>CM017188.1:29674061-29799061 GCA_004837865.1 Musa balbisiana | reverse complement strand
TCAAACGAGAGGTTTGGATAACACTCATTAAATTTAAATCATCAAATCATCATAATCACTTTCAAGAGATTCAAAATGACATAAATAGATTTATCAATCTCTTATTGAAACATTGATAAGATAGAAAAATTTTCAAAAAAAAATATATTTCCTTTTTATATGTTTCAATTTATGTGATTTATTCCATACAAGCATGCCTTTGCCTTTTATAAAAATATGCATCATTGTTTAAAACTAAAAAACAAAAAATCATCACAAAAATCATCATAAATACAAGCATGCCCTTGTATAACACATTAAATAATAAAGCATCTTTAATCAAAAGATTTGTTACCAATAATTCTAATTCTAATGTTCTTTCCTTTATTATTTTGACTAGTGAGTTTTATTTAGATCTCTGGCCAGCATCCATAATCAAAATTTTATTTTTACTCCTAATTTTCAATTGTAAAGATGTTTATAAAAAGGGTGGGTTTGTTCTAGGTACCCATTTAACTGTGGGTCCCTCATATTTTGATCTATCACTTTTAGCTTTTGGCATTAATCCATTCATGGTTCCTTTAGGAACCCAAACCAATTTATGCAAGCCATACTTTTTAAATTGACATTTATATACAAAATGACCATGTCTACCACAAAAATTATATTTATTTTAAAGGAAAATATGTAATATGGGTCTTTTAACAAAAGTAGTTATCTTTTGTTGAGTATTACTTATAAAGTCGATTCCTTCTTTTCTACAAACATAACTCTTATTGGCAAGAATCATGTTTAAAGATTTGGTACCAATTTTAAATTTATCTAACCTTTATTGTAAAAATAAATTTTCCTTTTTAAGTGAGTATAACTCTTTTGTGCAAGGAGTTAACATATAATTATTATGCTCATTTTTTAAGTTTTTAATTTCACTAGCAAGAGAAACATGATCATTTTTTAAGAACTTATATTTTTTACTAACTAGTTTAAATTCATCATACAAATCATTGAATGCATCAAATAATTCATTATAAGGTAAAGAAATTTTGGTTGAGTTATTTACCTTGTCATCGAGAGCCATCAAAGAGAAGTTCGCCACTTCATCTTCATTGGTTTGCTCCTAATCTTTGGATGCACTTGTTTCATCCCAAATCACTTGGAGTGTTTTCTTCTTCTTTAGTAGCTTCTTCTTTTTAAATTTGTTTGTATTCTTTGATTCTTGTTTTAAGAACTTTTTAAGCTTTATTATTAAGAGTTCAAAGTCACCATCACTTGACCTTTCGTTCAAGTGGTCTTCATTTGTTCTAAGTGTCAAATCCTTCCTGTTCTTTAGAAGGTTGTTCTCAAGTTCATCATGTGCTATACATGTCATTTCATAGGTCATCAAAGACTCAATAAATTCTTCAAGTGGAAAGTTATTTATGTCCTTTGCCTCTTGTATTGGAGTTAATTTCGAATCCTAAATTTTAGAAAAAGATCATAAAACTTTATTCACTAGTTTAAGATTCGAAAAGCATTTACCAAGAGCTTCTAAACCATTGACGATATCCATAAAACGAGTGTACATGTCAACAATGGTTTCGCTTTGCTTCATTTGAAATAATTTAAAATCATATATTAAAAGATTTATTTTAGACCCCTTAACTCTATTCGTGTCTTCATGAGTTATTTTAGTATGTGTCAAATCTTATGTGTAGTTTCGCATAAAGAAATATGATTAAACTCAGTTTTATTCAAAGCATAAAATAGAGTGTTTATAGCTCCAGTATTTAAAGAAATAGTTTTCTTCTCTAAATGATTGGATTAGAAGACTTTTGAAAATTATTTTTAATGATATTCCATAAATCAAAATTCATAAAAAGTAAGAAAACTCTTATTCGAGTTTTTCAATATGTGTAGTTCGTCCCATTGAACATAGGAAAACGAATGATAGAAAGACTCTCTTGAATGATATCAAAAGTCATTTCTCTTGAGTGTTAAACCAAATGAGAAAAACGTGGCTCTAATACCAACTGTTAGGACCGAAATCGACACCAAGAGGGGGAGTGAATTAATGCTTTCATAAAATCAAGTCGATTTAAAAACTTTGTTCGATGAAATTGTATCAGAAAGATATATAATCTTAAAACATTTATAAGAGTAGTAATGAGCATGTAAAGCAATTGCAAAATAAGTAAACAAGTAGAGAAAGGGAGGCACACCAATTTTATAATGGTTCAGTCGTCATGACCTACATCTACTCCCGGTTCCTCTTTACTCAAGGTCATCGGCTTCCACTACTAATCTTCTTTCAATAGGCAAAGATTAATTATCCTTACAACTCTTTCTCCTTTCCATAGGCTCAAGATAAAACTTTTTACACCTCTTTTTTAAACCTCACTCCTCCCTTAGAAAACTTCTAACTCTAGAAGGAAGAGACTCTAAATCCTAAAAGAATTTTCTATTTTTTTTCTCAAGTATTCTTTCCTCCCTTTTCTACTCAAATTCGTGCTAATCCAAGAAGAAATAATTGGGATATTTATAGACTCTAAATAGCTTAAAAAATGGAGTCAAAAAGGTCTCATCATGGGCTTCCCGGGTCCTAGTGGTACCACCGCTTATGCTGGGCGATACTACCGCCTACAGCACTAACACTAGGCGATACCACTACCTAGACTAGCAGTACCACTGCTTGACATAGTCTGGGAGATTTTGTTTGGGCGGTACCATCGCTTGACAACCTAGATAAGTGTGCTCTTGACTTTTTCAGCTCATAGGTGGTTCCACCTAATCTTGGATGACTAAATAGGCCTTTCACTTGGCTCAAAATAGTCTTAACTCAGGCCCAATGGGCCCCTAATTGAGTTGGCATAGTTACACCTCAAAATCAACTTAATTAGACTCTAAATTAATTCTATCTAGACATAATTGATTATAAGCGTGAATCCTATGTTGTCCGGAATGTCATTGGTTCATTTAGCACTTCATCTAATCCTTTAGTGCATCGTCCTCTCCTTCGACATATTGCCTAATCGGTATGTTGACTCCCACAACTTTCAAACTCCTTAGTGCAATATTTGATCCTTTAACCCAATGCCTGAACTCATGGCACGAAGACCTTCTATTAGTACGTCGATCGATCCTTCAACTCGACGTCTAATCTCATAACATATTCACTCCGACCTAATGTTTGATTCTTTTTTTTTTTTACAAAGCTAAAGAAGAACAAGGACATAGTACTTTTTTTACACTTTTACAACCCAAAATCTCAAGAATTTCATTCACACTTTCGTGTCCTTTCATGCAAGAAAGAGTGGGATATTTATAGGCCCCAATAGCTTTAAAAATGGAGCCAAAAAGTGTCTCATCCTCAATTTTCAAGGTACTAGCTATACCACCACCATTATTGGGTGGTATCACCGCCTATAGACTGACATTGGTTAGTACAACCACTTGATAGAGCCTCGAAGACCGGGCTTTGGTGGCACCACTACCTAATATAGGATGGTACCGCTGCCTAGCAGCATTAACTACCGACAGTACTACTGCCCAGACATCTTGGGAGGTCAAGCCTTAGGTGGTGCCGCCACCAGCCCTGGTAGTGCCATCGCCTAGGCTAGATAAGAATAACTAAATGGGCCAAACAACATGCCCCATTTAGTCCTAATTAGGGTCTAGTTGGCCTATAATTGAGTTAGTAGGATTTCTCCTAAAACTAACTTAAATTAAAACCTTAACTATGATAAATAAAGCTAAATAATTATAATGCAAGCAATCCTAGTTGTTTGGCACGTCCATTGTTCATCCAAATTCCCAGTGAAACTTTTGGCGATCTTTCAGTAAGCTTTCGATGAACTCTTAGCGAGCTTCTAATGCATCATTTGAACCTTTGGTGTATCCCCGATTCTTTCAGCTTGATGCCCGATCTTTGACTCTAGCCTAACATTCGATTCTTTCTTTAATTATTTATCTTTTCATGATCATAGTTAGTCCTGTATCACTTATCTCAATACATAGATTAGATCATTAATTCACCAATTGATTTCATCATCAAAATCTATGATTCAACACCTCAGACCTATAAAGAGGCTATTACAAGTATAGACTATAGTAAATGGCAAGAAGCCATGTATTCCGAGATGGATTCTATGTACTCCAACAAAGTTTGAAAGCTAGTTGGTGTACTTAAGGGTATCGTACCCATTAATTGTAAATGGATCTTCAAGAAGAAGAATAGAGTAGATAGAAACATTGAGACCTATAAGGCAAGGCTAATGGCTAAAAGGTATCATCAAGGGCAAGATGTTGACTATGATGAAACCTTCTCACCCGTAGATGGATGTGAAAACCATGTTCCTCAATGGCAACCTCAAGAAGGAGGTGTATATGATATAGCTTGAGGGATTCATATCTAAAGAGAGTCCAGATAAGGTGTAGATTGCTTAGATTCATCTATGGACTAAAGTAATCTTTCCAAAATTGGAACATAAGATTTGATGAGGTAATCAGATCTTATGACTTCATTAAGAACAAAGATAAGCTTTGTGTATATATAAAGGTAAGTGGGAGTGCTATCACCTTCTTGGTGTTATAAATGGATGACATCTTAATCATTAGAAATAATGTAGGAATGCTCTCTATGGTAAAGGCTTGGCTATCTAGGCATTTCTCCATGAAGGATTTAGGGGAAGCATCATATATCTTGAGGATTCGAATCTATATAGATAAATATAAGAGGATACTTGGTTTATCTCATTCCATGTACATAGGCACTATTGTCAAAAAGTTTGGTATGAAAAATTTCAAGAGATATCTTATACCGATGAGACATGGAATATCACTTTCTAGGAGTATATCCCCAAAGACTCTGCATACATGAATAGAATACCATATATCTCAGCAATAGGATCGATCATGTATACTATGCTATGTACTAGGCTTGATATAGTGCATGCTCTATGTTACGAGTAGATATCAAGCAGATCCAATTTTAGAACATGGAAGGCAGTAAAGTGTATCCTTAAATACTTGAGAAGGACTAAAGATCTTTTGATAGTATACGGAGGAGGTAGCCTCTGGGTTGAGGGCTACATGGACTCAAGTTTCCAATTCAATGTCAATGATAGTAAGTCTAACTCAGGATATGTGTTTACCCTAAATGGAGCAGTATGTCGGAAGAGTTCCAAGCAAGATACTACTACTGACTCGATCTCAAAGGTGGAATATATTGCTATGGTAGAAGCAACAAAGAAGGGAGTATGGATAAAGAAGTTCATCATAGATCTGAGAGTTATGCCAAGTAAGAAGGATCCAATTTCCTTATATTGTGATAGCAATGGGGCGATTGCTCAAGCAAAGGAATCCAAGTCTCATTAGAACTCTAAGCAGGAGGTTCCACCTGATCATAAAGATCGTGGCCCAAGAAGATGTAGTAGTAGAAAGAGTTTCATCAGAAGATAATATCATAGATCCACTAACAAAGTCATTGTCTCATATTGTCTTTGAGTGTCACAAGAGTCTTATAGGGATCAGACACATAGGTAATTGCCTTTAGGTCAAGTGGGAGATTGCTAGTCCCTATAAGCTAATCACATGAGTGATGGCACATGTGACACGCTATACAATCTTTTTGCTTATCATTATTATTAGTATTTTCTCACTTTATGCTGCATGTTGATATATTTGATGTCCATGGATCCGTGTAATGGGAATTGGATCGTAATGAGATCACGATAATGATATCGATTCGTCTTTAAACACAGAATTTAAATAATCTCGGTCATATGTTACTCGAGAAAGACATCGAGATAACCGAATAGACTCGTGTGCTATATACTCATCCATATGATGGAGGTGGCTAGTCTCATAGTTATTTGCATGGGGACATTAGGGATATGATGCAAGTGCTCATTGGAGAATGAGTTCACTGATTGATCTGCTCATGGAATGTTGGATGATTAATGATATCACATTATTAGATAGTGATTCTATGGTCCTAATTGTATGTCTGGTCCTTAGACATGAGATACTAAGGATGCCTTGTATATGTACTCCACTCTTTGATACTGAACTTATAGATCTAGAAGTTCTAGATTTAACACAACTGATCATAGGGAGTGGTAGCCAACCTTATGGGGGCAAATTAAGTGTCGATAGAGGATAATATGCTATCGGTGTCATGAAAGAAATATCCTATGTATTCTTTCTCAGGTAAATCCCTAGCCAAGGTCATTCAGATTGAAAGAGAAAGAGTTTTCTAAGAGAATCTGATTAGAGCGAGACTCGAGTAGATTCTGTATGGGCCTAATAGTATCTTTCCTGGTATACGTTCTCTAGGATATTAGATAGATAAGAAACTATAGATATATGGTAATTAAGAATAAACAGGTCTAATGAATTGATTACCCTATATCGTTTAAGGACTACGACATAGTAGCATTCGTAGTCAATGAGTCAAGTAAATAATTATAAGAGATGATAATTTACTGAGTCAAAAGGAGTTCTAACATATATAACTCCTGGTTAGTTTGACATTATGCCTAGAGGGTCACATATATATGGTATGTGTTGCAATAAGTAGAAATTTGAACATAAGATATCCTTTGGAGCTCCTATTTTATTGGATATCCAATAACCCCCTAAATTATTAGATCTTGTGGATAAGATCCAATAAAAGCTAATGAGAGATTATTAGGTAGAGATCTACTAATCCAAGAGGCTTGGATAGTTGGATAGAGATCTAGTACCCAATAGGGTAGGATCCATTAGGGTTAAGTTGACATGTCCTAGTCATATGTGTCCTACAAGATTACGTGTGTGATGATATGTGTAACTTAACACAGTCTTTTTACTTATTAGTATTTAGTATTTTATCACTTTATATTGTATATTGCATGAATATATTATGATGTCCATGGATTTATGCAATGGGAATCGGATCGTGATGAGATCACGATAATGAGACTAATTCACCTTTAAACACAGATCCTTAATAATCCCAGTCATAGGTTACTCAAGAGAGACATCGAGATAATAGAATAGACTAATATACTGTATAATCATCCATATGATAGATACAACTAGTCTTATTGCTGCTCATGTGGGGACACTAGGGATATAGTGCAAGTGCTCATTGGAGAATGAATTTATTGATTGATCCGCTCATAGAATGTTGGATGGTTGATGATGCCTTATTATCAGATAGCGATTCCTTCATCCCAGTGGTATATCTAGTCCATAGACTTAAGATACCAAAGATGTCTTATATGAGTACTCCACTCTTTGATACTAGAGTTATAGGCTTTGAGGTTCTAAATCTAGTACAGCCAGTCATGGGGAGTGGTAGCCAACTCTACGAGAGTTATTTAGTATTGATAGATAATCATCTACTCTCTATGTCATGAGAGGAAATCCCATGTGTTCTTACTTAGATAAATCTTTGGTCAGGGTCATTTTGATTGAGAGAGAAAGAGTTCTCTAGGAGAATCCGATTAGAGCGAGACTCATGTAGAAATTGTATGGGCCTGATAGCACCATGCTCGGTATACAGTTTCTGGGATATTAGATGGATGAGGGACTATAGGTACATAGAAACTAAGGATAGATAGGTCTAAATGATTGGATTCTCTTGTATCGTTTGGGGACTGTGGTATAGTGGCCTAATACATCCGCAATTGATGAGTCGAGTGAATTATTATAGAGATAATACTTCATTAAGCTAGAAGGAGTTCTAATAGGTATAACTCATGGCCAGCTCAATATTTGGCCTAAAGGGTTACACACATATGGTAGGCATTACAGCGAGTAGAGGTTCGGATATGAGATATCTATTGGAGCCCCTATCTTATTGGATATCCAATAAGCCCCTAAATTATTGGATCCTATGGATAAGATCCAATAAGAGCTAATAAGAGATTATTAGGTAGAGACTCACTAATCTAAGTGTTGGGAAATCTTGGGGGCGACATCATATGCGCAGTGGAAGAATAAGAAAATAAAATCCCCAATTTTCCAAAAAGATGTTCGTCGTCATGCGAAGATTAGTGCGCAAAAATTCGTGAAACAAACTGCGTATAGAATAGATTGTGTTATCTAGGAAGATCGTATATCCTTGTTTCCTTACAGATCTCTAGGAGAGGGTGAAGGAGGTCAAGCGTCCTCCTCTCTAGCGGTGATTTGCACAATTGGACTGCGACAACGCTCCTCAAAACTCCAGGCCTGCTCTTAAGGTAAAGAGGGGGAGGAGAATAGGAGAGGCAAGAAAAGGCTCTAGCCTATGAGGCTCTGAATCCCTCCTATTTATAGAGGTCCCATATCAAACCCTAATGGATCCTCCCGTATTGGGTATTAGATCTGCATCCAATTACCCAAGCCTCTTAGATTAGTGGATCTCTATCCAATAATCTATCATAGGCTTTTATTGGATCTCATTCATATGATCTAATAATTTATGGGCTTATTGGATATCCAATAAGATAGGGGCTTCGGCGGATATCTTATATCCGAACCCCTATTCATCGCAATGCCTACTATATGTGTGTGACCTTCTAGGCCCAATATTGAGCTGACCGTGAGTTATACCTGTCAGAACTCTTTCTAACTTAGTGAATTATTATCTCTATAATAATTCACTCGACTCATCGACTACGGACGTACTAGGCCACTACGCCGTAGTCCTCAAACGATACAGGAGAATCCAATCCATTGGACCTATCTATCCTCAGTTACCGTATAAATATAGTCCCTCATCCATCTAATATCCTAGAAACTGTATATCGGACATAGTGTTGTCAGACCCACACGGTTTCTTCTCGAGTCTCACTCTAATCGAATTCTTCCGGAGAATTCTTTCTCTCTCAATCTGAATGACCCTAGTCAGGGATTTGTCTAAGCAAGAATACATAGGATATTCCTCTCATGATGCCGAGAGTGGATTATCCTCTATCGACACTTAATAGCCCTGGTAAGGTCAACTGCCACTCCCAATGACCAGCTACACTAGATCTGGGACATCCAAACCTATAAGTCTGATATCAAAGAGTGGAGCACTCATACAAGACATGTTAGGATCGGAGTGGCACTAAGAGGGGGGGGTGAATTAGTGCAGCGAATTAAAACTTATAAGTTTGAAAACGATTTCGTAAATACGACGAGATTTCGTTTCGATAGTAACTTGAGTAGATGAAAACCGAAAGCTTGCAGTAGTATAAATAACAATTTCAGGAAAGTAAGAACTAACACATTCAAGGAACATGCCAATTTAAAGTGGTTCAGTCAAAATGACCTACATCCACTTGCGAAGCCTTCTTCGATGAGGCTCCCAACTTTCACTAGCAAATCACTTTGAAGGGGAAGGACAAATATCCCTCTTACAACCTTTGACGAGTGGTTCACACTCTTACAAATTTTCAACAAGAAAGAAGGAGGTGAACACTCAAGCAATTAAAAACAAGACTTGCTAAAGATTTTGCTAAGGCTTTTATCTTAATCGATTGCTTCTCAAAAGTTGTCTTCTCTGCTAAGAAATGAGGGGTATTTATAGGCCCCAAGAGGATTCAAATTTGGGCTGCAAATTTGAAGTCTTTTGGGTTTCCTGATGCTGGCGGTGCCACCGCCTATCAGTCGCTGACACTGACAGTGTACTGGCGGTGCCACCGCTGGAACTCTCGGGTTCTGGGCGGTCCACCGCCCGACCTTTCGGGTGCTGGGCGATGCCACTGCCTAGTTTGGCGGTACCACTGCCCGACCCTTCGGGCTCTGGGCGGTGCCACCGCCTGACCTTACGGGTCACTGGTTGGGCTTCAAGTCTGGCCCAAACCAAGTCATATTCGGGCCCAGTTGGCCCCTAACTAGGATATAGAATTATCCCATAATCCTAACCCTAATTACATACAAACTATGCAACTGAAAACATAGTCCTAAGCAAGTTTTTAAACAGCAAACGTCTAGTCTCGTTCCAGCGAGCTTTCCGACGGACTTCCGATACACCCTCGGATTTCTTCCGGCGGACTCCCAGCAGGTTCCCAATCTTGTGGCGAGTTCAGCGAGTAGCCGAGCCTTCTCGGTGATCTCCGTGAACCTCCGACGATCTCTCCGGCGGCCTTCCAAAAACTTCGGCAAGCCCCCGATTTCTTTTCGGTTGGTTCCGGCAGCATCTCTGACGAATCTTCGGACTCTCGAACACCCATCGAACTTGACTCTGGTAGACTTGCTTTATGTCTTCAAGTTATCATAGTTAATCCTGCATACTTAACTCAATAATATGGATTAGATTAATTAACCCATCAATTGATTTCATCATCAAAATTTGAGATTCAACAATCTCCCCCTTTTTGATGATGACAATCAATTGATGACGGAGTTAAACATAACTCCCCCTATCTATATGCCATATTATGAAAAAATAAAAACACTTGAATTCAATCTTTTGAATTCAAGCCTAAACCGATGTTGAACTTATCATTATTCTCTGTAAGCATGAGCAAATACGAAACTTCGTATTTCTCATCATTTCAAGTTATGAACATCATTTTCAAGTCAAATGATCACTTCGACAAGAGATAAGAATTTTCAACATGAATTGCATGTATAAGTGTAAGATATGATTTCATATGATCAATCAATCTTGCGATATTCTCAAAGAATTTTGCGATGCATATAAGACATGCATTACACAAGCATTTGCAATTCATATAAGTCATGCTATTGATGCGTATAAGACATTTTCAATTTTACAATTTATATAAGTCAAGTCATCACAAGTCATCTTTTCATCTTTTGCTCATTCTTCTCCCCCTTTGTCATCAACAAAAAGGAGATGGGAATTTAAGCAGAGAATTTGTGATCATAAAACCATTAGAAAAGAAATCCAGCCTTAAGATCAATCATACAAAATTCAGCATCCATCCAAAATTCAGCTTTCATTCAAAATTCATCTGATTAAGCAGCATGGCTATCATACAAAACTTTAACTTGGCATTAAGAGTAATCATACAAGGATCGCATAAGAAGGGATATCGATTAATCCTTAGGAGGAAATCCATAGTTCTTATACATGACATCTATTTTTTGATTCATTTGTCACAGTTCCTTTAAAATTTCGATTTGCTGAATTTGAATTTACTCTTGCTGTGTTTTGAGTTGGTCTTATTGTGATTTGATCTGATGCAATTCTGCCATTATGAGTTCTTCAGAAGATGAAGCAGGAGCTAAAGGTGCTGCACCAAAGGGACTAGGAGGAGGAGATTCATTTCCCCTAAAAATTGGTATTTCGGGGTGTTCTACTGGTGGGGGAATTGGTTCAGTCCTTCTAGGTTGTCTAACCCATATACTATTGCTAAATGTGCACCTAAATCTTTTTAGTAGATTCTTATTGATGGTGTTAAAACGATCAACTTGAATTATTTCTTCATCACGCGAGACACTAATATCATGGGCAAGTATTAATCGAGTAATTAACCTCCCATATGGTAACATAGTGTCTTTAGCTATTATATCCTGCATATGTTACCGGATTAAGTATCCAAAGCAATTATTTTGTCCAGTTATAATCCAATACATAGTGCTTAGCTCTATTTGACTCATTTCATCAAAATGAAATTGCTTGGGAAGTAGTATGCTAGTCATGATGTGATGAAAAATTTTAGAGTTAAAGGGTAGTAGGTGCTCGCAACTCTTGGGTATCATGCCTAGGTTCAGATTTTCAAAGATAGTTTCTAAGGCTTCGGAGTAAGTTGCTCCGATCATATTGACATCCCATTTATTTCTAAAGTAACAGCCACTATCCTTTTCAGTAATTCCAATTAGTTCACAAATAGTACTATCAAAGATTCTAATCTATGTTCCTAAAAGGTAAGTACTTAGGCTTTTGTTATCCACACATAAGTTTGCATAAAATAGCCTAACTAACCTTGGATAAATTGGTTCATTAATTTGTAGGAGAGGTAAGGCATCTAAATGTGCAAACCACCTAATGGGTTCTAGGTTTCCTAGTTCACTTAGATCAACGTGTTTACCCTTATGTATAGTTCTTGTTTCGAAATTTGGAAATCTAAGTGCTACTTCTTTGGATCTAAAAAGATTTTGGTCATATGAATCTCCTTCAACCCTTTTCCCTTTTGATCTTATTGATCTCTTGGGAGCCATTATCTAGACAAGATGATGGATCAAGAATATAAAACTACAAAGAGTAAGCAAAATAATGAAAAGAGGAAGGAAAGATTTCAGATTTTACCTTATGGAGAATTTCTTGAAAGATGGAGAGCTTGAACCAACAAGAATCCCTCTCCTAGGCTTCTAAAGGTTGGAATGAGGGTTAGAGAGGTTGTGGGAGAGTTTGAACCAATTTCTCATGGGTTGGGGGCGGTTTCACCGCTATCCCAAACCCCTCCTCGGTTGCCAGGCGGTGGCACCGCTCAGATTGGCGGTGCCACCGCTGGCATGCCACGGAAGAAAAAACAAATTTTCTTTCTTCCCCCTTTTTTGTTTTTCAGAGGTGTTTGGCTCGAGATAGGATAGGATCTTGGGTTGTACTTTAATATGTCATTTGGAATCGAAAGAGAAGAAGGAAATCAAATCCACGAAAGAACGGAAAGAGGATGAAAAACTTTTCGGAAAATACATTCAAATAAGCGTATTCTTAGGGACAATTTAACATGCCTAGTTCCCTTCTAATGAATTCAAATTGGTCTTCATTTAAGGCTTTTGTAAAAATGTCTGCTAATTGATGCTTTGTGTCAATAAACTCTAGAACGACATTGTTGTTAAGGACATGATCGCATATGAAATGATGCCTAACGTCGATATGCTTAGTTCTAGAGTGCTGAATTGGATTTTTGGTAAGACATATGGCACTTGTATTATCACATTTTATAGGAATATTTTTCAAGTAAATTCCATAGTCTTCTAATGTATTCTTCATTCAAATAACTTATGCACAGCATGCACTTGCAGCAATGTATTCGGCTTCTACCGTAGATAGTGTAACTGAATTTTGTTTCTTGGAAGTCCAAGAAACAAGTGCATATCCTAAAAATTGGCATATTCCGGATGTGCTTTTTTGATCTATCCTACATCCGCCAAAATCGGCATCTGCATAAGCTATTAAATCGAATTTATCGGATTTTGGATACCACAATCCTAAATTTGGAGTTCCTTTAAGATATCTAAATATTCTTTTAACACTCTTAAGATGAGATAATTTAGGATTAGATTGAAACCTAGTGCAAAGTCCTATACTAAACATGATATCCGGTCTAGTCACGGTGAGGTAGAGTAGACTATCTATCATTCCCCTATATATTTTTTGATCGAAATTTTTACTATTTTCATCCATATCTAACTTAGTCGAAGTACTTATGGGAGTGTTTATTACTTTTGAACCATCCATGTTAAATAGTTTTAACAATTCTAATGTATATTTAGATTGGTTAAAAAATATACCATCGCTAAGCTGTTTGATTTGCAATCCTAAAAAGAAAGTTAATTCACCCATTAAACTAATTTCAAATTCATGACTCATATACTTGACAAATGATTCACATAGTGATTCATCTGAAGAACCAAAAATAATATCGTCAACATAAATTTGCACAATAAGAAAATTATTTCAAAGTGTTTGATAAACAATGTAGTATCAACCTTGCCTTTGGTAAAATTATTTAAAATAAGAAAGGAACTAAGCCTTTCATACCAAGCTCTAGGGGCTTGTTTCAAGCCATAGAGAGCCTTAGTTAATTTGAATACATGATTAGGAAGAAGAGAATTTTCAAATCCGGGAGGTTGTTCAACATATACTTCTTCAGAAATAAAACCATTCAAGAAGGCACTTTTGACATCCATTTGAAATAGTTTAAAATCATTACTACTAGCATAGGCAAGGAGCATCCTAATGGCTTCTAATCTTGCCACAGGAGCGAAGATTTCTTCATAATCGATACCTTCTTCTTGGTTGAAACCTTTGGCCACTAATCTAACCTTGTTTCTGTTAGGATCAAGAGCACTAAGAGGGGGGGGGTGAATTAGTGCAGCGGAAAACTTTTGACGATTTAAAACGACGTTCGTACATTAAGAACGATTTCGGTATGAAAGTCGATTCGGAAATTGCTTTAACTTAAGATCAAGTAAAGTGCAGTTAAAGTAAAGCTATGGAAGTAATTGCAGTTAAGATAGAGAACAAAATGTAAATGCAAACCGAGATTTAGAGTGGTTCAGTCAATCTTGACCTACATCCACTTTTGGCTTCCTCCTCCGATGAGGTCACCGACGTCCACTAGAGGCCTTCCTTCAATAGGCGAAGGCCAACCACCCGTTTACAGTTTCACTCCTTGTGACGGGCTTAGGAGACAACCCTTACAGATTTTTCACTCCTCTCTTGAATGATCAAAACTTCGAAGAAAAAAGGGAGAAGAACTTCTAGCCTTTTACAACACTTTTAAGCTCTCAAAATCTCAGAATAAATGCTAAGTTTCGGTACCCTTTCATGCATGAAAGGGTGGGGTTTATATAGGCCCCAAACTGATTTGAATTTAGAGCTCAAAAATGTCATTTCCCATGTTTTCGGGGTCTTGGCGGTACTACCGCCATAAATGGGCGGTACTACCGCCTGACAGAGCTCGGAGACCAAGCTCGGGCGGTACCACCTCCTAATAGGGGCAGTACTACCGCCCAGTCTCACTCGGAGATTGAGCCCAGGCGGTGCTACCACCCAATCTCACTCGGAGACTGAGCCCAGGTGGTGCCACCGCCTGACAGGGGCGGTACCACCGCCTAGCCTCACTCCGAGACTCGACTGCTGGGCGGTGCCACAGTCAGCCAAGGAATCTGGGTCCGAATGGGCTGATCCATTCGGCCCAATTTGGGTCTGTCAAGGGCCCAATTGCCCCAAGATTAAGTTAATGGGATCATCTCCCATTTCTAACTTAATCATCATGCTAACTACGATATTTTTCAAGACATTTACTGCAACTTGCTCCGGTGCGTCAATCGCTTCTTCCTTCGAGCTTCCGACGAACTTCCAGCGATCATCCGATGAACCCTCGGCGATGCTCCGGCAGACTTCCGGCGAACTCCTGGACTTGCGACGATCCACTTGGCGAGTTCCGATGAGCTTCTTTGGCAAGCTCCTGGACTTCTCGGATTTGTTCCCGCAGAACCTCCGATGACTGTCCGGACTTCCGTCAAACTCTCGAACCCCCAACGTGATCATAGTCTTGACTTCGGCGCAACTCCTGCTGCATGTCTTACTTTCATCGTAGTTAATCCTGCACACTTATCTCAACATATGGATTAGATAACAAATGACAATTGACTTCATCATCAAAATCTGAGATTCAACAATCTCCCCCTTTTTGATGATGACAATCAATTGATAACGGAGTTAACTTTAACTCCCCCTATCTATATGCTATACTCAAGATAAGTCATTCTTGAATTCAAAGCCTCTGAATTCAAGAGACATATTGATAAGTTAAGATTGTTTAACCTTATCAATACTTCCATCATGATTCCTATTATGATGTATATCTCTGAAAATGATGTCAAGGCTTGACATCCATTTTCAAGTTTTACATTTCAAATGTGAATGATAGTAATGGTAGCAATTCATCATATGGTAAGATATCAACATGTAAAATTATGATGCAAGTTTTTGATATCTTAACATAATGCAAATATTTCAAAGTGTTTAGCAATCATGGCATTTCTATCATCAATTTAACATGATTCAAATTCAAATATGGCACTCATAGCATCAATTCATATATTTCTCCCCCTTTGTCATCAACAAAAAGGAGAACGATATAAGCAAATTTTAAACACAAGTGAGTGATTGGTAATTTTTCAACAATGAGTGATAGGATACCAATTATACAAACATCTCAAGGAACGATTAAATCATGCTTCATTTTTACAAGGATCAAGATATGTATGTGAATCAATATCCTTACAAGTAAAAAATCTTCCTTTTTCAAAAAGGAAATTATAAGAAGGAATCATTTTATCAAATCCATTTCTCGAAAATATTTTTCACATTATAAGCCTATGAAGGATGCATTTGCTAATTGATTCCATATGTCAAAAATCAATGATATGAATCAAACTCGATATGACATATGCTTATGAGAGCTACATTAAGTTCAGAAGAGAATAAGGTATCAAGAAAATCTGAAAATAAAATTGAACAATTTCATGCATTCGGACAAGGTTTTGCTATAGATTTTCCAATACAATCATGAAGATAAAACATGCTCATTATCATGGAAATTTTTATATCCAAAACATATAATTTCCAACATATTATTAAGGCATGTAATCATGTAAAATCATCATAGCAATTGAGTGATTTGATTATTGAATCAAGAAAGTCCGAAAAATAAATTTAATGAGTTCAAGCATTCGGACACATTAACATTCCTAATTCTCTTCTAATGAAATTAAATTGTTCTTCACTTAAAGGCTTTGTAAAAATATCAGCTAGTTGATGTTTAGTATCAATGAACTCTATAACTATATCATGATTAGTGACATGATCTCATATAAAGTGATGTCTAATATCAATATGTTTTGTTCTTGAGTGTTGAATGAGATTCTTTGTTAAACATATAGCACTTGTGTTATCACATTTAATGGGAATATTTTTAAGATGAACTTTATAATCTTCTAAGGTATTTTTTATCCACACAACTTGTGCACAGCATGCACTAGCTGCAATATACTCAGCTTCGATTGTTGATAGTGCAACCAAGTTTTGTTTCTTAGATGACCAGGAAACAAGAGCATGTCCCAAAAATTGACATGTTCCTGATGTGTTTTTTCTATCTAATCTACATCCAGCAAAATCTGCATCAGCATAAGCAATTAACTCAAACTTCTCGATTTTCGGATATCATAATCCTAGATTTGTGGTACCTTTAAGATATCTAAGTATTCTTTTAACCGCTTTGAGATGAGATATCTTAGGGTTCGATTGAAACCTAGCACAAAGTCCTACACTGAACATGATATCTAGTCTAGTTGCAGCGAGGTAAATAAACTTCCTATCATACCCCTATAAGTTTTTTGATCGAAGTTTTCTCCACTTTCATCAACTTCTAACTTAGTGGATGTGCTCATATGAGTGTTAATAGCTTTTGAGCTTTCCATATTAAATCTCTTTAGCAAATCTAAAGCATATTTAGTTTGACTAATAAAGATGTCATTTCTTAGTTGCTTAATTTGTAAGCCTAAGAAAAAGGTTAATTCTCCCATCAAACTCATTTCAAATTCTAAACTCATGGTTTTAGCAAAGGATTTACAAAGAGATTCGTTTGTAGAACCAAAGATAATATCATCAACATAAATCTGAACAATGAGAAAATTATTTTCAAAATTCTTGATAAACAATGTAGTATCAACCTTGCCTTTTGTAAAATTATTTTTAATAAGAAAAAAACTAAGTCTCTCATACCAAGCCCTTGGGGCTTGTTTTAAACCATAGAGAGCTTTAGTTAATTTAAACACATGATTAGTAAGGCTATTATTTTCAAATCCGGGAGGTTGTTCAACATAAACTTCTTCGGAAATAAAGCCATTAAGAAAAGCGCTTTTAACATCCATTTGAAATAACTTAAAATTATTATTACTAGCATAGGTAAGAAGCATCCTTATGGCTTCTAATCTAGCCACAGGAGCGAAGGTTTCTTCGTAATCGATACCTTCTTCTTGGTTGAAACCTTTGGCTACTAATCTAGCCTTGTTTCTAACCACGATACTAGATTCATTTTGCTAATTTCTAAAAACCCATTTAGTACCAATAACTAAATGGTCATTTGGCCTAGGAACAAGCTTCCACACCTCATTTCTCTCAAATTGATTTAACTCATCTTGCATTACGATAATCCATGAATCATCTTTCATGGCTTCGTCAATACATTTAGGTTCAATTTGGGAGAGAAAAGCGGCGTTGGCACAAAATTCTTTAAGAGAAGAACGTGTTTGAACCCCCTTAGATGTGTCTCCTAGGATTAGCTCCTTGGGATCAGCATCTATATATTTCCAATCCTTGGGTAAGGATGTTTCGGAAGTGGATGCATCCAAGTTGCTAGTTGGAGAAGGGGTTTCATTTAAATTTAAAGAATCAAAATTAACATCATCATCAAAATCATTTTTCTTGATTTCAAAAATCTCATTGAAAACAACATGAATGGATTCTTCTATAATTAAAGTTCTTTTATTAAAGATACGAAAAGCTTTAAAAACCGAAGAATAACCAAGGAAAATTCCTTCATCGGATTTAGCATCAAATTTTCCTAAGGCATCTTTTTCATTCAAGATAAAACACTTACACCCAAAAACTTTAAAATATGAAACATTGGGTTTTTTGTTGTTCCACAACTCATAAGGAGTTTTGGTGAGTAAGGGTCTTACTAGAACTCTATTCAAAATATAGCATGCAGTGTTTACGGCTTCAGCCCAAAAATATTTGGGTAGGCTATGTTCATTCAACATGGTTCTTGTCATTTCTTGTAAATTTCTATTTTTTCTTTCTACTACTCCATTTTGTTGAGGATTTCTTAGAGTAGAGAAGTTATGATTGTATCCGTTAAATTCATAAAATTCATGAAAATCATGATTTTGAAATTCACCACCATGATCACTTCTAATTTACGAAATCATAGAACCCTTTTCATTTTGGACAAGTTTACAAAACTTGGTAAAATATCTAAAGCATTCATTTTTGAGTTTTAAGAAATAAGTCCATGTGTATCTAATATAGTCATCTACAATGACGAAGGCATATTTGCTACCTCCTAGACTTGATGTAGAGATAGGTCCAAACAAGTCCATATGGATCAATTGTAAGGGCCTAGAGGTGCTTATTTGATTCTTAGATTTGAAACTACCCTTAATTTGTTTTCCTAATTGACAAGCATCACACACATTATCTTTGATGAACTTGATATGAGGAATTCCTCTTACAAGTTCTTTGGATGATATTTGAGTGATTAGTTTCATGCTAGCATGACCTAATCTCCTATGCCAAAGCCAAGCATCCTCATTCAAAACCGAGAAACACATTTCATTGCAAAGATCATTGATGTCAATGGTGTATACATTATTTTATTTTAATGCAATCATAGATGTGGTTTTGTGTCGTTTTTCAATGATGCAAGCATTAGATTCGAATTTGACAACATATCCTTTATCACACAATTGACTAATGCTCAAGAGGTTATGTTTTAAACCATCAACTAACAAAACATCTTCAATAAAGAAGTTGGATTTGTTACCTATGGTTCCTTTGCCAATGATTTTACCCTTGTTGTTGTCTCCGAAGGTGACATAGCCTTCGTCTATGTTAGTGAGTTTAGAGAATTGAGATGGATCTCCGGTCATATGCCTTGAGCATTCACTATCAAGGTACCATCTCTTGCTCCTGGCTTGTGATGATGTATGTTTCTACAAGAAAGGATGATTTTTAGGTACCCATTTACTTTTGGGTGCCTCAAACACTGATCTAAATTGTTTATCATGTTGCATAGAATTTATCGTGGTTCCTTTAGGAACCCAAATCAATTTGTTTGGACTAACTTTCTTGAATGGACAATGATAAGTTCTATATCCATGTTTGCAACAAAAGTTGCATTTGCTTTGGTGCCGAACATATAAGATAGGGCCTTTAATGAAGGTGGTTGGATTTTGGTAAGGACTTCTCACAAATCCGATTCCACTTATTTTAGGAACATGACCCTTATTTGTAAGGATCATATTCAAAGACTTGCTACCAACCTCGAATTTCTTCAAGGTGTCATTTAGTAGCAAGTTCTCCTTTTGGAGAGTTTCTAGATCATGACATTTTTTACATAGAGCTAAATTATCATGATATTCAATTTCTAATTTATCGAAATTACAAGTAAGACTATCATGCTCCTTTTTTAGCAATTTGTATTTTCTACTAATAGTTTTGCATTCATCAAATAAGTCATGGAAGGCATTTAGTAATTCATCAAAAGATAAATCTCCATCAATTAAATTTGTTACCCTATCTCCAATGGCCATTAGGGCGTAATGAGCAACTTGCTCGGTGTTGGACTCCTCTTCTTCGGACGCGCTTGAGTCATCCCACGTTGCTTTGAGCGCCTTCTTCTTTGGTGTTCTCTTCTTGGCTTGGGGACAATCACTTTTGTAGTGTCCCGGCTTCTTGCATTCATAGCAAATAACTTGGTCCTTTTTGGGTTCAAATTTATTTTTTGAGTCATTTTTAAACTTGTTTCTTTTAATGAATTTTTTGACTTTCCTTGTTAGAAGTGCCAAGTCATCATCACAGTCTTTATCACTTGAGTTTTCTCTCAAGTGGTCTTCGAAAGTTCTAAGTGTCATATCCTTCCTGTTCTTTGGAAGGATGTCTTCTTGCTCTTCATGAGCTTTGCAAGTCATTTCGTAGGTCATTCATGACCCAATTAATTCTTTAAGAGGGAAGTTGTTTAGATCTTTAGCCTCTTGAATAGTAGTGACTTTAGGGTCCCAACTATTAGGAAGGGATCTTAGAATCTTATTTATGAGCTCAAAATCCAAAAAACTTTTGCCGAGTCCTTTTAGACCATTGACGACATCCGTGAAACGGGTGTACATATCGCCAATAGTCTCGCTTGGTTTCATTCGAAAAAGTTCAAAAGAATGTATCAAAAGATTGATTTTTGACTCTTTCACTCTACTTGTGCCTTCGTGAGTCACTTCGAGTGTATGCCAAATATCAAATGCGATTTCACAAACCGAAACACGATTGAACTCATTTTTATCAAGCGCACAAAATAAGGCATTCATAGCCTTTGCATTAAGAATGAAAGTCTTCTTCTCCAATTCATTCCAATCGATCATTGGAAGAGAAGACTTCGAAAATCCATTTTCGACAAGATTCCAAAGTTCAAAATCCATTGAAATAAGGAAGATCCTCATTTGTGTCTTCCAATAGGTGTAGTCCGTCCCATTGAACATGGGTGGACGTGTAATAGAGTGGCCCTCTTGATTTCCGACGTATGCCATCTCTCTTGGGTTTTAATCTGATTGAGAGTTAACCCCGCTCTGATACCAATTGTTAGGATCAAGAGCACTAAGAGGGGGGGGAGAATTAGTGCAGCGGAAAACTTTTGACGATTTAAAACGACATTCGTACGATAAGAACGATTTCGGTATGAAAGTCGATTCAGAAATTGCTTTAACTTAAGATCAAGCGAAGTGCAGTTAAAGTAAAGCTATAGAAGTAATTGTAGTTAAGATAGAGAACAAAATGTAAATGCAAACCGAGATTTAGAGTGGTTCAGTCAATCTTGACCTACATCCACTTTTAGCTTCCTCCTCAGATGAGGTCACCGACGTCTACTAGAGGCCTTCCTTCAATAGGCGAAGGCCAACCACCCTTTTACAGTTTCACTCCTTTTGACGGGCTTAGGAGACAACCCTTACAGATTTTTCACTCCTCTCTTGAATGATCAAAACTTCGAAGAAAAGAGGGAGAAGAACTTCTAGCCTTTTACAACACTTTTAAGCTCTCAAAATCTCAGAATAAATGCTAAGTTTCGGTACCCTTTCATGCATGAAAGGGTGGGGTTTATATAGGCCGCAAACTAATTTGAATTTGGAGCTCAAAAATGTCATTTCCCATTTTTTCGGGGTCTTGGCGGTACTACCGCCTGATAGAGCTCGGAGACCGAGCTCGGGCGGTACCACCTCCTGACAGGGGTGGTACTACCGCCTAGTCTCACTCAAAGACTGAGCCCAGGCGGTGCCACCACCTGATAGGAGCGGTACCACCGCCCAGCCTCACTCCGAGACTCGGCTGCTGGGCGGTGCCACCGCCGACCCAGGCGGTGCCACCGCCGGCCAGGGAATTTGGGTCCGAATGGGCTGATCCATTCGGCCCAATTTGGGTCTGTCAAGGGCTCAATTGCCCCAAGATTAAGTTAATGGGATCACCTCCCATTTCTAACTTAATCATCATGCTAACTACGATATTTTTCAAGACATTTACTGCAACTTGCTCTGGTGCGTCAATCGCTTCTTTCGTCGAGCTTCGGGCGAACTTCCGGCGATCATCCGACGAACCCTCGGCGATGCTCCAGCGGACTTCCAACAAACTCCTGGACTTGCCACGATGCACTTGGCGAGTTCCGATGAGCTTCTTTGGCAAGCTCCTGGACTTCTCGGATTTGTTCCCGCAGAACCTCCGATGACCGTCCGGACTTCCGTCGAACTCTCGAACCCCCAACGTGATCATAGTCTTGACTTCGGCGTAACTCCTGCTGCATATCTTACTTTCATCGTAGTTAATCTTGCACACTTATCTCAACATATGGATTAGATAACAAATGACAATTGACTTCATCATCAAAATCCGAGATTCAATAGTTTCTAACCACAATATCGTATTCGTCTTGCTTGTTTCTAAAGACCCATTTAGTACCAATGACTAAATGGTCACTAGGTCTAAGAATAAGCTTCCATACCTCATTCCTCTCAAATTGGTTCAATTCCTCTTGCATTGCAATCACCCAAGAATCATCTTTCAAGGCCTTGTCAATGCATTTAGGTTCGATTTGAGAAAGGAAGGCGGTGTTAGCACAAAAATTCTTGAAGGAAGAACAAGTTTGAACCCCTTTTGATGTATCTCCTATAATTTTCTCCTTTGGATGAGCATCTATATACTTCAATTCTTTGGGTAAGGAAATTTCGGAAGAAGATGCATCCAAGTTGTTATTTTAAGGAGGGGGATCATTTAAATTCAAATTATCAAAACTAAGATCATCATCAAAATCATTTTTCTTTAACTCAGAAATTTCATTAAAAACTACATGAATAGACTCTTCTATAACTAAGGTTCTTTTGTTAAAAATATGAAAAGCCTTAGAAACGGAAGAGTAACCAAGAAAGATGCTTTCATCGGATTTAGCATCAAATTTTCCTAAGGCATCCTTTTCATTTAAAATGAAACATTTACAACCGAAAACTTTAAAATAAGAAACATTTGGTTTTTTGTTATTCCATAATTCATAGGGAGTTTTTGATAGAGACAGTCTTATTAGCACCCTATTCATAATGTGGCAAGCCATATTCACGGCTTCAGCCTAAAAATACTTGGGTAGACTATGTTCATTCAACATAGTTCTTGTCATTTCTTGTAGGTTTCTATTTTTTCTTTCAACTACTCTATTTTGTTGAGGATTTCTTGGAGTGGAGAATTTGTGGTTATATCCATTAACTTCACAAAAACTTTGGAAGTCACGGTTTTAAAATTCGCCACCGTGATCACTCCAAATTCATGAAATCATGAAGCCTTTTTCATTTTGAGTGAGTTTACAAAATTTAGAGAAATATTTGAAACAATCACTTTTGTGAGCCAAGAAATAGGTCCAAGTGTATCTAGTATAGTCATCTACAATTACAAAAGCATATTTGCTTCTTCCTAGACTTGTCGTGTCAATTGATCCAAATAAGTCTAAATGGATCAATTGTAATGGTCTAGTGGTGCAAATTTGATTTTTTGGTTTGAAATTAGTTTTTATTTGTTTACCTAGTTGACACGCATCACATACTTTGTCCTTAACAAACTTCATATTGGGAATCTCTCATACTAATTCTCTAGATGAAATCTTAGATATTAGTTTCATACTTGCATGGCCTAATCTCCTATGCCAAAGCCAAGCATCATCATTTAAAGCGGAGAAGCATATTTCATTACTTAGTTCATCAAGGTTGATGGTGTAGACATTATTTTGTTTTAAAGCAATCATTGACAAGTTATTGTTTGGTTTTTCAATAATGCACGTATTAGATTCAAATCTAACGATATAACCTTTATCACATAATTGACTAATACTTAAGAGATTATGTTTTAACCCATCAACTAGTAATACATCATTAATTGAAAAATATGTTTTGTTACTTATGGTTCCCTTGCCAATGATTTTGCCTTTGTTGTTGTCTCCGAAGGTGACATACCCTTCTTCTTTGCTAGTGAGCATAGAGAAATGAGATGGATCTCCAGTCATGTGTCTTGAGCATCCACTATCAAGATACCATCTCTTGCTCCTAGCTTATAGGTTTGTCTACAAAAGAGGATGGTTTTTAGGTACCCATTTGATTTTGGGTACCTCAAAAATTGATTTACCAATTTTGTTATTCATCATTGAAGTATTAATAGTTCCTTTAGGAACCCATATCAACTTATGTGAACTAATTTTCCTAAATGGACATTTATAAGCAATATGTCCGGATTTACAACAAAAGTTGCATTTCAAACAAGGTGAAACGTGTAATGTGGGTCCTTTAATGAAAGTGGTAGGATTTTGGTGGGATCCTCTCACAAAACTAATTCCACTTCTATTTGCGATATAACCATTGTTTGCAAGGATCATGTCCAATCCCTTGCTACCGACCTTAAACTTATTTAAGGTCTCTTTAAGCAGCAAATTTTTATTTTTTATTGCTTCTAAGTTGTCGCACTTAGAGCATGGAGGAGTTTGAAGACTATCAAGCTTATTTTGAAGTAAAACATGCTCTTTCTTTAAAAGATTAAACTTCTTACTAATAGTTCTACACTCATCAAATAATTCGTGAAAAGCGATAGAAAGTTAATCAAAAGATAAATCTTCATTAATTAAATCACATACCTCTTCTCCTAAAGCTATTAGTGCAAAGTTTGCCTCCTCTTTGTTGCTACCTTCTTCGCTTTCTGAATCACTTGAATCGTCCCAAGTCGCTTTTAAAGCTTTCTTCTTCTTTGGTTGCTTCTTCTTGGCTTGGGGGCATTCATTTTTGAAGTGCCCCGGCTTCTTGCATTCGTAGCATATTATTTGGTCCTTTTTATGTTCAAGTTTGTTTTTGGTGTTATTTTTAAATTTGTTCTTTCTTATAATTTTTTAAATTTTTTGAGTTAAAAGTGCAATGTCATCGTTACTGTCCTCATCACTTGATGTTCCTTTCAAGTGATCTTCTTGTGATGTAAGCGTCATATCCTTCCTGTTCTTTGGAAGGGGGTTCTTGAGCTCTTCATGAGCATGGCATGTCATTTCGTAGGTCATTAGAGACCCAGTAAATTCTTCAAGAGGAAATGTTTTAAGGTCCTTCGCCTCTTGAATGGCCGTAACTTTTGGATCCCAACTTTTTAGGAGGGATCTTAAGATTTTAGTTACTAGTTCAAAGTTAGAAAAATCATTACCAAGAGCTTTGAGTCTATTGATGACATCCATGAAACGGGTGTACATGTCTCCAATGGATTCACTTGGTTTCATTCAAAAAAGTTCATAAGAGTGCACAAGAATGTTGATTTTAGACTCTTTCACTCGGCTAGTGCCTTCATGAGTGACCTCAAGAGTTCTCCAAATTGTTAGGATCAAGGGCACTGAGAGGGGGGGGGTGAATTAGTGCAGCGGAAAACTTTTGACGATTAAAACGATGTTCATACGATAAGAACGATTTCGGTATGAAAGTCGATACGGAAATTGCTTTAACTTAAGATCAAGCAAAGTGCAGTTAAAGTAAAGCTATGGAAGTAATTGCAGTTAAGATAGAGAACAGAATGTAAATGCAAACCGAGATTTAGAGTGGTTCGGTCAATCTTGACCTACATCCACTTTTGGCTTCCTCCTCCGATGAGGTCACCGACATCCACTAGAGGCCTTCCTTCAATAGGTGAAGGCCAACCACCCTTTTACAGTTTCACTCCTTTTGACTGGCTTAGGAGACAACCCTTACAGATTTTTCACTCCTCTCTTGAATAATCAAAACTTTGAAGAAAAGAGGGAGAAGAACTTCTAGCCTTTTACAACACTTTTAAGCTCTCAAAATCTCAGAATAAATGCTAAGTTTTGGTGCCCTTTCATGCATGAAAGGGTGGGGTTTATATAGGCCCCAAACTGATTTGAATTTGGAGCTCAAAAATATCATATCCCATGTTTTCGGGGTCCTGGCGGTACTACCGCCATAAATGGGCGGTACTACCGCCTGACAGAGCTCGGAGACCGAGCTCGGGCGGTACCACCGCCTGTCAGGGGCGGTGCTACCGCCCAGTCTCACTCGGAGACTGAGCCCAGGCGGTGCCACCGCCTGACAGGGGCGGTGCTACCGCCCACCCAGTCTCACTCGGAGACTAAGCACAGGCGGTGCCACCGCCCAGCCTCACTCCGAGGCTCGGCAGCTGGGCGGTGCCACCGCCGGCCAAGGAATTTAGGTCCGAATGGACTGATCCATTCGGCCCAATTTGGGTCTGTCAAGGGCCCAATTGCCCCAAGATTAAGTTAATGGGATCACCTCCCATTTCTAACTTAATCATCATGCTAACTACGATATTTTTCAAGACATTTACTGCAACTTGCTCCGGTGCGTCAATCGCTTCTTCCGTCGAGCTTCCGGCGAACTTCCGGCGATCATTCGACGAACCCTCGGCGATGCTCCGGTGGACTTCCGGCAAACTCCTGGACTTGCGACGATCCACTTGGCGAGTTCCGATGAGCTTCTTTGGCAAGCTCCTGGACTTCTCGGATTTGTTCCCGCAGAACCTCCGATGACTGTCCGGACTTCCGTCGAACTCTCGAACCCCCAACGTGATCATAGTCTTGACTTCGGCGCAACTCCTGCTGCATGTCTTACTTTCATCGTAGTTAATCCTGCACACTTATCTCAACATATGGATTAGATAACAAATGACAATTGACTTCATCATCAAAATCTGAGATTCAATAATCTCCCCCTTTTTGATGATGACAATCAATTGATAACGGAGTTAACTTTAACTCCCCCTATCTATATGCCATAAGTCATTTTTGAATTCAAAGCCTTTAAATTCAAGAGACATATTGATAAGTTAAGATTGTTTAACCTTATCAATACTTCCATCATGATTCCTATCATGATGTATCTCTCTGAAAATGATGTCAAGGCTTGACATCCATTTTCAAGTTTTACATTTCAAATGTGAATGATAGTAATTGTAGCAATTTATCATATGGTAAGATATCAACATGTAAAATTACGATGCAATTTCTTGATATCTTAACATAATGTAAATATTTCAAAGTGTTTAGCAATCATAGCATTTCTATCATCAATTTACCATATATTTCGATGTGAGCTTTTTTAACATAATGCAAATTCAAATATGACACTCATAGCATCAATTCATATATTTCTCCCCCTTTGTCATCAACAAAAAGGAGAACGATATAAGCAAATTTTAAACACAAGTGAGTGATAAGTAATTTTTCAACAATGAGTGATAGGATACCAATTATACAAACATCTCAAGGAAAGATTAAATGACGCTTTATTTTCACAAGGATCAAGATATGTATGTGAATCAATATCCTTGCAAGTAAAAGAAAATCTTCCGTTTTCAAAAAGGAAATTATAAGAAGGAATCATTTTATCAAATCCATTTCTCGAAAATATTTTTCACATTATAAGCCTATGAAAGATGTATTTGCTAATTGATTCCATATGTCAAAAATCAATGATATAAATCAAACTCGATATGACATATGCTTATTAAGTTCGGAAGAGAATAAGGTATCAAGAAAATCCAAAAATAAAATTTAACACTTTCATGCATTCGGACAAGGTTTTGCTATAGATTTTCCAATATAATCATGAAGATAAAACATGCTCATTATCATGGAAATTTTTATATCCAAAACACATAATTTCCAACATATTATTAAGGCATGTAATCATGTAAAATCATCATAGCAATTAAGTGATTTGATTATTGAATCCGAAAAATAGATTTAATGAGTTCAAGCATTCGGACACATAAACATTCCTAATTCTCTTCTAATGAAATTAAATTGTTCTTCACTCAAAGGCTTTGTAAAAATATCAGCTAGTTGATGTTTAGTATCAATGAACTCTATAACTATATCATGATTAGTGACATGATCTCGTATAAAGTGATGTCTAATATCAATATGTTTTGTTCTTGAGTGTTGAATGGGATTCTTTGTTAAACATATAGCACTTGTGTTATCACATTTAATGGGAATATTTTTAAGATGAACTTTATAATCTTCTAAGGTGTTTTTCATCCACACAACTTATGCACAGCATGCACTAGCTGCAATATACTCAGCTTCGGTTGTTGATAGTGCAACTGAGTTTTGTTTCTTGGATGACCAAGAAACAAGAGAATGTCCCAAAAATTGACATGTTCCTGATGTGCTTTTTCTATCTAATCTACACCCACCAAAATCTGCATCAGCATAAACAATTAACTCAAACTTCTCGGTTTTTTGATACCATAATCCTAGATTTGTGATACCTTTAAGATATCTAAGTATTCTTTTAACCGCTTTGAGATGTGATATCTTAGGGTTCGATTGAAACCTAGCACAAAGTCCTACACTGAACATGATATCTGGTCTAGTTGCAGTGAGGTAAAGTAAACTTCCTATCACCCCTATAAGTTTTTTGATCGAAACTTTCTCCACTTTCATCAACTTCTAATTTAGTGGAGGTGCTAATAGGAGTGTTAATAGCTTTTGAGCTTTCCATATTAAATCTTTTTAGCAAATCTAAAGCATATTTAGTTTGACTAATAAAGATGTCATTTCTTAGTTGCTTAATTTGTAAGCCTAAGAAAAAGGTTAATTCTCCCATCAAACTCATTTCAAATTCAAGACTCATGGTTTTAGCAAAAGATTCACAAAGAGATTCATTTGTAGAGCCAAAGATAATATCATCAACATAAATCTGAATAATGAGAAAATTATTTTCAGAATTCTTGATAAACAATGTAGTATCAACCTTGCCTTTTGTGAAATTATTTTCAATAAGAAAAGAACTAAGTCTCTCGTACCAAGCCCTTGGGGCTTGTTTTAAACCATAGAGAGCTTTAGTTAATTTAAACACATGATTAGGAAGGCTATTATTTTCAAATCCGGGAGGTTGTTCAACATAAACTTCTTCGGAAATAAAGCCATTTAGAAAAGCACTTTTAACATCCATTTGAAACAACTTAAAATTATTATTACTAGCATAGGCAAGGAGCATCCTTATGGCTTCTAATCGAGCCACAGGAGCGAAGGTTTCTTCATAATCGTTACCTTCTTCTTGGTTGAAACCTTTGGCCACTAATCTAGCCTTGTTTCTAACCACGATACCATATTCATCTTGTTTGTTTCTAAAGACCCATTTAGTACCAATAACTAAATGGTCATTTGGCCTAGGAACAAGCTTCCATACCTCATTTCTCTCAAATTGATTTAACTCATCTTGCATTGTGATAATCCATGAATCATCTTTCATGGCTTCGTCAATACATTTAGGTTCAATTTGGGAGAGAAAAGCGGCGTTGGCACAAAACTCATTAAGAGAAGAACGTTTTTGAACCCCCTTAGATGTGTCTCCTAGAATTAGCTCCTTAGGATGAGCATCTACATATTTCCAATCCTTGGGTAAGGATGTTTTGGAAGTGGATGCATCCAAGTTGCTAGTTGGAGAAGGGGTTTCGTTTAAATTCAAAGAATCAAAATTAACATCATTATCAAAATCATTTTTCTTGATTTTGGAAATCTCATTGAAAACAACATGAATGGATTCTTCTATAATTAAAGTTCTTTTATTGAAGATACGAAAAGCTTTAGAAACCGAAGAATAACCAAGGAAAATTCCTTTATCGGATTTAGAATCAAATTTTCCTAAGGCATCCTTTTCATTCAAGATAAAACACTTACACCCAAAAACTTTAAAATATGAAACATTGGGTTTTTTGTTGTTCCACAACTCATAGGGAGTTTTGGTGAGTAAGGGTCTTACTAGAACTCTATTCAAAATATAGCATGCAGTGTTTATGGCTTCGGCCCAAAAATATTTGGGTAGGCTATGTTCATTCAACTTGGTTCTTGCCATTTCTTATAAATTTCTATTTTTTCTTTCTACTATTCCATTTTGTTGAGGATTTCTTGGAGTAGAGAAGTTATGATTGTATCCATTAAATTCACAAAATTCTTGAAAATCATGGTTTTGAAATTCACCACCATGATCACTTCTAATTGACGAAATCATAGAACCTTTTTCATTTTGGACAAGTTTGCAAAACTTGGTAAAATATCTAAAGCATTCATTTTTATGTTTTAAGAAATAAGTCCATGTGTATCTACTATAGTCATCTACAATGACAAAGGCGTATTTGCTACCTCCTAGACTTGATGTAGAGATAGGTCCAAACAAGTCCATATGGATCAATTGTAAGGGCTTAGAGGTACTTATTTGATTCTTAGATTTGAAACTACCCTTAATTTGTTTTCCTAATTGACAAGCATCACACACATTATCTTTGACGAACTTGATATGAGGAATTCCTCTTACAAGTTCTTTGGATGATATTTGAGTGATTAGTTTCATGCTAGCATGACCTAATCTCCTATGCCAAAGCCAAGCATCCTCATTCAAAACCGTGAAACACATTTCATTACAAAGATCATTGATGTCAATAGTGTATACGTTATTTTGTTTTAATGCAATCATAGATGTGTTTTTGTATGGTTTTTCAATGATGCAAGCATTAGATTCAAATTTGACAATATATCCTTTATCACATAATTGACTAATGCTCAAGAGGTTATGTTTTAAACCATCAACTAACAAAACATCTTCAATAAAGAAGTTGGATTTGTTACCTATGGTTCCTTTGCCAATGATTTTACCCTTATTGTTGTCTCCGAAGGTGACATAGCCTTCGTCTATGCTAGAGAGCTTAGAGAATTGAGATGGATCTCCGGTCATATGCCTTGAGCATCCACTATCAAGGTACCATCTCTTGCTCCTAGCTTGTGATGGTGTATGTTTCTACAAGAAAGGATTATTTTTTGGAACCCATTTACTTTTGGGTGCCTCAAAAACTAATCTAACTTGTTTATCATGTTGCATAGAATTGATTATGGTTCCTTTAGGAACCCAAATCAGTTTGTTCGGACTAGTTTTCTTGAATGGACATTGATAAGTTTTATGTCCATATTTGCAACAAAGTTGCATTTGCTTTGGTGCCGAACATGTAAGATAGGGCCTTTTATGAAGGTGGTTGGATTTTGTTGAGGACTTCTCACAAATCCGATTCCACTTCTTTTAGGAACGTGACCCTTATTTGTAAGGATCATGTTCAAAGACTTGCTACCAACCTCGAATTTCTTCAAGGTGTCCTTAAGTAGCAAGTTCTCCTTTTGGAGAGTTTCTAGATCATGGTATTTTATACATGGAGCTAAACTATCATGATATTCAGATTTTAATTTATCGAAATTACAAGTAAGACTATTATGCTCCTTTTTTAGCAATTTGTATTTTCTACTAATAGTTTTGCATTCATCAAATAAGTCATGGAAGGCATTTAATAATTCATCAAATGATAAATCTGCATCAATTAAATTGGTTACCTCCTCTCCGATGGCCATTAGGGCATAGTGAGCAACTTGCTCGGTGTTGGACTCCTCTTCTTCGGACGCGCTTGAGTCATCCCACGTTGCTTTGAGCGCCTTCTTCTTTGGTGTTCTTTTCTTGACTTGGGGACATTCACTTTTGTAGTGTCCCGGTTTCTTGCATTCGTAGCAAATAACTTGGTCCTTCTTGGGTTCAAATTTATTTTTTGTGTCATTTTTAAACTTGTTTCTTTAATGAATTTTTTGAATCTTCTTGTTAGAAGTGCCAAGTCATCGTCAAAGTCCTCATCACTTGAGTTCTCTCTCAAGTGGTCTTCTTGAGTTCTAAGTGTCATATCCTTCCTGTTCTTTGGAAGGATGTCTTCTTGCTCTTCATGAGCTTGCAAGTCATTTCGTAGGTCATTAATGACCCGATTAATTCTTCAAGAGAGAAATTGTTTAGATCTTTAGCCTCTTTAGGGTCCCAACTCTTAGGAAGGGATCTTAGAATCTTATTTACGAGCTCAAAATCCGAAAAACTTTACCGAGTCCTTTTAGACCATTGACAACATCCGTGAAATGGGTGTACATGTCGCCAATAGTCTCGCTCGGTTTCATCCGAAAAGTTCAAATGAATGTATCAAAAGGTTGATTTTTTTTGAATCTGTCATCTACGGTGACTTCGTGAGTCACTTCGAGTGGTATGCCAAATATCAAAACGCGGTTTCACAAACCGAAAAACGGTTGAACCCGTTTTTATCAAGCGCACAAAATAAGACATCATAGCATTTGCATACGAGCGAAAAGTCTTTCTCCAATTCATTCAATCGAAATTAAAGAGAAGACTTCGAAAACCATTTCGACAAGAATTCAAGTTCAAAATCCATTGAAATAAGGAAGATCCTCATTAGGGTCTTCCAATAGGTGTAGTCCTCACATTGAACATGGTGGCCGTGTGATAAATGAGCCCTCTTGGTTTCGGCGTATGCCATCTCTCTTGGGTTTAATCCGTTTGAGAGTTAACACCGCTTAGACCCAATTGTTAGGATCCAGAGATAAGAGGGGGGTCGGGGGGTCAGGTTGTTGGAATAGTGCACATTTAGTAGGTCGGGACTAGTTTTCTTGAAGGACATTGATAAGTTTTATGTCCATATTTGCAACAAAAGTTGCATTTGCTTTGGTGCCGAACATGTAAGATAGGGCCTTTTATGAAGGTGGTTGGATTTTGTTGAGGACTTCTCACAAATCCGATTCCACTTCTTTTAGGAACGTGACCCTTATTTGTAAGGATCATGTTCAAAGACTTGCTACCAACCTCGAATTTCTTCAAGGTGTCCTTAAGTAGCAAGTTCTCCTTTTGGAGAGTTTCTAGATCATGGTATTTTATACATGGAGCTAAACTATCATGATATTCAGATTTTAATTTATCGAAATTACAAGTAAGACTATTATGCTCCTTTTTTAGCAATTTGTATTTTCTACTAATAGTTTTGCATTCATCAAATAAGTCATGGAAGGCATTTAATAATTCATCAAATGATAAATCTGCATCAATTAAATTGGTTACCTCCTCTCCGATGGCCATTAGGGCATAGTGAGCAACTTGCTCGGTGTTGGACTCCTCTTCTTCGGACGCGCTTGAGTCATCCCACGTTGCTTTGAGCGCCTTCTTCTTTGGTGTTCTTTTCTTGACTTGGGGACATTCACTTTTGTAGTGTCCCGGTTTCTTGCATTCGTAGCAAATAACTTGGTCCTTCTTGGGTTCAAATTTATTTTTTGTGTCATTTTTAAACTTGTTTCTTTTAATGAATTTTTTGAATCTTCTTGTTAGAAGTGCCAAGTCATCGTCAAAGTCCTCATCACTTGAGTTCTCTCTCAAGTGGTCTTCTTGAGTTCTAAGTGTCATATCCTTCCTGTTCTTTGGAAGGATGTCTTCTTGCTCTTCATGAGCTTTGCAAGTCATTTCGTAGGTCATTAATGACCCGATTAATTCTTCAAGAGAGAAATTGTTTAGATCTTTAGCCTCTTTAGGGTCCCAACTCTTAGGAAGGGATCTTAGAATCTTATTTACGAGCTCAAAATCCGAAAAACTTTTACCGAGTCCTTTTAGACCATTGACAACATCCGTGAAATGGGTGTACATGTCGCCAATAGTCTCGCTCGGTTTCATCCGAAAAAGTTCAAATGAATGTATCAAAAGGTTGATTTTTGACTCTTTCACTCTACTTGTGCCTTCGTGAGTCACTTCGAGTGTATGCCAAATATCAAACGCGGTTTCACAAACCGAAACACGGTTGAACTCGTTTTTATCAAGCGCACAAAATAAGACATTCATAGCCTTTGCATTAAGAGCGAAAGTCTTCTTCTCCAATTCATTCCAATCGATCATTGAAAGAGAAGACTTCGAAAATCCATTTTCGACAAGATTTCAAAGTTCAAAATCCATTGAAATAAGGAAGATCCTCATTCGGGTCTTCCAATAGGTGTAGTCCGTCCCATTGAACATGGGTGGACGTGTGATAGAATGACCCTCTTGGTTTCCGGCGTATGCCATCTCTCTTGGGTTTTAATCCGTTTGAGAGTTAACCCCGCTCTAATACCAATTGTTAGGATCAAGAGCACTAAGAGGGGGGGGGGGTGAATTAGTGCAGCGGAAAACTTTTGACGATTAAAACGATGTATGTATGATAAGAACGATTTCGGTATGAAAGTCGATTCGGAAATTGCTTTAACTTAAGATCAAGCAAAGTGCAGTTAAAGGAAAGCTATGGAAGTAATTGCAGTTAAGATAGAGAACAGAATGTAAATGCAAACCGAGATTTAGAGTGGTTCGGTCAATCTTGACCTACATCCACTTTAGAGTGGTGCCACCGCCCGACCTTACGGGTCACTGGTTGGGCTTCTAGTCTGGCCCAAACCAAGTCACATTCGGGCCCAATTAGCCCCTAACGAGGATATAGGATTATCCCTAATCCTAACCCTAATTACATGCAAACTATGTAACTGAAAACATAGTCCTAAGCAAGTTTTTAAATGGCAAACATCGAGTCTCATTCCGGCGAGCTTTCCGGTGATCTTCCAACGGACTTCCGATACACCCTCGGATTTCTTCCGGCGGACTCCCAACAGGCTCCCGATCTTGTGGTGAGTTCATCGAGTAGCCAAGCCTTCTCGGTGATCTCTGTGAACCTCCGACGATCTCTCCGGTGGACTTCCAAAAACTTCGGCAAGCCCCCGATTTCTTTTCAGTTGGTTCTGGCAACATCTTCTTCGAATCTTCGGACTCTCGAACACCCATCGAACTTGACTCTGGTAGACTTGCTTTATGTCTTCAAGTTATTATAGTTAATCCTACACACTTAACTCAATAATATGGATTAGATCAATTAACCCATCAATTGATTTCATCATCAAAATTCGAGATTCAATAGGACATCCTTGGTGTCTCAAGTCTAAGGACCAGATACACCACTAGGACTATGGAATCGTTGTCTGACAATAAGGCATCATTAACCATCCAGCATTCCATAAGCGGATCAATCAATGAACTCATTCTCCAATGAGCACGTGTATTGTATCCCTAGTGTCCCCACGCGAGCAGCTATGAGACTAGCCACATCCATCATATGGATAGGTATATAGCACACTAATCTATCCGTTTATCACGTTGTCCCTCTCAAGTAACCTATGACCAAGATTATTTAGAATCTGTATTTAAAGGTGAATCAATCTCATTATCGTGATCTCATCATGATCTGATTCTCATTGCATAGATCCAAGGACATCACAATATATACATGCATATATGCAACAGTTAATATAAAGTGATAAATGCCAGAATATAATAAGCAAAAAGATTCCATGTCAAATCACATGTGTCATCACTTACGTGATTGGCTTGTTAGGCACCTATGACTAGCAATCTCCCACTTGACCTCAAGCCAATCACCTATTTGTCCGATCCCCATCAGACCCCTGTGATGCTCAAAGACAATATATGGATCTGCAATGTTATCTTCGAATGGAACTCTTTCCACTACTACATCTCCTCGGGTCATAATATCTCTAATAAGCTAGAACCTTCTCAGAACACTTCTGATGAGACCCGGGTTCCCTTATTTGAGTAATCGCCCCATAGTTGTCGCAATATAAGGAATCAGCTCCTCGCTACTTGGCCCGACTCCTAGATCTATGATGAACTTCTTCATCTAGACTCCGTCCTTTGTTGCATCTGCCGCAGCAATGTACTCCGCCTCTACAGTCGAGTCAGTAGTAGTATCTTGCTTAGAACTCTTCTAGCACATTGCTCCTCCATTCAAGGTGTACACATACCTCGAATTTGACTTGCTATCATCGATATCGGATTGAAAACTTGAGTCTGTATAGCCTTCAACCTTGAGGCTACTACCTCCATATACTAGTAAAAGATCCTTAGTCCTTCTCAAGTACTTAAGGATACACTTTACTGCTTTCTAGTGCTCCAAGGCTCCAAGCCTGGATCCGCCTGATACCTGCTCGTGACACTCGGAGCATGCACTATATCAGGCCTAGTACATAGCATGACATACATGATAGACCCTATCGCTAAGGCATAAGGTGTCATATCCATGTTCGCCCTTTCTTATGGAGTCTTTGGGGACATACTCATAGAAAGTGATATCTCATGTCTCATCATTATGAGACCTCTCTTGGAATTTTTCATATCAAACCTTTTGACAATGGTTTCTATGTACCTGGACTGGGACAAGCCAAGCATCCTCTTGAATCTATCTTTATAGATCTGAATCCCCAAGATATAGGATGCTTCTCCTAAGTCTTTCATGGAGAAGTATCTAGATAACCAAGTCTTTACTATAGATAGCATTCCTACATCATTTCCAATGATCAGGATGTCATTCACATATAACTCCAAAAAGGTGACAGCGCTCCCACTTACCTTCCTATATACACAAGGCTCATCTTCGTTCTTAATGAAGTCATAAGATCTGATTGCCTTATCAAATCTTATGTTCCAACTTCGGGAAGCTTGCTTTAGTCTATAAATGGATCTAAGCAACCTGCACACCTTATCTGGGCAGTTCTTGGACACGAATCCCTCGGGTTGTATTATATACACCTCCTCAAGGTTCCCATTGAGAAATACAGTTTTCACATCCATATGCCAGATCTCATAATCATAGTGTGCTGCAATAGCGAATAGAATTCATGACTTCTTGCCACTTCCCGGAGTCTATACTCATAATAGCCTCCTGTAGGTTAGAGGATCAATGTCCTCAACATCCTTTCCTCTAATATGTCTCACATATCTCTCAGGAGGATGGGATACTCTGCTAGACCTACATAAAGTTGAAACTTGTGTATTAGGTTCTCCAACCTCGCTCAACTCTATCATGCTCCCACTATCTCCGCCAAGAATGTGTTCCTTCTTAAGGAACATTGCTCTCTTAGCTACAAAGACCTTTTGGTCCTCTAGATGATAGAAATAATACCCACAAATTTCCTTGGGGTATCCCACAAATTTGCATCGCTTTGTCCTCGATTCTAACTTATCGGGGTTGTGTCTTTTAACGTGGGCAAAGCAGCCCCAAATCTTAATAACCTTAAGATTGGGCTTCTTCCCTTTCTATATCTCATATGGTGTAGACACTACCGACTTAGTTGGAACTCTGTTCAAAAGGTAAGCTGCGATCTCTAGGGCATATCCTCAGAATGAGATAGGTAAGTCAGCGAAACTCATCATGGACCGTACCATGTCTAATAGCATATGACTTCTCCTTTCAGACACACTATTGAGCTGAGGTATATAAGGAGGTGTCCATTGGGATAATATCCAATGGTCCTTGAGGAACTGAGTAAACTCTGTACTTAAGTACTCGCCTCCTCCATCTGATCGAAGAGTCTTGATACTCTTTCCAGTCTGGTTCTCCACTTCATTCTTATACTCTTTGAATTTCTTAAAGGCCTCGGATTTGTACTTCATTAAGTACACATATCCATACCTTGAGAAATCATCAGTAAAGATAATGAAGTAGGAGTAACCACTAATGACATGAGTTGACATAGGTCCACATACCATCACTATGTATGAGTTCTAGCAACTTAGTGGCTCTCTCTCCAGCTCCACTAAATGGAGTGTTGGTCAGTTTTCCATGAAGACAATGCTCATAAGTTGCATATGACTCATAGTCGAATGGATCTAGATATCCATCCTTTAACAACTTTTGGATCCTTCCCTCATGGATGTGACCTAGCCTACAATGGCACAGGTATGCACTATTCACCTCATCTCGTTTCCTCTTAGACACACTTACATTCATGATATGTGGAGTAGTGTCTAGCATAAATAAACCTTTATGCAATATTCCTCTTGCCAAACTCCTCGGCTTTGTCAAAATCTACAACAAATTGCAAATGTGATAAGCAATATCGATATCCAATACCAATGCACTATCACAAAAATCTGACAATTGGAGATTGATCATGAATGTACCTAAAACTTCTCCAAGCTTCTGTTTCACCCTCTCTGCAAGGTACTCTTTGTAGTTCCTCTTCCAATGCCCATTTTTGCCATAGTGGAAGCACTGGCCTTTGTCCTTTGCCGGGTCTTTCTTAGCAACCTTTGCTTTACCTGATTTGCCCTTATCCTTGCCCTTCTTAAGGAACTTTTCTGCTTTCCTTTTCTTTCTGGTCTCACTAGTGTAGAGAACTGGCTTCTCTTTCTTAATAGTACTCTCTGCCTCCCTCAACATATTGAGGAGCTCTGGGAGAGTAACCTCAAGCTTGTTCATATTAAAATTCATTATGAACTGTGAAAATGAATCTAGTAGGGACTGAAGCACAATGTCCATACATAAGTGATACTCTAGGACCATTCCTAGACCTGTGAGTTTCTCTATCCACTCAATCATCTTTAGGACATGGTTCTGAACCAATGTCCTCTCAGTCATCCTAGCGCGGAAAAGGCTCTTGGATATCTCATATCGTTGAGTCCTTCCCTGTTCCTCAAACAATTTGCGGACATGTAGAAGAATGGATCTGGCATCCATCTTTTCATATTGTCTCTGTAACTCAGGAGTCATAGAGCCCAACATGTAGCACTGAGCAAGAGTGGAGTCATCAATGTACTTCACGTAGCGAGAAATCTCATCCTCGCTTGCCCCTTCCTCGGGCGTAGGCATCACTGTATCAAGGACATACATAATTTTCTCCATCGTGAGAACAATTCTCAAGTTGCGGAGCCAATCCATATAATTTGGACCAGTGAGATGGATGACATTAAGTATGTCACGTAAGGGATTTGAAACCGACATTTTTCTGAAAATAAAGATGCAGCAAAAATGAATGACATGTAGATTTTGCAAGAAATAAACAATCAAGATATGAGCTTCTATCTTAATATGCTCCCACTATTTAACTAGCGAGTCATGCGACACCCTCAACACATGAAACGAAAGTTTCTAGCAAACTTCTAGTGGGGATCAGGATCCAATCAGCATCTTAGTGTAACCTCGAGGGACTCAACTAATCACACTAAGCCCAAAAGGTAGGCAACTCTTGCTGATCACAACTCCTTGTGATTCCCGTCCTGTTCGGCCTCCAAATCACCATGATCTCAAGGGACTCAACTAACCATGATGCTCGGTTAAGTCAACACCATCATTACAAGATGAGTCTAATTCAATGATATACCCTCGAGGGACTCGACTAAGCATATCATGTCCTCAGGTCATCGGTGACATCTCTATGTCGTAAGTAAGACAACGAATCCGATATAGGTGAGCCTCGAGAGACTCGACTAACTCAACCTACACTGGGAATCGGTTCCTACCTATAACGATAGAAGGCCACGTGGGTCAATCTAATTGTCTCACGTTTACTGACTTAATATTATCGAGAGAGATGTTTCTATGATTTGGTCTCCTAATATGACATGTCACACATATACATATTTAATATATATATCTACAATGCATGCAAATATATATACATATCTAGTATGTGTATAAGCAATCACACCAGATGATCATAAACCACAACTTAATGTGATCAGGCCCGAGCCAATAGGCCTAATCACTCACATCAAGATCTATGTGTGCAACGGTGCATCTCCATGCCCTATGATCGTCCATCTCATCCTCATCGGTTCCGTCGACATCTTAATGCATCTTTATGCATCGCAATCATCTGTCTCGTGGGTCCCGCTATCGCATCCATGCTCCCACTATGCCTCATGTGATTAAACTTAATCATAGGTACGCAAGCCCCACAATAAATGAGAAATATAATGGAGACTCACAGACCCCAATAATAATAATCACAAGTACACACAGTCCATGATCATCCGTCCACACATCAAACATCACATGTATAAATCATTATTATATAGGACTACTAGATAATAATAAAAAATAATAATCAACTAAACCTTTTAATTAATTAATATTTTCTGAAACCAGGAACATGTAGGGAATTTTTGAATTCCTAGGGGTATTTTCATAATTTCAAAAAAATAGAAACTAAAATTTCTCAAATTTCGAGGGGCAAAACTATCTTTTTCCCAAAACCCTAAGCCTCTCTCCCTCTTCCTTGCTGCTGTTGTCGCCGCCACCACCCCTGCCGGCCGTAAGCCTGCTACATGTAGGCCGTTGGTCGGCTGCTGCAGGCGCAGCGCCTGCACGTGCACCGGCACTATGCTGCCTACAATGGCAACATGCACGCAGATCGAGATAATAACTATTATGGTCCTTTCTCGCTTTTGCGTTAACGATTTTTATGTCAAAATTCTTCCTAAACACAACATACGCAGTTCAAAACCAATCATTCGCACGAACAACCTGGCTCTAATACTACTATTGGTAAATCTTGGGGGTGATCACATGCGCAGTAGAAGAACAAGAAAACAAAATCCCCAATTTCCCAAAAAGATGTTCGTCATCGTGCGAAGATTGGTGCTCAAAAATCAGTGAAACATACTACGTATAGAATATATTGTGTTACCTAGGGAGATCGTATATCTCTGTTTCCTTGCAGATCTCTAAGAGAGGGTGAAGGAGGTTAAGCGTCCTCTTCTCTAGCGGTGATCCACACAACAGAACTGCGACGACGCTTCTCAAAACTCTAGGTCTACTCTTGAGGTGGAGAGGGGGAGGAGAATAGGAGAGACAAGCAAAGGCTCTAGCTTGTGAGGCTCTGATCCCTCCTATTTATTGAGGTCCCCTATCAAACCCTAATAGATCTTCCCCTATTGGGTATTGGATCTACATCCAATTACCCAAGCCTCTTAGATTAGTGGGTCTCTATCCAATAATCTATCATGGGCTTTTATTGGATCTCATTCAGAGGATCCAATAATTCAAGGGCTTATTGGATATCCAAAAGGATAGGGGCTCCGACGGATATCTCATATCCGAACCTCTACTCATCGCAATATCTACCATATGTGTGTGACTCTCTAGGCCTAATATCGAGCTGGCCGTGAGTCATACCTGTCAGAACTTCTTCTAACTTAGTGAATTATTATCTCTATAATAATTCAATCGACTCATCGACTACGGACGTATTAGGCCACTACGCCGTAGTCCCCAGACGATACAGGGGAATCCAATCCATTAGACCTGTTTGTCCTTAGTTACTGTATACCTATAGTCTCTCATCCATCTAATATCCTAGAGACCGTATATCGGGCATAGTGCTAGCAGACCCATACAGTTTCTTCTCGAGTCTCGCTTTAATCGGATTCTCCTGGAGAACTCTTTCTCTCTTAATCTGAATGACTCTAGCCAGGGATTTGTTTGAGCAAGAACACATGAGATACTCCACTCTATCGATAATCAATAGCCCTCGTAAGGTCGACTGCCACTCCCAATGACCAGTTGTACTAGATCTGGGACATCCAAACCTATAAGTCTGGTATCAAAGAGTAGAGCACTAATACAGGACATCCTTAGTGTCCCAAGTCTAAGGACCAGATACACCACTAGGACTACGGAATCCCTGTTTGACAATAAGGCATCATCAACCATCCAGCATTCCACAAGCGGATCAATCAGTGAACTCATTCTCCAATGAACACCTGTACTGTATCCTTAGTATCCCCACATGAGCAGCTATGAGACTAGCCGCATCTATCATATGGACGGGTATATAGCACACTAGTCTATCCGGTTATCACAATGTCCCTCTCGAGTAACCTATGATTGGGATTATTTAGGATCTATGTTTAAAGGTGAATCAATCTCATTATCATAATCTCATCACGATCCGATTCCCATTGCACAGATCCAAGGACATCACAATATATACATGCATATATGCAATAGTTAATATAAAGTGATAAATGTCAGAATATAATAAGTAAAAAAATTTCGTGTCAAGTCACACGTGTCATCACTCACGTGATTAACTTGTTGGGCACCTATGACTAGCACTGTAGTTGGATGGAGATCTAATACCCAATATAGCAAGATCCATTAGGGTTAAGTTGATAGGAGGCCTCTATAAATAGGAGGGAACCAAAGACCCATAGGCTAGAGGTTATTTTTGGCTGCCTCCTCCTATTCTCCTCTCTTCCTCTCCTCCTCATACTACAGCCCCCAATTTGGGGTGTGTGAACAATAAGAAGAGGCAACCCTTCTTGATTACATTGTGTGCACGAGGAAGAGTTTTGGGCAACGATTTGAGGAGTATCTTCATAGCTCCTATTGTGTGGATCACAGCTAGAGAGGAGGACAGTTGACCTCCTTCATTCTCTCCCACAGATTTATAGGTTTTCAGGGATATATGATCTCCCTAGGTAATTAATTCTCTTACACATAGTTTTTTTATTTTGCCATTTTTTCCGCACCAACTTTTGCACGACGTTGAAGCATTCTTTTCTGTAGGAATTTTAAGATTTTATTTTTTTGTTCTTCCACTGCATATGTGATGTCATGTCAAATTTTTCAACAATAGGGACCTCTGTAAATAGGAAGGAACCAAAGGGGCATAGGCTAGACCCTTTTTGGCTACCACCTCCTATTCTCCTCCCTCCCTCTGCTCCTCAACTAACAACCCTAGTTTCAGGCATGTGGACAACAAGAAGGGTCGGCCCCTTCTTGATCATATGGTGTGCATGGAGAGGAAGATTGTGTAGTGATTTAAGGAGCATCTTTATCGCATCTACCATATGAATCACCACTAGAGAGGAGGATAATTGACCTCCTCTATCCTCTTCTATAGATCTGAAAGTTTTAATAAATATACGATCTTCCTATGTAACACATCTTTTACATATGTGTAGTTTTCGGTTTTATGGGTTTTTTATGCACCAATCTTTGCATGATGATGAAAACCTTTTTCTATGGGAAATCTAAGATTTTTGTGTTCTATTTTTTCGCTACGCATGTGATGCTGCTTATGGGTTTTCAATAGTCACAACGTGAATTCAAGACTACAATTAAGAAAGTATTATTTTGAATTCAAGTTCATCATATTTTTAAGATGACATATAGATAAGAAAGTCTTGTTAAGACCCCGTCATCAATTGACCTCTCGGTATCGATAACTTCAACTTATATTCGATGACACAATATTGAGATTCTTCATGTATAATGAGATCAAAGTAATTTTTATTTTTACATAATTGGAATATTGATAAAAGGGGAAGAAATAGTAGTATGATATCATAATATCACTCTTCGTTTTACTTAACAAAGGGGGAGAAATAGTAACTCATGTTCTCAAAAGGGGAGAAGCATATTTTTTTGTTAACCAAGAGGGAGAAATGGTGACTCATGCATCAACAGAAAAAATCATGGTGTCTTATTTATGATTATTATTATACTATTATGGTTATGATTGAACATTGATTTTCAAGCTTGACTTGAATTCAGTATATGCATTTAAAAGAATATATGATCATTTGAGTTCAAGTTATCATAACATTTTAAAATGACAAATAGATAGGGGAGCCTTGTTAAAACCTTGTCATCATAAAAAAGATGGAGATTGTTGAATCTCAATTTTTGATTATAAATCAATTTATGAGTTTATTAGACTAAAAATATATTATTATTTGTTTTATGTAAATAGTTAACTTATAGTTATATTTTGATTAATATTACACATTAATAATTGTTAAAATTTAAAACTTGAAATGATTATGATTATATCTTTAAATTTGAAACTTGATTGAACATTGATTTTTAAGCTTGAATGATTGAATCATATTATCAGGCTTATGATTGAACATATTATGGTTATGATTGAACATTGATTTTCAAGCTTGACTTGAATTCAGTATATGCATTTAAAAGAATATATGATCATTTGAGTTCAAAGTTATCATAACATTTTAAATGACAAATAGATAGGGGAGCCTTGTTAAAACCTTGTCATCATAAAAAAGATGGAGATTGTTGAATCTCAATTTTTGATTATAAAATCAATTTATGAGTTATTAGACTAAAAATATTTTTAAAATAAGTGATGTAGAAAATACTTCGATCAAAAACTTGGATCACCAAAGGGCCAACTATCAAGCAAGAGAGTCAAACGTTATACTAAAAAATTATCGTGCCGAAAATTGGACGTCAAGCCGAAGAATTGGTCGATATACTAAAGATCGAACTTCGTACTATAGGTTCGGATATTGTACTAGAAGGATTAGATATTATGCTAAAAGATTACATATCATTAAAAAATCGATATACTGCTAAAATGAGCAATACGCCAAAGGAAAGGATGATGTGCCAAAGGTTTGAACGAAGTTTTAGAAGATCAAATAACATGTCAAAAGAGCAAATAATATGTCAAAAGCTTCGTAAATGTGGTTGATTTATTAAAGTTTTGATCAAGGTTATTTTGCATTAGTTTGAGTTAGTATTGAGCTGAAATAATATCAACTTATCAAGAAAGCCAATAGGCTTGAAACTAGGCTGAATTGGGTACGTTGGAATGCTAAACAAGTGTCTAAAGTTGGCTTCGGTGGTGGTACTACTAAGTTCAAGTAATAGTACCGTTTGAGTCAACCAACAAGCACTATTTTGTGTTTATCAAGCTTTTTAGTGGTAGTATCACCAGAACCAATATTTGCCCAATTGTAATGGTAGTATGCCTATATCTCGAAATTTTTTGGATTTAAATTTTTAGCCTTATTCTTAAAGCCTTTTAGGGTCTATAAATATCCCACTCAAGTGTAGTTGATAGAGCATCTATCCCTAGTAAAAAAATGTTATAAACTCTTATTTTGAGTATAGTTTGAGTCTTCTCATTCTCTTAAGTTTTGTTATAATTCTAAATTTTAGGAGGCGAGAAAACTTATGTAGAAAAAAGAGTGTGAAGGTTATCTTCTCAGTTTAAAAAAGAAAAAAATTATAATAAGGATAATTGATCTTCGCCCATTAGAAAGAATATCATTAGCAAAGATTGATAGCTTTGAGGGAAGAGAAATCAAGAGTGGACGTAGGTCGAAAAGATCGAACCACTATAAATTGATTTGCCTCTATTTACTTGTCATTTACTTATTACTTAGTTTTATTCTTTGTACTTGTGACTTTCACCCAATTAATCGAGTTTTTGAAATATATTAATTTATTGATCGAATTTTAAAATCAATTAAAAACGTCATTGCACTAATTCATTCCCCTCTTAGTGTCATTAATATTGTGAGCTTTTGAGCTCTCAACTATTGATAAATGGATCCAGCACACAAACATAAATCCATGTAATTTTTGTTAAAAATAAACTTAATTATTTATTAATTATTTATCTTATATCATGTATTGGGAGGAGACACTACCAAAAGGTGTAATAAACAAGAATTATATTGAGTCGAGTTATTGCAAAAACATACATGACCATGCCATAGGACAACATTCAAAATTACTGTTTCTTACCACCCTATAAATAATCTATATCTATAATATAATATGATGTACAAAAAATGAAATTATGTGAAACTTATTATCTTCTACATCAAACTCACTCTTTTTCTCTTATCAATTTATAGGCATGGAATCGTACTTCACTAAGAAAAAAATATAACAAGAATTACTTTTATTTTCTATTGCCAAGAAAAAGAAAGGGGGGGGGGATGTGTTAGATCCACTTCACATCCTAATGGTAGATTCTCAAATGAATAAAATTCTGGATTCAACTTCTCACAGTTTCTTGTTTATTTGTCCCAATTTCTTGAAGGATAAAACAGCTAAATTTTGCATAGTAAAAAGTTAAGATATGGATATCTCTATGTTTTCCATATATAGTTGTATGATAAAGATTTTTTTTCTTGCTCCTATAATTTAATTTATTCTTGGCTTACATGTATAAACCACTATTGCTATATTATATATGAAATATTAAAGCGTTTGATTACATGGTCCTATTTAATTTAAAATATATTAAAAATATTATTATATTATAATCATAATTATCTATCAATAGGAAAAAAGTTCAATTATGGTATGATTCTTTAGGAGATGATCTTGATGAGAGACTCTCCTAATTACTTATTCTTGACTCTCTGTTCTTACTTATAAAATGACAAGAACTCAGTGCGAATAATTAGGTATGCAAATAAGTAAGGATATGTGAATACATGACATGATCGAGATATTACAAATCTTCTCTCATCTCCTTTTATTTAAGTAAACTAATCAATGAGAGATTATATATCTTCTCTCATAACCCTTATGTCCCTAAATCTATCAATCATAGTAGTACTGTAAAGGATAGGAAGAGATGAGAAAGTGAATCTAATTCTCCTTGCAAATCAACATTGTTGTAGTTTTCGAAATTCAACAATGGTATACTTGTAGATTAGAAAAGATTTTTTTAGAACCATCAAAATGTACACATTATAAATTTAGATTTATTGTTATTTGATTTCAGATTTTATATTAAATTTTTTCACATAATAATGGCATATGGTTTTTATGTTTATAATTGGTATCAAAGTTATGGTTATAAAATCAAATATTTTATATCTATTTGTTGTTACCTTTCATGAGTAGGTGATGGCTACGCATGGTGGTGATGGTCATGCCTCTTATAGATATAGTTAGGAACATGATAGATTATTCTTCTATATCCGAATCAATGTAAAGAGAAACTCTAAGAATAATTATATATATCTTTATTATGATTCCTAGTAAGTCAATTCCATCAACTTCTTTTGAATTATAGACCGATAGAAAACCCAACTTAAGATATTTACATATTTATGATTATCCTACAAAGATAAGAGTTTTCAATCTATATGAAAGGAAATTGGATTTAAGGATTCTTTTTAGATATTTTATTATTTATCCAAAAAAATTCAAATGGGTTTATTTTTTATTGCCCTAATCATAGTACGATAATAGTTGAATATAATAATACAATATTATTATAAAATAGCTAATTAGTGTGAGTAAAAAAAATAAAATTTAATCTTGATATTGATGAGATACAAATTGATACTCCTTTATCATTCGAGAGATTATTATTACTTAAATCATTAAATAATTTAACAAAGGTGAAAAATAAAATAATATTAGTGAACTCTCATATAATATTGATATTACTATTAATAATATTATAGAACAACCATAATCGATAGTTTTGAGAATATCTCAAAGGAAAAGGAGATTTATTATTTTTTATTATTATATGGCATATCTACAAGGATTAAATTATGATATAGGAATTAAAAGAATCTCTTATTATTTTCATAATTTATTAAATAAATGATTCTAAAAAGTAGTATGATACATAAAAGAAGAGTTGAAATCAATGATAATAATGGTGTTTGAGAACTCATCGAATTGCCTAATAACAGTAAAAGAGTCTTTTATATAAACATCACTCAAAAAGTAATATTGAATAATATAATGACTAGATTTATGGTCAAATGTTTTACGTATAAAGAATGCATCGATTATAATGAGACATCTTCTCTAGTTTTTTAAATGAACTCGTTAAGAATCGTCATGACATAAGTGACTTATTATAATTTTGAGTTATATTATATGTATGTGAAAATGAGTTTTCTGATTAGAAATCTAGATTTGTATGTGTTAACTTATACGATTCGCAAAGAAAATAAAAGAAATATAAAATTTGGTATGAAAATTTTATAAGTTCATTTATGACCAAAATAATCTTTTTAAAGTTTCTTAATATCATTACTTCATTCATATTTAGGAAAAATATTATTGATTAGTATTTATATCTAAAGATCAATGAGATCAAGTTTATTATATTAGTCTTATATATTGATAATATTTTACTTGTCAATAGTGATCTTTGTTTATTATACTAAACCAAGAAAATTCTCACTAAGAAATTTCTCATCAGAAATTTTAAGATTATTGATATAAATGAGGCATCTTATATTATTTGTATTGATATATTTAGAGATAGATCCTAAGAATTATTAAAATTATCTTAGAAAAGATATATTGATCAAGACTTAGAGAGATTTAGTATACAATTTTATTCACCAAATGATAAAAGTAAAATTTTTAATCAAAACAAGTATTTTTTAAAATGACCTAGAAAAGAATCAGATAAAAAATATTTTTTATATATATGTAGTTGGAAGCCTATTATATACTCAAGCTTCTGTTAGATCATATATGAGTTTTATAATTGAGATATTGGTAGATACTAGAATTACCCAAGAATGAATACACTAAAAGATTAAAAAAAAAAGTAATATGATATTTGGAAGGAACAAAGGATTATATTCTCACATATATGAAATTAGATTAACTTAAAATGATCGTATTTTTTAAGTGCTGATTTTATAAATTATCTTAATAATAAAAAATCCACTTTATGATATATATTTATATTATTTGAAGGAATAATTTATAAAAAATAAAAAATATTTATATTATTAATAATAAAAGTTGATTTTGTGACATATTTTGAGGTTACTAATCAAGCTTTATGATTACAAAATTTTATCATAGGATTTGATGTAATCAAACTCAATTACCAAGTCACTAAAAATACTTTGTACATATCATAATAGTTTTATTCTCTAAAAATGACAAGTATTATTATAGTTATATGCATTATGATATAAAGTACTTAACGATTAGATAAAAGAGTTTAGAAACAATTAATGTTAATTAATAACTTGAGTTTAACTATATTGATTGCTATCCATTCACTTGGACATACAACCTAAAATGTTTAAAAGAATATGTTCTTATGATTTAGTTTATGAGCAACCTATAAAAAATATAGTAATATATGGTTGATTGGATATTATAACTAATATTCTTACTTATATAATTAAAGTCATTTATTTATACTATCCTATTCATATTTATGTATGTACATATTATGATTGAAAATGATGATAGATTGTCTTGACAAGATAAATTATAAAGATCATTTTGGAATATCTCAGGAAGGGCTAATAGTGTTGTAATGCATAAAAGGAAATATTGTTGAATCTCGGATTTTGATGATGAAGTCAATTGTCATGTTTTATCTAATCCATATGTAGAGATAAGTATGCAGGATTAACTACGAAAGCTTGAAGACATAAAGCGAGTCTACCGGAATCAAGTTCGATGGGTGTTTGAGAGTCCGAAGATTCGTCGGAGATACTGCCGGAACCAATCGAGAAGAAATCGGGGACTTGTCGGAGTTTTCGGAAGTCCGCCGAAGAGATCATCGGAGGTTCGCAGAGATCACCGAGAAGGCTCGATTACTCATTGATTTCACCACAAGATCGGGAGCCAGCTAGGAGTCCGTCGGAAGAAATCCAAGGGCGTATCGGAAGTCCGTCGGAAGATCGCCGGAAAGCTCGCCGAAACAAGACTTGAAGTTCGCCGGTTAAAAACTTGCTTAGGATTATGTTTCTAGTTACGTAGTTTGCATGTAATTAAGGTTAGGATTAAGAAATAATCCTATATCTTGATTAGGGGCCAACTGGGCCCAAAATGAAATCTGGTTTAGGCCGGACTTAAAGCCCAACCAGTGACTAGCAAGGTCGGGCGGTGGAACCGCCGGTCTAGCCGGTGGCACCGCCCAGCACCCGAGAGCCAAGCGGTGGCACCGCCTGTCTGAGCGGTGGCACCGCCCAGCACCCGAGAGCCAGGCAGTGGCACCGCTGGACTGGGCGGTGGCACCGCCCAGTACACTGTCAGTGTCAAAACTGACAGGCGGTGGCACCGCCACTGATAGGCGGTGGCACCGCTAGCTTCGAGAACCGAAGAGAATTCAAATTTTGGAGCCCAAATTTGAATCCTCTTAAGGCCTATAAATACCCCTCTATTCTCAGCTGAGAATACAACTTTTTGAGCAGCAAGTGATTGAGAAAAAGGTCTTAGAAAAGTCTTAGCAATCCTTGGTTTTCAATTTGCTAGTGTTCACCTCCTTCTTTCTTGAAAATCTATAAGAGTGTGAACTGCTTGTAAAGAGTTGTAAGAGGGGTATTTACCCTTCCATTTCAAGAGATTTGCTAGTGGAAGGTGGGAGCCTCGTCGAAGAGGGGCCTCGCAAGTGGATGTAGGTCATTTGACCGAACCACTTTAAAAACGGCGTAATCTCTGGTTTGCATTTCATTGTTGCTATTTACATTACTGCAAACCATCTTCACTTTGATGCTCTACTTCTTTGTCTCCTTCATACGTATGCCTTCAAGTTAAAACGCAATCGAAACGGTTTCAAACGAAACGTTGCTTTTATCGTACGAAGTTTCCGAAAGTGTTTAAATCATCGAAAGTTTATCGTTCTTTACCGCTGCACTAATTCACCCCCCCCTCTTAGTGCCGCTCCGATCCTAACAATTGGTATCAGAGCAAGGCTCACTCTCATATTTGGTTTAATACCCAAGAGAGATGGCTTACTCCGGCATGAATGAGGGACACTCCATTACACGTCCACCTATGTTTAATGGGTCGGATTACACATATTGGAAGACACGTATGAGAATCTTCCTAATTTCCATGGATTTCGAGCTTTGGACTATTGTTGAAAATGGATTTCAAAAATCTTCTCTTCCGATGAGCGAATGGAATGAATCGGAGAAGAAAGTTTTTGCTTTAAACGCAAAGGCTATGAATGCCTTGTTTTGTGCACTAGACAAAAATGAATTTAATCGCGTTTCAATTTGTGATTCTGCTTTTGATATTTGGAGAACTCTTGAAGTCACTCATGAAGGCACTAGCCGAGTGAAAGAGTCCAAAATCAATATTCTTGTGCACTCTTACGAACTTTTTCGAATAAAACCAAGTGAGTCCATCGGAGACATGTACACCCGTTTCACGGATGTCATCAATGGACTCAAAGCTCTTGGTAAAGATTTTTCTAACTTTGAATTAGTAACTAAAATCTTAAGATCCCTTCCTAAAAGTTGGGATCCAAAAGTTACTGCCATTCAAGAGGCCAAGGACCTTAAAACATTCCCTCTTGAAGAACTTATTGGGTCTCTAATGACCTACGAAATGACATGTCAAGCTCATGACGAGCTTGAGAACCCCCTTCCAAAGAACAGGAAGGATATGGCACTCAAATCACAAGAAGACCACTTGAAAGGAACATCAAGTGATGAGGACAGTGACAATGACATTGCACTTTTGACTCAAAAATTTAAAAAATTTATAAGAAAGAACAAATTTAAAAATAACACCAAAAACAAATTTGAACATAAAAAGGACCAAGTGATATGCTATGAATGCAAGAAGCCGGGGCATTTAAAAAATGAATGTCCCCAAGCCAAGAAGAGAACATCAAAGAAGAAGGCGCTCAAAGCAACGTGGGATGATTCAAGCGCATCCGAAGAAGAGGAGTCCAACACCGAGCAAGTTGCTCATTACGCCCTAATGGCCATCGGAGAGGAGGTAACGAATTTAATTGATGCAGATTTATCTTATCATGAATTATTAAATGCCTTCCATGAGTTATTTGATGAATGCAAAACAATTAGTAGAAAATATAAATTGTTAAAAAAGGAGCATGATAGTCTTACTTGTAATTTTGATAAATTAAAAACTGAATATCATGATAGTTTAGCTCCATGCATAAAATGTCATGATCTAGAAACTCTCCAAAAGGAGAACTTGCTACTTAAGGACACCTTGAAGAAATTCGAGGTCGGTAGCAAGTCTTTGAACATGATCCTTACAAATAAGGGTCACGTTCCTAAAAGAAGTGGAATCGGATTTGTGAGAAGTTCTCACCAAAATCCAACCACCTTCATTAAAGGTCCTATCTTACATGTTCAACACCAAAGCAATTGCAACTTTTGTTGCAAATATGGACATAAAACTTATCAATGTCCATTCAAGAAAATTAGTCCGAACAAATTGATTTGGGTTCCTAAAGGAACCATGATCAAGTCTATGCAACATGATAAACAAGTTAGATTAGTTTTTGAGACACCCAAAAGTAAATGGGTACCTAAAAATAATCTCTTCTTGTAGAAACATACACCATCACAAGCTAGGAGCAAGAGATGGTACCTTGATAGTGGATGCTCAAGGCATATGACCGGAGATCCATCCCAATTCTCCAAGCTCACTAGCATAGACGAAGGCTTTGTCACCTTCGGAGACAACAACAAAGGCAAAATCATTGGCAAGGGAACCATAGGTAACAAATTAAACTTTTCTATTGATAATGTATTACTAGTTGATGGATTGAAACATAATCTCTTGAGTATTAGTCAATTATGTGATAAAGGTTATATCGTTAGATTTGAATCAAATGTGTGTATTATTGAAAAACCAAACAATAACAGTACTATGATTGCATTAAAACAAAATAATGTCTACACCATCGATCTTGATGAACTAGGTAATGAAATGTGCCTCTCCGCTTTAAAAGATGATGCTTGGCTTTGGCATAGGAGATTAGGCCATGCAAGCATGAAACTAATATCTAAGATCTCCTCTAGAGAATTAGTACGAGGGATTCCCAATATGAAGTTTGTTAAGGACAAAGTATGCGATGCGTGTCAACTAGGTAAACAAATAAAACTAGTTTCAAACCAAAAAAATCAAATTAGCACCACTAGAGCATCCGAAGAAGAGGAGTCCAACACCGAGCAAGTTGCTCATTACGCCCTAATGGCCATCGGAGAGGAGGTAACGAATTTAATTGATGCAGATTTATCTTATCATGAATTATTAAATGCCTTCCATGAGTTATTTGATGAATGCAAAACAATTAGTAGAAATATAAATTGTTAAAAAAGGAGCATGATAGTCTTACTTGTAATTTTGATAAATTAAAAACTGAATATCATGATAGTTTAGCTCCATGCATAAAATGTCATGATCTAGAAACTCTCCAAAAGGAGAACTTGCTACTTAAGGACACCTTGAAGAAATTCGAGGTCGGTAGCAAGTCTTTGAACATGATCCTTACAAATAAGGGTCACGTTCCTAAAAGAAGTGGAATCGGATTTGTGAGAAGTTCTCACCAAAATCCAACCACCTTCATTAAAGGTCCTATCTTACATGTTCAACACCAAAGCAATTGCAACTTTTGTTGCAAATATGGACATAAAACTTATCAATGTCCATTCAAGAAAATTAGTCCGAACAAATTGATTTGGGTTCCTAAAGGAACCATGATCAAGTCTATGCAACATGATAAACAAGTTAGATTAGTTTTTGAGACACCCAAAAGTAAATGGGTACCTAAAAATAATCTCTTCTTGTAGAAACATACACCATCACAAGCTAGGAGCAAGAGATGGTACCTTGATAGTGGATGCTCAAGGCATATGACCGGAGATCCATCCCAATTCTCCAAGCTCACTAGCATAGACGAAGGCTTTGTCACCTTCGGAGACAACAACAAAGGCAAAATCATTGGCAAGGGAACCATAGGTAACAAATTAAACTTTTCTATTGATAATGTATTACTAGTTGATGGATTGAAACATAATCTCTTGAGTATTAGTCAATTATGTGATAAAGGTTATATCGTTAGATTTGAATCAAATGTGTGTATTATTGAAAAACCAAACAATAACAGTACTATGATTGCATTAAAACAAAATAATGTCTACACCATCGATCTTGATGAACTAGGTAATGAAATGTGCCTCTCCGCTTTAAAGATGATGCTTGGCTTTGGCATAGGAGATTAGGCCATGCAAGCATGAAACTAATATCTAAGATCTCCTCTAGAGAATTAGTACGAGGGATTCCCAATATGAAGTTTGTTAAGGACAAAGTATGCGATGCGTGTCAACTAGGTAAACAAATAAAAACTAGTTTCAAACCAAAAAATCAAATTAGCACCACTAGACCATTACAATTGATCCATTTGGACTTATTTGGACCAATTGACACGACAAGTCTAGGAGGAAGCAAATATGCTTTTGTGATTGTAGATGATTATACTAGATACACTTGGACCTATTTCTTGGCTCACAAAAGTGATTGTTTCAAATATTTCTCTAAATTTTGTAAACTCAGTCAAAACGAAAAAGGATTCATGATTTCATCAATTCGGAGTGATCACGGTGGCGAATTTCAAAACCGCGATTTCTAAAATTTTTGTGAAGTTAACGGATATAACCACAACTTCTCTACTCCAAGAAACTCGCAACAAAATGGAGTAGTAGAAAGAAAAAATAGAAATCTACAAGAAATGGCAAGAACTATGTTGAATGAACATAGTCTACCCAAGTACTTTTGGGCCGAAGCCGTGAATACGGCTTGCTACATCATGAATAGGGTTTTAATAAGACCATCTCTATCAAAAACTCCCTATGAATTATGGAATAACAAAACACCAAATGTTTCTTATTTTAAAGTTTTCGGTTGCAAATGCTTTATTTTAAATGAAAAGGATGCCTTAGGAAAATTTGATGCTAAATCCGATGAAGGCATCTTTCTTGGTTACTCTTCCGTTTCTAAGGCTTTTCGTGTTTTTAACAAAAGAACCTTAGTTATAGAAGAGTCTATTCATGTAATTTTTAATGAAATTTCTGAGTTAAAGAAAAATGATTTTGATGATGATATTGGTTTTGAAAATTTGGATTTAAAGGAACCCCCTCCTCAAAATAGCAACTTGGATGCATCTTCTTCCAAAATCTCCTTACCCAAGGAATGGAAGTATGTAGATGCTCATCCAAAAGAGCAAATTATAGGAGATACATCACAAGGGGTTAAAACTCGTTCTTCTTTCAAGAATTTTTGTGCTAATGCTGCCTTTCTCTCTCAAATCGAACCTAAATGCATTGACGAGGCCTTGAAAGATGATTCTTGGGTCATTGCAATGCAAGAGGAATTGAATCAATTTGAGAGGAATGAGGTATGGAAGCTTGTTCCTCGACCTAGTGACCATTTAGTCATTGGTACTAAATGGGTCTTTAGAAACAAGCAAGACGAATGTGGTATCGTGGTTAGAAACAAGGCTAGATTAGTGGCCAAAGGTTTCAACCAAGAAGAAGGTATCGACTACGAAGAAACCTTCGCCCCTGTGGCAAGATTAGAAGCCATTAGGATGCTCCTTGCCTATGCTAGTAGTAATAATTTTAAACTATTTCAAATGGACGTCAAAAGTGCCTTCTTAAATGGTTTTATTTCGGAAGAAGTATATGTCGAACAACCTCCTGGATTTGAAAATTCTCTTCTTCCTAATCATGTATTCAAATTGACTAAGGCTCTCTATGGTTTGAAACAAGCTCCTAGAGCTTGGTACGAAAGGCTTAGTTCCTTTCTTATTTTAAATAATTTTACCAAAGGCAAGGTTGATACTACATTATTTATCAAACATTTTGAAAATAATTTTCTTATTGTGCAAATTTATGTTGATGATATTATTTTTGGTTCTTCGGATGAATCACTATGTGAATCATTTGCCAAAAATATGAGTCATGAATTTGAAATGAGTTTAATGGGTGAATTAACATTCTTTTTAGGATTGCAAATCAAACAACTTAATGACGGTATATTTCTTAACCAATCTAAATATACATTAGACTTGTTAAAACGATTTAACATGGATAATTCAAAAGCAATAAACACCCCTATGAGTACTTCGACTAAGTTAGATATGGATGAAAACAACGAAAATTTCGATCAAAAAACGTATAGGGGAATGATAGGTAGTCTACTCTACCTCACCGCGACTAGACCGGATATTATGTTTAGTGTGGGACTTTGTGCTAGGTTTCAATCTAATCCTAAATTATCTCATCTCAAGAGTGTTAAAAGAATATTTAGATATCTTAAAGGAACTCCAAATTTAGGACTTTGGTATCCGAAATCAGAAAAATTCGATTTAATAGCTTATGGCAGATGCCGATTTTGGCGGATGCAGGATAGATAGAAAAAGTACATCCGGCACATGCCAATTTTTAGGACATGCACTTGTTTCTTGGACTTCCAAGAAACAAAATTCAGTTGCACTATCTACGGCGGAAGCCGAATACATCGCTGCAAGTGCATGCTGTGCACAAATTGTTTGGATGAAAAATACATTAGAAGATTATGGAATTCACTTGAAAAACATTCCCATAAAATGTGATAATACAAGTGCCATATGTCTTACCAAAAATCCAATTCAGCACTCTAGAACTAAGCATATCGACGTTAGGCATCATTTCATACGCGATCATGTCCTTAACAATAATGTTGTTCTAGAATTCATTGACACAAAGCATCAATTGGCAGACATATTTACAAAAGCCTTAAACGATGACCAATTTGAATTTATTAGAAGGGAACTAGGCATGTTAAATTGTCCCTAAGAATGTACTTTCCAAAAAATTTCTCATCCTCTTTCCGTTCCTTAGTAGATTTGATCATTCTCTTTCAATTCCAAAAGAAATATTTATCCTAACATCTCTGAAAAATAAAATAAAAATTAAAAAATAAAAATAAAAACGGAAAAGGAATGAAATTTTTTTTTCGCGGCAGTCAGCGGTGGCACCGCCAGAACCAGCGGTGGCACCGCCAGAACCAGCGGTAGCACCGCCTGAGCGTTCGGTCGCTAGGTGGTGGCACCGCTCGGTTTGGCGGTGGCACCTATTATATCCTAAGGGTTAGGGCCGGCGGTGACACCGCCCCCAACCCGTGAGAACCTGCCTCAACCCTCTCTCAACCTCTCTAAAGCCTCATTCCAACATTTAGAAGCCTTGGAAAGGGATTTTTATTGGTCCAAGCTCTCCATCTTTCAAGAAATTCTCTATAAGGTACCAGCGGTGGCACCGCCAGAACCAGCGGTGGCACCGCCAGAACCAGCGGTGGCACCGCCAGAACCAGCGGTGGCACCGCCAGAACCAGCGGTGGCACCGCCAGAACCAGCGGTGGCACCGCCAGAACCAGCGGTGGCACCGCCAGAACCAGCGGTGGCACCGCCAGAACCAGCGGTGGCACCGCCAGAACCAGCGGTGGCACCGCCAGAACCAGCGGTGGCACCGCCAGAACCAGCGGTGGCACCGCCAGAACCAGCGGTGGCACCGCCAGAACCAGCGGTGGCACCGCCAGAACCAGCGGTGGCACCGCCAGAACCAGCGGTGGCACCGCCAGAACCAGCGGTGGCACCGCCAGAACCAGCGGTGGCACCGCCAGAACCAGCGGTGGCACCGCCAGAACCAGCGGTGGCACCGCCAGAACCAGCGGTGGCACCGCCAGAACCAGCGGTGGCACCGCCAGAACCAGCGGTGGCACCGCCAGAACCAGCGGTGGCACCGCGGGCACGCCCGAGAGCCCTTATTTATATCCTAAGGGTTAGGGCCGGCGGTGACACCGCCCCCAACCCGTGAGAACCTGCCTCAACCCTCTCTCAACCTCTCTAAAGCCTCATTCCAACATTTAGAAGCCTTGGAAAGGGATTTTTTATTGGTCCAAGCTCTCCATCTTTCAAGAAATTCTCTATAAGGTAAAATCTGAAATTTTCTTCTTCCTCTTTTCATTATTTTCCCTACCCTTTACAGTTTCATATTTTTGATCCATCATCTTGTCTAGATAATGGCTCCTAAGAGATCAAAAGGGAAAAGGATTGTAGGAGATTCATATGACCAAAATCTTTTTCAATCTAAAGAAGTAGCACTTAAATTTCCATATTTCGAAACAAGAACTATACATAAGGGTAAACATGTTGATCTAAATGAACTAGGAAACCTTGAACCCATTAGGTGGTTTGCACATTTAGATGCCTTACCTCTCCTACAAATCAATGAACCAATTTATCCTAGATTAGTTAGGCTATTTTATGCAAATTTGTGTGTGGACAACGAAAGCCTAAGTACTTACCTTTTAGGAACACAGATTAGAATCTTTGACAGCACTATTTGTGAATTAATTGGACTCACTGAAAAAGATAGGGGCTGTTATTTTAGAGGTAAATGGGATGTAAATGTAATCGGAGCAACTTACTTTGAAGCCGTAGAAACTATTTTTGCAAATCCGAACCTCGGCATACTACCCAAGAGTTGCGAACACTTACTACCCTTTAACTCTAAAATTCTTCGTCACATCATAACAAGCATCATATTTCCTAAACAATTTCATCTTGATGAAATAAGTCAAATAGAGATGAGCACAATGTATTGGATTATGACCGGTCAACATAACTGCTTTGGATACTCAATCCGGCAACACATGAAGGATATTATGGCTAGAGACGGTATGTTATCATATGGGGGGGGTTAATCACACGACTTATACTTGCCCATGACATTTGTATCCCACCCGATGAAGAGACAATTCAAAGTGATCGATATAACATCATCAATATAAATCTATTGAAAAGACTTAGGTGCACTTTTAGCAACGGTATATGGGTGAGGCAACCTAGAAGGACTAATCCAATTCCCCCACCAGTAGAACACCCTGAAACACCAATTCTTAGGGGAAATGAATCTCCTCCTCCTAGTCCCTTTGGCGCAGCACCTTCAGCTCCTGCTTCCTCCTCTGAAGAACTCATTTTGGCAGAATTGTATCAGATCAAATCACAACAAGACCAACTCAAAACACAGCAAGAGCAGATTCAAACTCAGCAATTTGAAATTTTGCAGGAACTACGGCAAATGAATCAAAAAATAGATGTCCTGTATCAACACTATGCATTTCCTCCTAAAGATTAATCGATGTATTTTTTATATTGACATGCGATCTTTGTCATCTTCTTTCCTTGAATGACATGTTGAACCTTCTTTTGCAATGTATTTTGAATGATGTTGAACCTTCTTTTGTGATGTATTTTGAATGAAAGATGATGTTGAATTCCTTTGCCTTAACAATCACAAATTATATGCTTCAAGACGCTCTCCTTTTTGTTGATGACAAAGGGGGAGAAATATGGTAAATTGATAATTGCTATGCTATGATTGCCATATTTTCACTATGAAATGTTTGCATTATATGTTGATATCTAGCAATGATCACTATTATTCACGTTTGAAATATAAAACTTGAAAATGGTTGTCAAGTCTTGACATCATTTTCAGAAAGATACATAATGATAGGGAATCATGATGGGAGTATTGATAAGGTTTGACTTATCAATATGTCTCTTGAATTCAAAGGCTTTGAATTCAAGAATGACTTATCTCAAGTATGGCATATAGATAGGGGGAGTTAATATTAACTCCATTATCAATTGATTGTCATCATCAAAAAGGGGGAGATTGTTGAATCTCGGATTTTGATGATGAAGTCAATTGTCATGTTTTATCTAATCCATATGTTGAGATAAGTATGCAGGATTAACTATGAAAGCTTGAAGACATAAAGCGAGTCTACCGGAATCAAGTTCGATGGGTGTTTGAGAGTCCGAAGATTCGTCGGAGATACTGCCGGAACCAATCGAGAAGAAATCGGGGACTTGTCGGAGTTTTCGGAAGTCCGCCGAAGAGATCATCGGAGGTTCGCAGAGATCACCGAGAAGGCTCGGTTACTCGTTGATTTCACCACAAGATCGGGAGCCAGCTGGGAGTCCGTCGGAAGAAATCCAAGGGCGTATCGGAAGTCCGTCGGAAGATCGCCGGAAATCTCGCCGGAACAAGACTTGAAGTTTGCCGGTTAAAAAGTTGCTTAGGATTATGTTTCTAGTTACGTAGTTTGCATATAATTAAGGTTATGATTAAGAAATAATCCTATATCTTGATTAGGGGCCAACTGGGCCCAAAATGAAATCTGGTTTGGGCCGGACTTAAAGCCCAACCAGTGACTAGCAAGGTCGGGCGGTGGAACCGCCGGTCTGGGCGGTGGCACCGCCCAGCACCCGAGAGCCAGGCGGTGGCACCGCCTGTCTGAGCGGTGGCACCGCCTAGCACCTGAGAGCCAGGCGGTGGCACCGCCCAGTACACTGTCAGTGTCAAAACTGACAGGCGGTGGCACCGCCACTGATAGGCGGTGGCACCGCTAGCTTCGAGAACCGAAGAGAATTCAAATTTTAGAGCCCAAATTTGAATCCTCTTGAGGCCTATAAATACCCCTCTATTCTCAGCTGAGAATACAACTTTTTGAGCAGCAAGTGATTGAGAAAAAGGTCTTAGAAAAGTCTTAGCAATCCTTGGTTTTCAATTTGCTAGTGTTCACCTCCTTCTTTCTTGAAAATCTGTAAGAGTGTGAACTGCTTGTAAAGAGTTGTAAGAGGGGTATTTACCCTTCCATTTCAAGAGATTTGCTAGTGGAAGGTGGGAGCCTCGTCGAAGAGGGGCCTCGCAAGTGGATATAGGTCATTTGACCGAACCACTTTAAAAACGACGTAATCTCTGGTTTGCATTTCATTGTTGCTATTTACATTACTGCAAACCATCTTCACTTTGATGCTGTACTTCTTTGTCTCCTTCATACGTATGCCTTCAAGTTAAAACGCAATCGAAACGGTTTCAAACGAAACGTTGCTTTTATCGTACGAAGTTTCCGAAAGTGTTTAAATCATCGAAAGTTTATCGTTCTTTACCGCTGCACTAATTCACCCCCCCCTCTTAGTGCCGCTCCGATCCTAACAAATATAATATTGATAACATATATTCGATATAACTTACTTTACTAGTCAAACTTAATATAGTATTGTTATATTTATTCAACTTTTTAGCTTATTTTTTTAATTCATGCATATATAAATAATTTTCAAAATTCAAATTAAGTTGGATAAAATTATTTTTAAATAAATTTTATTTATTTATTTTTAATTTTGATCTCTTTTGTATTTTACCAATTAATGAACCAAGTGAGAGAATATTAAATTATATAGTAAGATATATTATAAATATAATTAGATTTTAGTTACGGTTATCAACCAATAAAAAGGAATTATAATTATGGTAGGATTCCTTAGAATATGACATTAATGAGAGACTCTCCTAATTATTTATTTCTAAACCCTCTGTTCTCGTCTATAAAAGGATAGGACCTCCTAAGAACTTATTGCGAATAATTAGATACATGGATACCTAAATAAATATGGATATGTGCCTATAAAGGATAAAAAGAAAAGAAAAGATGAGTCTAGTTCTCCTTGCAAATCAGTATCGTTATAACTTTCAGATTTAATGATAATATGCTTGTAGATTAGAAATTTTTTATTTGAGAATTATCGAAAGGTATGTATCATAAATTTATATTTATTATTATTTTATTTTAAATTTTAATATTAATTTTTTTTTGCATAATAAGAGCATAAGAATAGCTTTTATGGTTATATAAAAACCTTTCTTCACCTCTAATCCAATAAAAATTGAAGATGCAAAACCTAAACAACAACCGTGGTGGTTTCAGAGAGATGAACAGGATGAACATGTTGACCTAAATATGTTGATTATCCAAAGTAAACCCTTGTATGCATTTACAGCCTAAAGGATTTATCCGACTTGTGATTCATAAATGCCACCACTTGGGAGCCTGAAGTGAGCTTATATTGATCTTAATTAGCAGATCTTATAACCGATGGAGTAATGCCGATTTTACGACTGTAATTTTATCAGCCCCAGGTTGTGAAGGAACTTCTGCGAACTGAATCTGAAGAGATCACCCAGAGCAAGCCTTCTTCCATTGTGCTTTGGTGGACAGCTTCGCCCTGCAGCAGCAGTAGCCGTACCGTTGACATGTAGAATAGTCTGCCCAATCTGGCTCCTCACGGCGTCGATGGTATGGCACTGGACTGGGTTTCCTGATGCATCCATGACATAGAATGTGTTCACAGCCTGAGATCCTATCGTTGTGACTTCTGCCTGAGTGACTGACAGGCCATATTCTCTGAAGATACGAGTGATATCCGACAGGAGGCCAACTCGATCTTGGCAACACAACTCCAACCTAATGCCCTAAATCGTGGAGCACTTTGTTTAGATTGGAGAAGGTCATGCACGGTGGGTTCTCGATTAACAATTAATGTAGTGAGGAGGAACATATATATACCTCTGTGGTTCTTCGCTTGATCGCAGTTTCCAAGCAATGCGCTAATAGCTTCCTCTCTCCTTCAGAGTTCACTGCGCATCCATCACTTTTCGTGATGTAGTATTCCTGCACCCATTCCAAAAAAGCAATCAAACAAGAATCACATCTGCCAAATTTGTAGGTCTACAAACAGTAATTTAATCCTTCAAATATCTCTCTATATGGAGTGTCATGTACTGATCAATTCGTAAACTTTCCGGTAACGTTCTCTACTACTCGCATCTGATGAATAAATGAAAGAAATTATGATCTATATGGCAAGCAAGGACCAGACATTTGTGCTGAAATAAGCTCACATCTGGAATGAAAGGTACTACAGTAGTAAACGTCAGTGGAGAAACCTGATACGCTTGCGGTCCTTCTGCATTGATGGTTGCATGGAAGATGACATACTGCATGTCAGTGATGATGCAGACTGTATCGAAGACAAGATTTGGATGGTTCTTGCTCCGTATATTGATAACTGTATACTCCTTCTGTTCCCAATTCTCTACCGTGACAAGTGGTCTGTTCTCGTCGCCGGCGCCCTCTTTCCCCTGGTCGGTGTCACCTTCGTGATACTGTTGGTCAGCAAACATCATCTGATGCAGCCTCCTCCCGGAGTGCGTTGGTTCCATGCAAATTTCTGTTCTTGCAATCTCTTTGTCCGTGTTTCCTTTGAGGACGTAGCCGAGAAGGTGCTTTATCTCTGACAGCCGTTTGAGGTCATCGATCGGTTTTCCAGTGGCTACATCGGTAACATAGATCAACAATGCCATCCTTGAATTATGGGTCCAGGCCTCTGAGGCTACCACATTGCACTTCAAATCTGTGAGAACAGCAGAGATATCGGAGAGCAGTCCTGCCCGATCCCTCCCGGCGAGTTCAATGGTGGTGTGCTTCGCTGCAGCTTGGATGCCAACTGAGCTTATAGACCGATGTCTTAGTGCTCTTGCTTCAAGGGACTGCTCCTCAGTCAAAACAAAATAGATTCAATAATTTGAATTCAAATTAGCAGTATTCGATGTGTGTTTGCAGATTAGAAAAACAGCTTAGTCTAATCGGTGCCAAGAGACTGATGCTCGAGGAGAATTGATTAATTGAAGGCTGAGACCTCCTTTTGAATGCACAAAGTTCCTAGTATTGGTGAGTAAACTCAACTTTACCTCCTCAATTTTAGCAACGACTTCTATATCTGAAAGCTTATTTCCATCTTTGTGCACAACATGGAACACTGCAGAAAAGAAACAGTCTGAACAAGAGCACACACAAAGATAAATTTGAAAGAGAAGCGCAAGTAGATATCAAAACTCACCATCCATAAACCATCTTCCATCGGAGGTAATATAAGCCTTCTTGATGTTGAGCTTCATATCAGAGAAGATTTGCACCACTTCCAGCAAGCTCCCTTGCCGATTAGCACTGTCTACCTACATCCAAAACCGAAGAAGAAAAGAAGTGAAACCAAACCAAGGGTCACAAGTACTCCAGAGAAAGAGATCCAAAGGAACCAAAGGTGACAACAGACCAACCTGGACCACCGTTACTTCGCTACTGGAAGTGTTGTCCATAGTAACTCTGCAAAGACCAAAAACACCACAACAAGACATCAATCCAATAACAGTAGCTCAGCCAACTCTCAAGTCCGAAGGTGGAGAGGAAAAGAAGAGGAAAAAACATATATCTTACCTTGGTGGGTTCATTCGAATGACCAGCTTCTCATACTCATCAGCAACCTCTCTAGAAATATACCCACAACCCAACATGGCTGAAAACCGAGGTACTAAGAGTACAGTCCTCTCTGAACAGAGAGACTCCTCTCTTCTTTTCTGGGCACTGCGAACTGCCTCCCTTTTTGCTCCCCCGTCATATGGCTCTCCTTATATATTTGTTTATGGGTGGTAACACATGCATGTTCCTCTGCATGTGCAGGTTTACCAAAAGAAATGTGTAGAGAATAATAGGGGGAGGAGGGAGTAGTTGTCCACTCCCCTTTCGAGTATATCTTCCAATCGTGCATTATCGTCATTGGGGTTTGGTTCCCTCATTGCCCGAGTTAATTCCCTTCCATATCTATATGTACAGCTTTCTGGATCACTTGGGATTTGGGTAAGAATCTACCGATACTTCCCCCTCCGTCCCTCACTGGTTTCTTAGATTTACTTGCATATATGCCCCTAAAATAAACAGCCTTAGTACTAGAAGAAAAGCACATAGACCTAACAAAATATTGGAATTCTCACGTTCTTTCCTCTCCATGAACCCGCCAAAGAAACTATATTGGAGAGTTCAAACTTACCTTCACATCTGTTCCATTTGGTCTTCTAACAATTACACGCTTCTAATTCGGATCTCGGTCTCACCATTTTTGGTTCTTTCCATCATTTTCTTGTTCTGCTTTACAATTTCAAACACCAAGAACAAAAAAAAAAAAAGGATGCAACAATTTTTTCACATTATCGAATATATATATATATATATATATATATATATATTATATATATATACATACATACATATATATATATACATACATACATACATATATATATATATATACATACATACATACATATATATATATATACATATATATATATACATATACATATATATATATACATACATATATATATACATACATACATATATATATATACATACATATATATACATATATATATATATACACATATATATATATATATGGTAACTGAAATACTTCACATCCTCCGATTTTGAAATTATTATGTTCTTTTACTTATTATGTTAAAAAACTTTGAAATCAAAATAAAGAATAAGTCGTTTACAATAATTAATATAATTTATTACTTACAATAGACATATCTATGTCATATATTTTTCTGTTTTTTCATATATTATATTTTTATATTTATAAATTTAATATCGTATTTTATATCTACATTTTATTGAACTTGTTTTTATTTTTTATTATCTTTTGTACTATTTGGTTTGTTATTATATTTTTTTTTGCTTCTATATATATATCAGGTGTCATTTATTTGAAATGTAATGTTGTTTACTCTTTATTTTATTTTAATATCTATGAACCTGATACATTATATTGTAGGTGAATTTCTGAAAATAGTCTCTAATTTTGATTTTTTTTCCAATAGGGCAGCCTTAATTTTTAAAAAGATAATGTTAATCTTGGAAATCCACTTGGGTTCACATAGGATTAAACTAGATAAAAAACTGATTTAACTTGAATCATTTTTTTACTATATATTGTACATCGTTGTTTTATATTTATCAATCGATACAACCTATATGATATTTCATCTCAAATCGCTCCTTATTCCATCACCTATGACACCAAGCCCTTTGAGCTTCTATACCGTCATTACCATATGGAGGGTTCGAGCATTTCCTACCTTTTGGGTTTCAAAACTTTTGCAACAACTAATATTGTTTGAGATAGAGCTTCAATATTTTCTTTAAGATATGCCTCCATTTCTGTAAAAATATTTGCTACGAAATTTGAACTTTTCATTTATTGTGTAGCTAGTATTATAAGGTTGCGTTGATGTTTACTATTCTAAATAGTGTGATGAAAACTTATTATTTTATTATCAATATTTTGAGCATTCTTTAAAAAATAAAATCTTTATCTAGAACAATATACTATTTTTGTCTTGTTTACTTCATTTTCAACAAATTATAATTCATTCATTCAATATTCTTTCACATTTGAGCTTCCAAAGAGTCTAGATAAAAATTTTCTAATAGATGTTGAATTATTATTGAGAAAAATTCAAAAATAGTCAATCACATAGATGCACTATTCAATATGATCTCAAATTTTTAGAAAAATTTTGAATATGACACTTATGAACATATGTCACTAGTTTTCTATTTCAATTTTTTTGGTATTTTTATGAATTATTTAGCATTTGAACAATGTGTCATTTTTTCTATTTTCTACTTGTTTTTTATATTTATAATAAATTATAATGCATCCATGTAATGTCTTTTTATATTTGAGCTTCTAAATATTTCAACAATATATGCAAAATTTTGGTCTAGAGAAAAAATTTTCTAATATGTGATGCACTATATTTGAGAAAAAAATCAAAATCAGTACATCATATAGATGCACCATTCAAAATGATCTAAAATTCTTAAGAAAGCTTTGAATATGATACTTATGGGCATTTTCCATTGGTATTCTATTTTACATATTTTTTTGATATTTTTATGAAATTTTGAGCATTTTAATACTATATCATTTTTTATTTTTTTCCTTATATTTTTGTATTTCTAATAAATTATAATGCATCCATGCAATGTTTTTTACATTTGGGCTTCTAAATAGGTCAACAATATATATAAAAATTTTGGCCTAAAAAAAAAAGGTGATGCATAGATGCACTATTCAAAATGATCTAAAATTTTTAGGCAATCTTTGAATAGGACACCTATGGATATTTTAATAGATTTTTGAGCATCCAAACAACGTATAATTTTTCTATTTTCTCCCTTTTTTATATTTCTAACAAATTATAATGCATCCATGTAATATTTTTCACATTTGACCTTCTAAATAGGTCAACAATATATGTAGAAAATTTAGTCTAGAAAAAAATATTTCAACAATATATGATTTTTCACATTTTGAGGAAAATAAAAAACAGTGCATCACATAGATGCACTATTCAAAATGATCTTAAATTTTTAAGAAAGCTTTGAATCGAACACTTATGGACATATGTCACTGATTTTCTGTTTTATAGAATTTTTTGATATTTTTATGAAATTTTAAGCATATGAACAGTGTATCATTTTTTATTTTTTATTTTTTTAACAAATTATAATGCATCAAGGCAATATTTTTTCACATTGAAGCTTCTAAATGGGTCAACAATATATGTAAAATGTTTTTTTTAGATAATTTTGAATAGTGCAACTATGGACAAATGTCATTAGTATTCTATTTTAGAGAACTTTTTAGTATTTTTATGAATTTTTTAGCATATAAATCGTGTGTCATTTTTAATTTTCTCCTCTATTTTTTCAGTTAGATAATTTTTCATTGAATTATTAACTCTAAACCCTTTTGACTTTATACATAAAATAATCATGACATCAAATGCTTATTATACATGTAGAAAGTCCAAAGCAAATTGTAAGATTGTTGATTTAATCATAGGTATGTTGTTGTTTCTATAAATTCCTATTTAATTTATATTTAATTATTATTGATAATTTTTAAATTTTATCTTTGTAATTTTATTTATTGGTACACGTGGGTCAGGTCATTTCGATGATGAAGTGAGATTGAAAAGCCATTCCAGTTGGATAGTTTCAGGATGAAGTTTTGTAGATCATTTTTATCACTTTCTTATAACAAATTCTAAGTGTAGTTGAACAATATCGATACAAATATCATCAAGGCAGTGTCACTCAAATATTATAATGAGTACTATATTTGGTCATTCCTTGGATATCCTTGATATTTTTTATATTTAGTATATTAATATCGTGTAATAGTAGAAAGGTAGTTTGAGAATAATAAATTTTTAGTGGATGAAGTGGAACTATCTTTTTTTTTTGTCTAATGTATCTCTTTTGCTTAATTAACCCTTGTAGAAGTTATTGATCTTAAGGCATTTAGATCTGTAAGGTACCTTACACACAAATATTATTTTCTCTGAATGACCAACTTGTAAGGATTTAGAAAGGCTGATGATAAATTTACATCTAAGTGATAATGAAAAATTAGTGATGGACTTTTGTTGAATATTTGTATTATATACTTTTGCCTGCATATTATTTTGTTAAAGCAACTACAAAATATAATGGTCCTTAGTTTCTTATTGACGATTTGATTAATTTGAATAAGTATAATTGGCCAATAATAGTTCATTCATTTATTTTGCAAGATGATTCTAATAATAGGAGAAAGAATGCAATTATTCAAGAGTAATAATGTTTTAACTGTCAGTTATTTGAAAGGCTACCTACCCATATTGTAGGTAACATATGTATTGGTGTATAGTTTTCAAATCACTATATCCTCTTTTTTTTTTTGTATAATATGATTTGATCCTAACATATATTTGAAATTTAATGGGGATAGTTTTATGAGCATGTCGTATGCTTTTAAGCCATTAAATGAAGTAGAATATATGAGATTATGGAAATGATATATTCCCATATTGCATTACAAAATAATTAATAAAATGACATCAACATTATCATATAATGAAGTAACTTCTTTTGGAAAACTATCCTAACGATCGCTTTTCATTATTTGTAGATTATTAAAAAGTTAAATCCTTTGCTATGTGAGGTATGATTATATTCTTACAAGACACCAGGTATCAACAGTTAAAGTACTAGCAACTAAGGAGCTACGATCTACTGAGTGATCATATATTACTGAGATATATTTTTTTTATAAGCTGCGCCAATTGTAGTTTTCTTTGATATAATTAGGTAATAAATTTGTTTCTCATTTTATAACAAGTAACTCAATCCTCTTATACATGTATGGATGATATTTGAGAAGATCAATCAAAACTACATGAGCCTTAATAGTCTAAATGTAAAAGTTGTAAGACATATCTTGAGACACTCAAGAAATTTATGACATTAGTGTAGAAACATGATTTAGCTAATGTAATTTGTAAAATAGTATCCAAGCAACTTGAAAAACATTTGCATCAATAACACAATAGATGGTTTGCAAACCTATCCTAATAAAATGGTTTACATGCAGTCCTTATAAAATTAGGTGACATATGAAAAAGAAAGAGAAGGCGAGTTCCTATGAAAAGGAGTCCTTAAAGATGATAGTGGAGAAGAAATTAGAGAAGGATAAAGAGTTGGACTCAAAAGGATTTGTGGATCTTCTCAATGTTAAAAGCTCAAGTGAAGGCCAAACTTCAAAAAATAAGATTGATTATGAGAAAGAGATTATTGTAATATTAAAAGAAACTCCTTAATAGTTTTTATGAAATATAAAAGATACTATGAAAGAGGATATTTGAGTTGAAATTATTTTATCTTCTAGAGAAATAAGAAAGATGAAATTAGTTCAGAAGATGTAGAAGTGATAATAATCTTATGCAAGCTAAAGTCCTTGTTATGAGTTAATATTCTTTTTTACTTAGAGCTTTATTGTATGTAATTAGTTTTTTATTTATCTATTAAATATAAGGTAACTGACCAAATTATTTGATTTCTTTGATAATATAATTTATTAAAATAATCGAAAGATTTGGCGTATGTCATCTCAGCTTGCGTTGCTTCATGAAGTTCATAGATTTAATAGTACGATAAATGGTGATATAATAGATACATATATTAATATTCTAATTATGAAGGTACATGCAATGGCATCTCTTGAAGAATCTTTTGTCCCATCAGTAGTAATATATTCATGATTTGAGGTATATTTAGTATTTAGTATTATTGATATTTTTCTTATTTAGTATAAATTTTTTAGGTTACTAACTTTTTTTTATTATTTTAGAAATACTTCAATGTACATAGCCCTATATTATTTAGACGGTTCAATAAGACTTATAAAACAAGGCCAATTAAATAATTTTTTAACCGAAAATGGAGCATTGGTACTTTTGGTTGTCAATCTATATAAGAAGATTTGAGGACGCTACAATTCAATGTCCAATATAAAATATAAGATTAAAAAATATTATAAAACGGTAAGTGTTCAACAAAGTCTTTTTAAATCTTTTATCTCGATAAACAAATTTAATGAAGCCTATTTCCAATATTATAGGTGAACATATTAAAGAATATGAGTGACGTGGATCTAGAATAATTGCATCCTAGAATTGTCACAATCATCAAATCAAAGGAACTGTTACAAAAAAATATAGCCTGTTTAAAGCAAGTTACATCATAAGTTACTATAAACATTATGAAATATCATAAACAATCTATCATTGATTAATTAACTAATTAGTAACTTTTGCATGTTCAAGGAATGATTGGTCCATATTTCATTATGAAGTATATCAAGCATTTATTGTTTGAAATTCCTATGTTATTCTTCTAGAGGGAAATGAAAGGGTTTCGATTGCAAATTGTATGATTAATTTTGGATGACGAATATTTTTATTGATAATTCACTTCTTAGTTTCCGTAAGAGTTAAATGTATTTAGTCAAAATTGTATATATGGCCTTGTAAATCCTATGCAATATAGCATGTTAGAGTACAGGTTCAGTTTTGTGGAGAATATGATTCTTCAAAAAATTTTAATACTTTGAAATTGAACAGATGATGAAAGTTTTGGCCATGTAAAGATGTAATGTGTATCCTATTGGTTAAATAGAATTGTGTAAATAATGGACATATTGTAGGAATTTTTTGATATTTTAATGAATTATTCAACATTTGAATGAACCGTGTGCTATTTTTTATTTTTAGCCAACGTTTTCTCATTTTTATAGAAATATTATAGATCCATATAATGTTTCATAACACTTGAACTTCAAAATTGGTTAAAAACACTTGGTAAAAAGTTGAGTCTGAGAAAATATTTCCTAACATGTGATGCACTGTTTTTGCCTAAAATTCAAAAATAGTGCATCGCATTGAAGGATTGGTCCAAATGATTTGAAATTTATAGAAAAAATTTAAATTGGACTCAGATGCACATATGTCACTAGTTATCCCTTTTATTTTTTTTTTTGACATTTTTATAAATTATTAAACTTGTGAACTCTATCATTTTTTATTTTTAGCTATTATTCTTTTATTTTTAAAGAAATATAATGGATCCATGTAATGTTTTCTTACATTTGAACTTTTAAATTGGTTCAAAATACCAAGTAAAAGTTTGGGTTTGAGAAAATATTTCCTAATAAGGATGTACTATATTTGCACAAAATCCAAAAATAGTATATTGAATAGAAGGATTAGTCCAACAAACTTGAAAATTTTAGGAAAGGTCTCAATTGGACCCAAATAGACATATGTCACTAGTTTTCTATTTTAAAATTATTTAATATTTTTTTGAATTATTCAACTTGTGAATTATGTGGTATTTTTTTATTTTTAGCCAAAATTTTCTCATTTTGATAGAAATATCATGCATCCATGCAATGGTTTTTAATATTTGAACTTCTAAATTGGTTCAAAATGCCAAGTAAAAAATTTGGGTTAGAGAAATTATTTTGAAGACTGCCTAGTCTGTGCGGTACCATCGCCCAGACCACCTAAGAGACTAGGTCTGCCACCGTCGATAATGTTTTCAGGGGCTGAATGGGCTGTTTAATCTGGCCCAATTCAACCCAGTTAAGGGCCTAGTTGGCCACTAATTAAGTTAATGGGGTTACCTCCCAATCCAAACTTAATTTACGCTCTAACTATGATAATTAAGACATGATCATAGCACTTCTTGTTCCGGTACGTCAATTGCTCTTCCGGCAAGCTTCCGGTGAACATCCAATGAACTCTCGACAATGCTCCGGCGGACTCTTGGCAAGCTCCCGAACTTTACGATGATCTTCTTGGCGAGCTTCGATGAGATTCTTTAGCAAGCTCCTAGACTTCTTGGTTACTTCCGGCAGAACTTCCGACGAACGTCCAAACTTCCAGCGAACTCTTGAACTCCCAACGAGATCTCGATCTTGACTCCGGTACAACACTTACTTTATGTCTTACTGTTGTCGTAGTTAATCCTGCACACTTTTCTCAATATATAGATTAGATCAAATAATTTATAATTAATTTCATCATCAAAATCTGAGATTCAACAATCTCTCCCTTTTTTATGATGACAATTAATTGATGACGGAGTTAACCTTAACTCCCCCTATCTATATGCCATACTTGAGAAAAGATAATTTTGAATTCAAGACCTTTAAATTCAAGTATCAAATTGATAAGTTAAGTTCATTTAAACTTATCAATATTGACATCATGATACTTATCATGATTTTTCAATTCTAAATACGATACCATGTATTTGTCAAAATGATGTCAAGACATGACATTCATTTTCAAATCCAATGATATGAATTTCAAATATGAATTTTAGCAAGATAGCAAGTCATCATTCTATGACAAGATAGAAAGTTATCATTTTATGACAAGATGACAAGTTATCAAGTTGTAAAATAACAAGTTAAACTCATGATATCTTATATGAAAGACATTTATCAATTTGATACTATAAGATATGTTTTTGCTATATTTCAATATGTTTCAAATGATAAGCACATAAGCATTTATGATAAGATACATTGCATACATTATCATCCATTTACCACATTTTGGTATCATTTCTCCCCCTTTGTCATCAACACAAAGGAGAATAATTCAACAATGCAAGCGTGATAAAAATTCATACCACATTTCAATTTGTATTTGATGATACTAATCATATTGTAAGCATTCGTGATATGGTATCATTAAAAAATTCTCAATATTAAAAGTTAAAAACATTAAGGAGATAGCTTCTATCAATTTCTCCTCTTTTTTCATCAAAACTTTGCATAAAGAAAGAAAGTAAGGAGGAAATCCATTAAAAACCAATTTTGTGAAATAATTTGAATCAAGTCAAAAACAATAAAAGAGTTTCATTAAATCAGGCTTCAATTTTCACAAGGATCAAGATATTCATGTGAAATCAAATGCTCACTCTTGCAAGTGTTCATCTCATACTAAAAATTCAAAAAAAAATTCTTCCTTCATTAAGAAAGAATTCATGTGAACGAATCATCATATGAAGGATAAAATTAATTCCATAAATGATCACATCAAATCTATTTCTCATTAAAAAATTTATAAGAGTGAAATCCGTGATAAATGCATTTATCAATAAATTCCATGTATCAAACATCATTACATGATAGAGCAAGGTATGGAATAAACTTGATATGGCATAAACTGATGAAAGCTCCATTCAAGAAATTCACAAAAATAGTCCGAAAAAGATATACATCAAATTCATGCATTTGGACAAATTAACATTCCTAATTCTCTTCTAATAAAATCATTTTGTTCTTCACTTAAAGGTTTTGTAAAGATATCGACTAATTGATGTTTCATATCAATAAACTCTAAGGTTACATCATGATTATTGACATGATCTCATATAAAGTGATGCATAATATCAATATGTTTTGTTCTAGAGTATTGAATGAGATTTTTTGTTAAACATATTGCACTTGTGTTATCACATTTTATGAGAATATTTTTAAGATGAATCTTATAATCCTCTAAAGTGTTTTTCATCCACACAACTTGTGCACAACATGCATTAGCTGCAATGTACTCAGCTTCGGTTGTAGATAGTGCAACCGAGTTTTGTTTCTTGAAAGACTAAGAAACAAGTGTCTATCTTAAAAATTGATATGTTTCGGATGTGCTTTTTTTATCTAATCTACATCTAGCAAAATCCACACCAGCATATGCAATTAGTTCAAAGTTCTCGGATTTTGGATACCATAATCCTAGATTAGTGGTACCTTTAAGATATCTAAGAATTCTCTTAACTGCTTTAAGATGAGATATCTTAGGATTAAATTGAAATCTAGCACAAAAACCTACACTAAATATGATATCTGGTCTAGTTGCGGTGAGATATAGTAAACTTCCTATCATACCCCTATAAGCTTTTTTATCAAAGCTTTCTCCACTTTCATCAATGTTTAACTTAGTGGAGGTACTCATGGGAGTATTGATAACCTTTGAGTTATCCATATTAAACATTTTTAGCAAATCTAAAGTATATTTTGTTTGACTAAGAAAAATGTCATTACTTAGTTGTTTGATTTGTAGGCTTAAAAAGAAAGTTAATTCCCCCATCAAACTCATTTTAAATTCAAGACTCATACTTTTCTTTTAGCAAATGATTTGCATAGAGATTCATTCGTGGAACTAAAAATAATGTCATCAATATAAATTTGAATAATAAAAAATTATTTTTAAAATTTTTGATAAACAATATAGTATCAACCTTAACTTTAGAGAAATTATTTTTGATAAGAAATAAGCTAAGTCTCTCACACCAAGCCCTTTAGGCTTGTTTCAATCCATAGAGAGCTTTAGTCAATTTAAACATATGATTAGGGAGATTATCATTCTTAAATGTGGGAGGTTGTTTAATATAAACTTTTTTGGAGATAAAGCCATTAAGAAAAGTACTTTTAACATTCATTTAAAACAACTTAAAATTATTACTACTAGTATAGGCAAGGAGAATCCTTATGGCTTCTAATCGTGCCATAGGAGTGAAGGTTTCTTCATAATCGATACCTTCTTCTTGGTTGAAACCTTTGGCCACTAATCTAGCCGTGTTTCTAACCACGATACCAAGTTCATCTTGCTTGTTTCTAAAGACCCATTTAATACCAATAACTAAATGATCATTTGGCCTCGGAACAAGTTTCTACACCTCATTTCTCTTAAATTGATTTAACTCTTCTTGCATTGTGATGACTCATGAATCATTTTTTAAGGCATGTCAATGCATTTAGGTTTAATTTGGGAGAGAAAAGCGGTATTTGCACAAAAAATCTTAAGAGAAGAACGAGTTTGAACCCCTTTCTATGTGTCTCCTATAATTAGCTCCTTAGGATGAGCATCTATATACTTCCATTCCTTCGGTAAAGAAGGTTCGGAAGAAGATATATCCAAGTTGCTAGATGAAGAAAGGGATTCAATTCATTTAAATTCAAAGTATCAAAATTAAGATCATCATCAAAATCATTTTTCTTAACTTCGAAAATTTCATTAAAAACAACATGAATAGATTCTTCTATAACTAAAGTTCTTTTATTAAATATGTGAAAAGCCTTTGAAATAGAAAAATAATCAAGAAAAATTCCACAACTCATAAGGAGTTTTGGAAAGTAATGGTATCTTTTTCATTCAAAATAAAACATTTACATCCGAAAACTTTAAAATATGAAACATTGAGTTTTTTGTTATTCCACAACTCATAAGGAGTTTTGGAAAGTAATGGTCTTACTAGAACCCTATTCATGACATAGCATGACATATTTACAACTTTGACCCAAAAATATTTGGGTAGGCTATGTTCGTTTAATATGGTTCTAGCCATTTCTTGTAAGTTTCTATTCTTTCTTTCTACTACTCCATTTTGTTGAGGATTTTTTGGAGTAGAGAAGTTGTGGTTGTATCCATTAGATTTACAAAATTCTTGGAAATCACGGTTTTGAAATTCACTACCGTGATCACTTCGAATTGATGAAATCATAAAACCTTTTTCATTTTGAACAAGTTTACAAAACTTAAAGAAATAACTAAAGCAATCATTTTTGTGTTGTAAGAAGTAAGTCTAAGTATATCTACTATAATCATCAATAATAACAAAGGCATATTTGCTACCTCCTAGGCTTGATGTAGCAATTGGTCCAAACAAGTCCATATGGATCAATTGCAATGGTCTAAAGATACTTATTTGATTCTTTGGTTTGAAATTATCTTTTATTTGTTTTCCTAGTTGACATGCATCACACACATTATCTTTAACGAACTTAATATAAGGAATTCCTCTCACAAGTTCTTTAGATGAGACTTAAGAGATTAGTTTCATGCTAGCATGACCTAATCTCCTATGCCAAAGCCAAGTATCATCATTCAAAATCAAAAAACACATTTCATTACAAAGATCATTAATGTCAATAGTGTATACATTATTTTGTTTTAGTACAATCATAGATGTGTTTTTGTATGGTTTTTCAATAATGCAAGCATTAGTTTCAAATCTAACAATATATCCTTTATCATATAATTGACTAATATTCAAAAGGTTATGCTTTAAACCATCAACTAACAATACATCTTTAATAAGACTGTTAGATTTGTTACCTATGATTCCTTTGCCAATGATTTTACCCTTGTTATTATCTTCGAATGTGACATATCCTTCGTCTAGGCTAGTGAGCTTAGAGAAATGAGATGGATCTTTGGTCATATGCCTTGAGCATCCACTATTAAAGTATCATCTCTTGCTCCTAGCTTGTGATGGTATATTTTTCTATAAAAAATGATGATTTTTAGGTACCCATTTGACCTTAGGTGCCTCAAAAATCGATCTACATATCTTATCATATTGCATTGAGTCATTTGAGGTTCTTTTATGAATCCAAATCAATCTATGTGGACTATATTTCTTAAATGGACATTTGTACGTAATATATCTAAGTTTGTAACAAAAGTTGCATTTGGTGTGAGGTGATACATGCAAGGTAAGGCCCTTAATAAAGGTGGTTGGATTTTAGTGAGAGCTAGTCACAAATCTGATTCCGCATTTTCTATGAACGTGACCCTTATTGTCAAGGATCATGTTCAAGGACTTGCTACCAACCTCAAATTTCTTCAAGGTTTCTTTGAGTAGCAAGTTTTCCTTTTGAAGTATTTCTAGTTCATGACATTTTATGCAGGGAGCTAAGTTATTTTCATGCTTAATCTTTAGTCTATCAAAATCGTTAATAAGAGAAGCATGTTCCTTTTTCAAAGAGTTATACTTTTTATTCAAGATTCTACATTCATTGAACAATTCATGAAAAGCATTTAAAAGTTCATCGAAAGATAAATTTGTGTCTAATAAACTTGATACCTCATCTCTAATAGCCATTAGCGCATAGTGAGCAACTTACTCGGTGTTGGTTGGATCCTCTTCTTCGGAAGTACTTGAGTCATCCCATGTAGCTTTGAGAGCCTTTTTCTTTGGTTGCCTCCTCTTTGCTCGAAGACATTCACTTTTGAAGTGTCTCGGCTTCTTGCATTCATAACATATCACTTGTTCTTTTTTAGGTTCAAATTTATTTTTAGTATCATTTTTAAATTTATTTCTTTTTATAAATCTTTTGAACTTCTTCGTAAGAGTGCAAGTCATCATCACAATCCTCATCACTTGAATTTTCTTTCAAGTGGTCTTCTTGTGTTCTCAGTGTCATATCCTTCCTGTTCTTTGGAAGGATGTCCTCAAGGTCTTCATAAGCTTTACATGTCATCTCATAGGTCATTAGTGACCCAATTAGTTCTTCAAGAGAAAAATTATTTAGATCTTTGGCCTCTTGCATTACCGTTACTTTAGGGTCCCAACTTTTTGGAAGGGATCTTAAAATCTTATTAATAAGTTCAAAATCCGAGAAACTTTTACCAAGTCCTTTTAGACCATTAATGACATCCGTAAATCGGGTGTACATGTCTCCAATGGTCTCACTCGGTTTTATCTGAAACAACTCATAAGTGTGTACTAAAAAATTGATTTTTGACTCCTTCACTCTACTAGTGTCTTCATGAGTCACTTCGAGTGTGTGTCAAATATCAAAAGTCGTTTCACAAATCGATACTCAATTAAACTCATTTTTATCTAATGCACAAAACAAGGCATTCATAGCCTTGACATTTAAAGTAAAAGTATTCTTCTACAACTCATTCCAATCATCCATTGGAAGAGAAGACTTTTGAAAACCATTTTCGACAATGTTCCATAGCTCAAAATCCATTGAAATTAGGAAGATCTTCATTCTAGTCTTCCAATATATATAATCCATCCCATTGAACATAGGTGGACATGTAATTGAATGACCCTCTTGGTTGCCGACAAATGCTATCTCTCTTAGGTTTTAAAACAAATGAGAATGAACCTTACTCTGATACCAATTGTTATGATCAAGAGCGGTACTAAAAGGGGGGGGGGGTTGAATTAGTGCAGTAGAAAACTTTCGCGATTTTAAAAGTCTTTATTTCGATTAAGATTGATTCCGATGAAAATAGTTTCGATTCAATCTGTTTTGAAGAGAAATTGAACTTAAGAACTTTCGTAAAAATGCAAGAGAAGATTAAAGAGATTTGCAGTAATGTAAATTGCACAAATGAAAAGCAAACCAGAATTTAGAGTGGTTCGATCAACGTGACCTACATCCACTTTCGGAATCCTCCTCTGACGAGGTCACCGGCGTCCACTAAAGGCCTTCCTTCAATAGTAAAGACCAACCATCTCTTTACAGCACTTTCTCCTTTTCACGGGTTTAGGAGAGAACCCTTATAGGTCTCACACCTCTCTTGAATGATCTCAAAACTTAGAAAGGGAGGAAGAGAACTCTAGCACTTTTACAGCTCTTTAACACTTCAAAGACTCAAGATTATGTCAATACTTTCGTGTCCTTTCATGCAGAAAAGGGTGGGGTTTTTATAGGCCCCAATGGCTTCAAAAATGAAGCCAATAAGTGTCTCATCCCAGTTTTCCGAGGTATTGGTGGTACCACCGCCTAACACCTGACACTGGGCGGTACTACTACTCAATCTGGGTGGTGCCACTTCTTGACAGAGCTCGGAGACCAAGCTCTGGTGGTACCACCACCTGACAGGGGTGGTACCACTGCTAATAACATTAACTACCGACGGTACCATCGCCCAGACCACCTAGGAGACTGGGTCTTCGGAGCGGTGCCACCACCGGCCATGTTTTCAGGGGCTAAATAGGCTGTTCAATCCGGCCTAATTTAGCCCTATTAAGGGCCCAATTGGCTACTAATTAAGTTAATGGGATTACCTCCCAACATAAACTTAATTTATGCTCTAACTATGATGATTAAGACATGATCACAGCACTTCTTGTTCTGATGCGTCAATTGCTCTTCTAGCGAGCTTCCGGGCGTACTTCTGACGAACTCTCGGTAATGCTCCGGTGGACTCCCGGCAAGCTCTTAGACTTTACGATGATCTTCTTGAGGAGCTCCGACAAGTTTCTTTGGCAAGCTCCTAGACTTCTCGGTTGGTTCCGGTAGAACTTCCGATGAACGTTCGGACTTCCGACGAACTCTTGAACTCTCAACAAGATCTCGATCTTGACTTCGGTACAACACCTGCTTTATGTCTTACTGCTGTCGTAGTTAATCCTACACACTTTTCTCAACATATAGATTAGATCAAATAATTTATAATTGATTTCATCATCAAAATTCGAGATTCAACATATAATATTTTTGATATTTGAGCTTTTCGAGATTCAACATATAATATTTTTGATATTTTGAGCTTTTAAATTTATCCAAAATATCAAGTAGAAATTTGGGCTACAGAAAATGTTTTATAATATGCAATGTATTGTTTTTGCCTAAAATAAAAAAAATAGTGCATCAAACAAAAAACAGATCCAATAGACTTAAAAATTTTAAGAAATGCATGAATTAGACCCAAATGGATATATGTTACTGACTTTCTATTTTAGAAATTTTTTTGATATTTTTATGAATTATTCATCTAATGAACTGTGTGTCACTTTTTAGAATTGGATAACTTTTTTCCATTTTTGAGCTTGTAATGTGTTTTTGATATTTGAGTTTCTAAATTGATCCAAAATACTTAGAAAAAATTTATGTCAAAGAAAATATTTCTTAATATGTGATGTATTATTCTTGCCTAAAATCCACAACAGTGTATTGCATTGAAGGACTAGTTCAATAGACTTAAAAATTTTAGATATTTTAATTAGACTCAAATGGATATATTTTAGCAGTTTTCTATTTTAGGATATATTTTTTTTTATATTTTTATCAATTATTCAACTTGTGAATTGTGTGTTATTTATTATTTTTAGCCCTTTTTTATTTTTCACATAAATATCATAATATGTTTTAATATCTGATTTTCTAAATTAGTCCAAAATACCATGTAAATATTCAGGTCAGAGAAAATATTTTATAATATGTAATATACTATTTTTGTCTAAAAATAAAAAATAGTGCATGGTATTAAAGGACTAGTCTAAATGATTTAAAATTTTTAAAAAATATTTGAATTAGGTTGGATATATGTCATTGGTTTTCCCTTTTAAAATATTCTTGATAATTTTATAAATTATTCAACATGTGAACTATGCGTTATTTTTATTTTTGGAAAATATTTTTCTATTTTCATAGAAAAATAATAGATTTATGTAATGTTTTTTCACATTTGAGCTTTTAAATTGGTTTGAAATACTAAGTAAAAATTTGGGTTAGAAAAAATATTTCATAATATGTGATATATTTTTTTTTGCATAAAATAAAAAATAGTACATCAAATTGAAGGACTAGTCCAATAGACATGAAAATTTTAGAAATGATTTTAATTAGATCCAAATGGACATATGTCATTATTTTTTATTTTACAAATTTTTTGATATTTTAATAAATTATTCAGCTTGTGAACTATGCATCATTTTATTTTTAGCCATTTTTTTCTATTTTCAAAAAAATGTCATGGATCCATACAATAGTTTTTAACATTTGAGCTAAGTTCAAAATCCCAGATAAAATTTTGGGCTAGAGAAAGTATTTGCTAATATGCAATGCATTAATTTTGCTCAAAATCTAAAAAATAGTATATTGCATAGAAGGGCTGGTCTAATAGACCTGAAATTTTTTTAAAAAAATTGTATTGGACTCAGATGAACATATGTCATTGGTTTTGCATTTTAAATTTTTTTTATATTTTTATAAATTATTTAGATTATGAACTATGTGTCATTTTTTTAATTTTTGGTCAACTTTCTTTTATTTCCTTAGAAATATCATGATCCATGCCAAAATATTAGATATAAATTAAGGGCAGAAAAAATATTTTCTAATATGAGAGGCACTATTTTGATCCAAAATTTAAAAATAATACATCGCAATCTAATAGTACTGAAAATTCTTGGAAAGCCTTTAATTGGACTAAGATGAACTTATGCTATTGGTTTTCCATTTTAAAGAATATATATATATATATATATATATATATATATATATATATATATATATTACAACAAGGTGAACAAATCATTATATTCAATCAACACACATTAAATACAGACCCCAATTTTGATGTTTGAAATAATAAAAATTAATTTAAAACATCTAGTCAGATCAACAAGCTAATTACCACAAGGCCAAGCCATCATATAATTGATCAATCAAACCCTACAATAAGAAATGAGTAATCGGTCATTTCATAAAAAAATAATAATAAATTAAATTATAATAAGTAGATTTTTCTTCTTCTTCTTTTTTTTTTCTGAACATGCTATGCCTTTAATGACTCAAGTCACTGGACCCGTGTTTGATGAATCGGCGTCAAATGGGTCGAGGATTATGTCGGGTGTGACCCACATTGAGCCTGCCCTCATGCTAAGTGATTTGAGTCCAAAGCCACTTAGTCCATGCTTGACTCGGATCCGTCAATAATGATCTAATAGAGATTGGGTTTGTCATTGAGAATGGAGTCACAATAAATTAATTAGAATAATAAACATAATAAATTCAACAAACCTTTATTTAAAAAAATAAATCATAAGATTTAAAGAGAATTTAAATATTTAAAAATCAATAAATAAAATTAATTCATAGATATCAAATTCAACAATCTTCTCAAAAAACGCATAATGTAAATCAAATAAATTAAAAGCTTGGAAAATAAAGACAAAAGATAATGAATTTTATAACGAATCAAATGACAATAAAATGGTTAAAATCTGATTAAAATAACAAAATTATCAATATAAAGGGCAAACTACAATTCAACTAATTTTTGTTATTTTATATTAAAAAAATGAGTGAGCTAAATGCTGATTGCAGCCAAGTGACAGAAAAATGAGTTGAATTGTAGTTTGACCTACGCTTACCACTAAAGAGGAAAACAATGCAACCACATATAAATAAGGAGGACGAGAGTCTCACATTGTAAAGTATTTAAAGAATCGGATGATTTGTATTGGGTTTGGTCTGCATATTAACAAACCTAAGTGTTAAGGTTGAATTAGTGTTTAATCTTATATATGTTAACCTTAACCAATTAAACTCATACCCATATTATTGATCTCATCAATTTCAAGATGGAATCAGAGCCAAAGGTTGCAGTTAAATAAAGAGATAGATGCTAAACCGTAGCCAAGTGAAAGAGAAAAATAGATCGAACCATCTTACAAAGTAAAGGAAAGACGATTGACCCATATGTGAACAAGAGAAAATGTTAAAAGAGTAGTTTCATACGTGAGAAGCGAAGATTGAAAGGTGGTATAGACAATCGACCTACATGTGAATAAGAGAAAACGTTTAAGAGAGGTTTCATACGTGAGAAGTGAAGATTGAAAAGAGGTCCAGAAAAGGTCTCACATTGATCTATAGTTTAACAAACTTAACCTTTCAGGTTGAATTGATGTCTAGTTATATACATATAAAAGCTGACTAATTAGAACTCGGACTCATCATCGATTTCAACAATTTGGTTGTCAACTTGTCCTCCTCTCTTTAATTTGGTTTATTTGAAAGCTCACGGAGTTCACCTTATCATGCGTCTATAATTCTTCCAAATGTACACTGGTGATAAGAATGGCATTTGTTCTTGCACTGTCGATGCTAAATCAATAAGCTACAACAAAATTCACATACTAATTAAAATATACATCGACGACTTCATTTAAAAGCGAGAAAGCACAACTGGATGAAAGGTTCGATACAATATCCAGTTGGCCAAAGCAGATTACTTACATCACGAACACAGTTCAAGAGTCTGTCTACTTTATTCAGATAACCTTAAACTCTGCTTTAAACTGCTCCATTTCTCAGATTCCTATCAAGCTATCTTATGATCAACTATTCTCTCTATTTGTAAAGCTTTTCTGAAACCTCTCCCAAAAACTGTGAGTTTTTGAAGCATTTGTAAGTGCGTAACACAGATGTATGAACCAAAAATTGGTTCATGGATCATAGACAAAACCATGATTCCCTAATGTATATTTCATTTCAGCAAATAACTGTTCTCATATAACATCACTGTTTTCTTGGATGTAACCAAGGAAAGAAGAGTACAATTGAGTAAAAGAAGAATATGTTTACTATCTTTTGAAACAAAGAAAGAAAGAAGGGAAAAACAATTTTCTTTTCTAATTGATTTTTAATTGAAGAACAGAGAATTTATGATAACAAGGAAAGAAAAAAGTTTTGGAATATTATGTGTCTATGTTTCTCAGGCTTTGAATTACAATTACTATTTCAATAACAGCATCAATGAGCCATAAAAATAGAAATGACTTGGTACACAAGGTTCCTGTAAAACATGATTTAAGGAGGATCAATTTATGCACCGGAAAAAGTTATTTTCTGATTCAGATACCAATGACCTGATTTCATCGAAAAAGCAACATTATTGGACACCAAGGTCCACCTTCAATGAACCACCAAAAAGCTGAAGTTTTATATTAGGACAGGCAACAATATCATGATCATAGCAATTTAGTTTAAGCGAGTCACATTTGATGAGCATTTGAATGAAAAAAAAACATGTTAGTGAGCAGAGATCATTCTACAAACAACTAATAAGCTCAATCACACTTAACTCAGAATCGACACATTAGCACTAGGAAGAAATAGACTGTTATGTGAGGACTTCAGAAACATGAGTTTTTATTCCTGAGTTATGTAGCGACATCTGACATGAGCTTAAAGGGATTTGCTAAGGTAAATGTTCCATTATTACATAGCTAAGAGCTTAACTTGTTTCCTTGACATGCAGAATTGCTGTCCTTTTGACCCTACCTACAACATTGAGTCTTCTGCTTGAATGAACCCAAGCATTTATTCCTTTGTGCTAATATTAGATAAGACTTTTAGTGGATTTGGGACAACAGGAATTAGCTAAGAAATTGAAGTGCTTAACTATGTTCAAAGCTCATCTTCAATGCCCAACAACACCACTGTCAAAGACTTAAGAGGAGGGTTTGAAATTGTATCCTAGTCTATGGAATAAGGATCAACAATTACTGTAAATAATCAAATCAAAATATTATATCAATCTGGGGCTATGGAAGAGGAACCACATTTTCTAATCGAAATTTCATGGCCATCATCAACAAAATCTCATCAATCAGATGGAGGGCCAGTCACTAAGTAGAATGCTCACCACTACCATCCTGTGTTCAACAGATTTACACAACTTACAATCCCAGCCCATGTCATTGGGTCCCTGGAATCCTCGGTGACCTTGAAATTGGGAATGAATGGATGTTTTAATGTGCCAAGTCACTTGACAGAGTTGTTTTATGCAATCAAGGATACCAATCCATGATTTTGGCTTCATATAATGTTTTGCAGTCTAAATGATATGGATAAGCAGAAATTGGCTATGCTATATGGGTCGTACGGAACAGGAGAAACATGCCCTAGATGATGGGAGATCAGACTCAGAACAGTGGAGAGGTGGTCAGATTCATCAAAATTACTGGTTAATTTAGTTGATTGGTTTTGATGTCTTCAGTAGAGTGAAGCTCCAGAAGAAAATTTTAATGTGGATGGAGATTGTGAGCATAACACCAAACAAGGTGGAGTTAGAGTAGTCATCCAAAATAATAGAGATGAGATGATTGGTGTTAAACTTGAGAGGTTTTTGAATGTTAAAGCCATGAGTGCAGAAGTTTTGACAGCATCCCTAGTGGAGACTGATGAAAAAAATATGTTGTCAGTTATAATGGTAAAGGAATTACTCAATGAGTACACATTTCATGATGGTGATACACAAATGTGACCTAAAAGTTTTAAGATCTTAAGCTGAGTCAAATTTAATACATGGAATCAGAATTCTTTTAATTCTCAACAATGTGAGACGAATCTCATATCCATCTCTATCTTAATCATGAACATGAATAATTTCAAATAGAGGAGGGTAAAAAGCCATGAGATGATCATCTATGATCTAAGACCAGGAGACAAACCATTGTGATGTTATGGCATCCACAATGGAATTTACAGTACGAGGAGAAACAATTTTGATTGGAAGAGATACCACATTTTTTTCTATGATTGTTGTCATAATAATAGTCTTGATTTTTAATGCTTTCTGTCTGTTTTGATTGAAACATCATCACAAAAAGAATGGGTCAGAATAAATGCCTTACCCAACTACAGAGAGATTCTAATATATTCTCATACAATTAAGGCCACAAAGGGAAATCAACAAGAAACAATAAAAAAAAGTCAGAAAACATCCACTGTTTGCTGATTCAAACTAATCAAGGTAAAGAGTTATTGATTCTTCATGAGTTCACTATGAGCAACTTTGAGATTCTGCAATGCCCATAACATGGTGATATAGCATTCATGTAACTTTAAGAAGTTCAAAAGAAACAACTATGAATGGGTAAGAAGAAATGCCTTACCCAACTACAGAGAGATTCCAATATATTCTCATACAATTAAGGCCACAAATGGAAATCAACAAGAAACAATGAAAAAATAGTCAGAAAACATCCACTGTTTGCTGATTCAAACTAATCAAGGTAAAGAGACATTGATTCTTCATGAGTTCACTATGAGCAAATTTGAGATTCTGCAATGCCCATAACATGGTGATATAGCATCCACGTAACTTTAAGAAGTTCAAAAGAAACAACCATGAATGGGTAAGAAGAAATGCCTTACCCAACTACAGAGAGATTCCAATATATTCTCATACAATTAAGGCCACAAAGGGAAATCAACAAGAAACAATGAAAAAATAGTCAGAAAATATCCATTGTTTGCTGATTCAAACTAATCAAGCTAAAGAGTTATTGATTTTTCATGAGTTAACCATGAGCAACTTTGAGATTCTGCAATGCCCATAGAATGGTGATATAGCATCCATGTAACTTAAGAATTTCGAAAGAAACAACTATGAAGTTATAAGAGCAGTAGATACGATACATGTGTTCTACCAGTCAGTCATTGCAAGTATTTTACGGCAAAATGGTTTTTTTAAATATCGAAACTAACGTAAAAGCATCATCATGCAGAAGGAAATTATCTCCCCAATTCTCAGGTTAAGTCCTCAAGGTGATTAATAAGAAGTATAGGAAGAATGCCAATTTTTATTTGTGCAAACAAGCCAATCACAAGTTCACAACTATGTCTGTACCGAACAGCAAGAACTATCAAATATGGCCAAAACTCTTATCTACACACCTCAAGGTAAAGAAGATTCCCAGTTTCAAGCTGACCTGTTCAGCTCTGCTACCATACACCTGCATGTTCCAAACACACAACAAACATCATTAGAATCCAAGAGTGGCAGTGAGTGCCATTCATAGAAACTAACAGGGAAAAATGGAACCTGAACATCGAGAAGTGAGGTTTGCAGAGAAAGGAGTGGCAGACAGATCGAATCACTCGTGAACTTGTTCTCTCTCTTCACACACAGTAGAAAACCAATCAACTGTAAAGAAAATTTAAATTGGCTGTTCACTTCAGCTTAACACTGAAAAATTCTGCCTGGTAATCCTGCAACTCAACTTCCCTCTAGTCTTGTGACTCCTGTGAATCATCCTCTGCCAGATGAGACTGCTGCTGTGGCTGCTGCAATCGTCCACTGCCATCAGCACCGGCTCCCAATCTTCCTGGTGTCATCTGCTGGTAGAACTGGCTCAAAGCCTGTGAATTCAGCACGCCGATATGCGCATCTTGTGAGAGGCCGAGCTCCAGTCCGGGTAGCTGCTGCCCATGGCCGCCGAACATTGATGCGAAACTCATGGCACCAAGGTTGGCGCTGGGAAACTCCATTCCATGTAGTGCCATCCTCTGGATGAAGCTGCCCGCCGAAACATCGCCACCGCCTCCGGCCCCAAGATTCGAGCTTGATGAGGCGGCAACCGCCGGAAGCAAAAATCCAGAGTTCAATCCACCCACCGGCGGCGGCCACAAGCCGAGGTGCGACCGAGGGAGGCCTGCAGCCCCAACCATGGCCCAGTTAGGCCGCACGGCGGCGATGGCGCCCTGCCCCGCTTCGTCGGGCTTCTGGTGGACCCCTGCAAGGACGGTGGGGCCTGGGTTAGGAACTGAGCCAGCGGCGGCGAGGGCCGATGCCGGGATTGTCCCCGTGCCGGTGGCAGCGATGATGGCCGGCTCCGCTTGCTGGAGGAGCCACTGGATCGTCTCCCCGTCGGACTTGTGGCCCAATTCTCGGGTGAGTTGGAAGACCCTGGCGGCGCAGAGGGCGGGCATCCTGATCCTTCTCCCCCTGCCGTCAACTTTGGTGTGCCGATCCTTGTTGGAGCTTCTCTTGGGCGCAAGCTGCCGCCTTTGCTCGTCCTTCTCCGCTGCTGCTGCTGTGGCTGCTGCAATCGTCCACTGCCATCAGCACCGGCTCCCAATCTTCCTGGTGTCATCTGCTGGTAGAACTGGCTCAAAGCCTGTGAATTCAGCACGCCGATATGCGCATCTTGTGAGAGGCCGAGCTCCAGTCCGGGTAGCTGCTGCCCATGGCCGCCGAACATTGATGCGAAACTCATGGCACCAAGGTTGGCGCTGGGAAACTCCATTCCATGTAGTGCCATCCTCTGGATGAAGCTGCCCGCCGAAACATCGCCACCGCCTCCGGCCCCAAGATTCGAGCTTGATGAGGCGGCAACCGCCGGAAGCAAAAATCCAGAGTTCAATCCACCCACCGGCGGCGGCCACAAGCCGAGGTGCGACCGAGGGAGGCCTGCAGCCCCAACCATGGCCCAGTTAGGCCGCACGGCGGCGATGGCGCCCTGCCCCGCTTCGTCGGGCTTCTGGTGGACCCCTGCAAGGACGGTGGGGCCTGGGTTAGGAACTGAGCCAGCGGCGGCGAGGGCCGATGCCGGGATTGTCCCCGTGCCGGTGGCAGCGATGATGGCCGGCTCCGCTTGCTGGAGGAGCCACTGGATCGTCTCCCCGTCGGACTTGTGGCCCAATTCTCGGGTGAGTTGGAAGACCCTGGCGGCGCAGAGGGCGGGCATCCTGATCCTTCTCCCCCTGCCGTCAACTTTGGTGTGCCGATCCTTGTTGGAGCTTCTCTTGGGCGCAAGCTGCCGCCTTTGCTCGTCCTTCTCCGCTGCTGCTGCTGTTGCCACCGCCTTCAACTCCCTCCCGCCTGAGGTTGTGGAAGGCGAAAGATCGCAGCTTTCTGCCGCTGATGAGGCTGTGGTGGGTTCCCTCTTGTCCGACTGTGGGAGGCCCAGGGCCCGGTGGAACTTGGGGACCTCTTGGGGCAACTTGGCGGAACCCTTGAGATCCATGAGACAGAGAGAGAGTGGAGAAGGCAAAAAGGTCGGATTTTTGGGACTTGGACAGTCAGATGAAGGTGAAGAGGGAGAGGAAGGGGGGGAGTACCAGGCTGCCTCCACAATGATTCTGATGGAATGCAGGGTAGACTCGAAAGGACCAGAGAGAGAGAGAGAGAGTAGATGAAAAGAAATAAAATAGAATAGATGTCAAAATGAGGAAGATACCCAAACTTTCCAAATTTACTGCCTGCCACTGAATCTTTTACAGCCTGCTTTTACTTTCATGCACATGCTGCTGGGATATCCATGTAAGGTGAAAAAGAGTGGGTGTTAAGCCAAGGAAATGAAGACGAGACAGCTTAGATCTCCCCTGAGTTTGGACAGTCAATCGGGGATAAATGCCACTGCCGGCTTGAATTTGTTTTTCTGACTGCCCATGAAATGTGGGGGCCGTCCTCAGTATTAATCAGATTTGCATGTAAAACTCCCTTTCCCCCCCAATTCCATTGATTGGATTCCCATCCCATAATTGCTGCTTCCCTGTTCCCCTCTTTTCCACCCTGTCCCTGTTATGATTACCGAGGACAGCGCGGTTGCATCACTTGGAAGGGACTCTATGGTGCAGGTGGCACTCTCTCATGGGCACATTTGGCATCACACAACTGGTTACTCTGATTGCTTGGCCGCCACTCTAAAAGCATGAGATAGCAAACCGAGGAAATGAAACCAACAATCTCGTGAAGCTCCTTTATTGAAGCTACAACAACTGTTCTCTTGCCTCTGTTTATGTAATCCTTCTGACTTTTCTGGCATGATTGAATTAGACTGTAGATATCCACTTAAAGATTATTTTCTTTTTATTTTTCTTTATATAATTAAATATACTCCTGAATATATATATATATATATATATATGTGGAAGGAATTTCACATCAAATCCTCACTAATGTTCTCATGACAACGATGCCTTGTTCTCATTTGGGCATGGCAGACGATCACTTTTTTCAAAAAATATGTTCGTAAAGTCAAATATAATGATAGCATTTATCATTTAAGGGCAAGACAGTTGCCTAGAAAAAACTGCAAACTCTAAAGGCAACTTATCCAGAAAACTCTTATTTTTCATAATGGTTGGAAAATATCTCTAATTTTATTTTTATCAAATAATTATCTATTCCTTCATAATTTCATATTTATCCCCTTTTCCAATCAATCAAATCAAAAGATGAAAGAGAATAATTATTTTTTTCTATAAGAGGTAAGCGGAGAAGATAGGTTTTGATGGTAGGACTTTGTGGTGACAAAATAAATGAATTACAACTCAAAAAGTGAGAAAATTATTAACAATTTTAAAAGATAAATGATGAAAATGGGATTTAAATCTAGGAGCTACCCAACACCTTGGTATTGGAAATGAATTTTACTCACATTTGGAAATATCATATTTGTTATTATAAATTTTGATGGGGCCTATTTTTATTTCCATAGATCAGGTCATTTTCATTTTTTTCCTTCCATACTTCTTAAAATCTCAACATTTATCCTTCCTTTATTTCTTCTCCCCTTTATTTACAAACGGGTCTTTCTTGGTCCGATTCAACGTATTAAGAACCGGTTCAATGAATTATACTATACCAAATTAATAATAAAATAATATTAATATATTGATTTTTGTAAATAGAGGATGACTATACATGATGATAAGTTGTGGGGAGAAGAAATAGAGAGATAAATGTTGATCACATATATATATATATATATATATATATATATATATATATATATATATATATATATATATATATATATATATATATATATATATATATATATATATATATATATATATATATATATATATATATATATATATATATATATATATATATATATATATATATATGATATAGACGTATTGGCAAAGGAATTTATTGTTTTGCAAAAGAGACATACTCAATGCTCCCATATCCTTGGACCCTTTATTGTAGGGAGTCAAAACTCTTGAAATCCTCAATTTGGCCTCCTGAGCAATTAAGTGATAAAATATTACCTTATGTCTATGGAATGTCATACTTTTGGGTGACGGCAAGTAAATTTATATGTAAAACAGGTTAAGTACTAGAGATAGCCTCAAACTTAGGGAAGCTTGCTGTGGTCTTAAAAGACGAGAATGGTATTAATTGGGGATGACACTAAAGCAATGTTTTTGGAAATGCAATTGCATTCGGAACATGCCTTTAACCAAAAATGAGCAACACAATGAGCAAAGACTTTTTTTTTCTTTCTTTAACTTCTGAAGGTGGGAATCCTTGATATCAACTTACTTATCAAGCCCAAAGATTGTAAATGTCTCAAACCTCAATTGTTTAGCTACTACCCATATATGAACTTTAAAAGTTGGGAATATCTTTAAGGCTAAGTTCCATATTTTTCTTTGTCTTCCTTCGACTGATCATTAAAAGATTCATGAGAGGAATAATTATACTTTTAGAGCTAAAATTGTCCTATTTTCACAGCCTTATTAAGATATCTCTATCTCTATGGAATATTTAGAAATCACATAATCACTAATTAAATTGCTATTATCGACCTAACACGAGATCTTTATCAATTGATGCATCGGCGGCCATTACACAGCATAAGGGCTTTAGAACAAGTAGACACTCTTAATGTAGATGGAAATATCAAATGTTGGGACAAACTTGAATTGGGATAGAGAAGTAATCAGTGTAATATTTGTTCAGATTCAACATTTTGATCTATAACTAGTATATTTTGTTCTATAACTGATCTTTTTTGGATTTAGAAATTTTGAGAACTCAAAAAATTAATAATAATTCTAAATTATGTTATATGGTACATAAATGATTATTTATTCCTCTATGCATCTTATAATAATTATGTATTAAAAGCGATGATGATGCTCAACTTAAAACCTATTACTTATAGAATAATACAAGAATCAATCTGAATATCTAAATATAGATTTACATGCCATGAAAACCAGTTATAATCATTTAGGTTCCTCATTTAATTAGGTAGGAGAGTGGCTCAAATTTTGTCTCATCTTATCAAGGGTAAGTAATTATGAGAAAGCATTGACCAAGTTGCTTGCCAGCTTTCCCTATTCCCTCTTATTTTTCAGGTAAATAAGCTTTAGAATTATCTCTTTGTGCGTTTTTTGATAGGGTCTGGTGATGACAATAATTGTGAGAGTGAGGTGTGTGCTCATTGATGCTTGGACAACTTATGACAAATGATTCCAGTGGCGCAAGCACACCGACTCTAGATAGCTGTTGACATATCATTGGAGTTATCAGGACTTTAGTGCATGAACAAACGAATCTCACTTTTTTTTTATTAAGATGGCGACCTATGAGTGATCTCCATAGCCTTTTTGATACAAAGCATATTTAAGGATATGCGATGCAAATAATAAAACTAGGTTGCTACATTAATGTGTATGTGATCAAAAGGTTTTGCTCAAATTTATAAAGGAGAAAAACATTATATATATATATATATATATATATATATATATATATATATATGAGTGTGTGGTTTGATTGCTAACTATACAAAAGGATCTCTTTCATGGATTGGTTCCATTATGCTCATTATTTTTCTATATCTTTATATGTGAGTCCAACATGTAAAAACACAAAAATATTTTGTTCTTAGATGAGTTTTGGATTTCCAAGTATTCTTACAGGAAATTTTCTTACCGGATTTGTCAAATGGTTTTGGCTCAATATAACATATATGTTGGGGGAGAATATCTCATACTAAAGAAAAAAATCCTAAAGATCAATAATAAAAACTATACTTTTTTTAAACTAACCTCGTATATGCACAAATCTTCTTGTACGCCCTAACATGAAAGCTGAAATTTTTTTTTTACCGTCTCTAGATCTAATAAAGAAAAAATTAAAAAGTATTAAAGTGTTTTCTTATATCTCCCTGTGAGAACCAAGAAATAGATAAGATATTTTTAAAATAATCATATTTTTTAGTATTTTTTTGCATTGCATAAAAGTTTTTTAATCTTGATTTTCTATCCTTCAAGAACATGAGCTCTAGAAATTTATAAAAAACATACCAACCTCAATAACATAAACTATTTAAAATACATAAATAGAATAAATGAGAGAGCATGTACCGCCATATTTATAGACTAAGCTTATTGTACAATGGTAGAGAGTTTAGACTTAAGTGGGTAGTAAAATGGAAACCGACACCGACAACAATTGAGATGTTTGAAAGAAAAAAAGATGTTGTGAGATGGTGTTTGCATGTTTCTTATTATAATGAGGGTGTTTTCTAAGACTTGATATTTGCAAGCTCTCCTCTCAGAAAGACCTTAACCCGTTTCAAACAGTCTTGACAGTTAGGTTTCATCCCGACTAAATTCCTTCGAGTCATAAACGCATGTCTACTTTGAAGGTTCTGCATGCTGCATGAACCCGAGAGGGATGTCAACGTGATCCTCTCTCTCTCTCTCTCTCTCTCTGAAGGTTCTGCATGCTGCATGAACCCGAGAGGGATGTCAACGTGATCCTCTCTCTCTCTCTCTCTCTCTCTCTCTCTCTCTCTCTCTCTCTCTCTCTCGTTTGGGTTCCTGGCAGTGCGCTCTCACCTCAACGTGCTGCTCTAACAGGAACACTTGCTATCTGCCATTCCCACACTTTCTCTCATGGTAAGTATTTTTTTAATAATTTTTTTATATTATATTGGCACAAGATGAATGGTGAAGGTATATTTTGATTTTGAACTTTATCAATTACATCCATAACATTGATCACTATGATATATCAAACTTATTTAACAATAGATTGAGGGTCTAAAACTTAAATCTAATTTTTCAAATTTCAAAAGATGTAAGCTAGCTTATTCGAATAATAGAGGATCATGATAGAGAGAAATATGGAATGATAATTTTATATTCCTTATATATTTTAGTCCTCAATTAATATATTATTTGAGGATCAATCACCATAATGTATATGCATGACTTAAGCACACAATTGAAAAAAAAATCTCCCTCAAAATCTATATAAATATATATTACCTTAATAAATGATATTATCATCTCTTTTACAGTAAATTCTTCGTAGTATCAGAGCTATCGAGCAACTATATGTCTTCTCACCTTGGTGAACTGTCATCTTTCCTTGTAGCCATCCTCTATTCTCTAGTGTCGAGTCATCTTTTGTTTTTCTCTATTATAGTTTTAATCACTATAGAGTTATCTTTTGTTCTTCACCATTGTAGATCCAGCAAGCAAGATCTTTGCAGCATTGTATAACTATTCCTGCTTCTTCTTTATCTCCTTGTTGCTCATCATTTTCTATTTCGCTCTACAACAGATTTACTCACCATTGCCACTTGTTGATCTAGGTGTCTCCTTACTCTCTCACTGATGTCTCCTCCTCTCTATCGATCACCTTCTCTCACCGTGGGTGGTAATCCCTTCTCTCCAACTCATGATTATGTTCCTTGTTGCAAGCCATCAATGAAATTGCAAATCATAGGCCCCTCTCAGATCCACCCTTATCTACTGTGGCTTTGACGTGCTCTCTTTTCCAACCACCGACGAGATCTATTTTAGCGACTTCTCTTCCAATCACTAGAACTCTTGATCCAGTTACACCTCTCGAGCATTGAGGCTCTGCTCTCAATATTGATGATTTCATTTTCAGCACCACATCAGCAATAGTCAGCACTAATATAATATAATCTAATCTGATTTGAGCTAGTCTGAACTGATATATCTTAATCCAATAGTGCTTGGCCTTTTGTTGGTGTACAGTGAAAACTCCTCCATTATGGGATATAAAAGGAAATAAACTTATGTATATGAACAAATACTAGTAGGTCATAACATGCAACGGAATTAAATGGAATCACAATCAAATAGAACACCAAGATTTACGTGGAAAACCCCTCCGATGTGAAGGGTAAAAACCACGGGGCAAACTAGAGATAATCCACTATAAGAATAATAAATATACAAATCTCACCCAAAACCCTAGCAATAATCACAAGAGAATAACTAAGATACAAGGATCATATCATTGTGCATAATATCTAAATTCTTCCTAGGTAATCACAGCAAGAATCTACTATAGATTTGATCTAACCTGAGATGATAACACTACTAGATGATTGAGAATAGTCTCTTTGCATTGTCCTTGTTTTCTTCCCTTTCTTTCTCTTATTTTTTTTTATCTTTTTCTCCTCCTTTTTGAATCAAGATGCTGTAGTAATTTTATCCACGTTGTTAAAGCCCACTATAGGCTGAACCTATGGGTTGTCATTCCAACAACCTCCCCCTTCAGCCCATAAGGGAGGTTGTCCCAAGACTCCTCAATGTAAAGTCATACTGACCAACTGTCGACATATCTCCTATCTTTCTTTTGGTAAAGTCTTTGTTAACATGTCTGCTCCGTTGTTATCTGTGTGAATTTTCTGAAGCTACAACTGCTTCTCTTCAAGTATATTTTGAATCTAGTGGTATCTGACATCTATATGCTTTGACTTGGAACGAAAAGTTAGGTTCTTACACAAATGGATGACACTTTGGCTATCACAATGCACCACATAGTTTTCCTATTTCGGCCTTAATTCTTGTAAGAATTCTTTTATCCATAATATTTCTTTGTAAACCTCTATAGCAGCAATATATTCTGCCTCTATACTAGAGAGAGCAATATACACCTTTGCTATCTAGATTGCCATGACACAGCTCCCCTTGCAAAAGTAAGTACAAAACCTGATGTGGACTTCCTAATATATATATCTCTTGCCATATCTGCATCTGTGTAACCTGTCAACACAAGTGATCCACCTCCAAAGCTTAAACAAACCTTAGAACTCCCTTTGAGATATCTAAAAATCCACTTCACTGCTACCCAATGCTCTTTGCTTGGATTTGTACGAAATCTGCTTGTAACACCCATTATATATGCAATGTCTGGCCTTATACATACTATTGCATATATTAAACTTCCAACTACTAAAGCATAAGGAACCTTTTGCATTTTTTTCTTCTCCTCATCACTTGATGGACTCTGTTCTAAGCACAACTTGAAGTGACCCGCAAGTTTGCATTACTCATACTGAATCTTTTTAATACTTTCTCAATGTATTTCTCCTGTGACAACCAAATCTTCCTGGTTTTTCTATCACTAGAAATCTATATGCCCGGTATTTGCTTTGCTAGCCCCATGTCTTTCATTGCAAAAGACTCACTCAGTTCATTCTTCAACCTGTCAATTATAGACATATCTTTCTCAAGAATAAGTATGTCATCAACATAAAGTAAGAGAATAATAAAATTCTCACCAAACCACTTGATGTACATACAATGATCTGAAGCCATTCTTTTGTATCTATTTTTTGTACTTTAGTTGAGAATAATATTCTTGAGTCTTCAACCTAAAAACCTACTTGTTCTTCAATGCTTTCATTTCCTTTGGTAGTAGCAGCAAATCATAAGTGTGGTTCTTCTACAGAGCATCCATCTCTTCCTACATAGCAAATAACTACTTCTTTTTTGCTCACTTTCAACTGCTTTCTAGTAACTCTCTAGTTCACCTGCATCAATAAGCATCACATACTCATCTATAGAGTATTTTCTAGAAGGTTGACGTTGTCTAGAATATCTTCTCAATTGAGGTTCTACCGGAAGTTGCTCTCTTACTTCTTCTTGCTCAACATGTCCTGCAGGTAGATCAACATCAGGCTCTATATTATCTTCCTGCACATCTCCCCCATTACCCTGATATACTGGAGGAGTAACTGGGTCACAATCTGCTAATCCTTTTGCAGAAGTCTTGGCTGGTGCCTTCTTCTTCAAATCCTCAAATGTTTGATCCTCAAAGAAGACCACATCTCTACTTCTAAACACCTTCTGCTTTTCTAGATCCCAAAGCTTGTAACCAAACTGATCATATGAGCAATCAAGAAAAATACATTCTTTAGTCTTAACATCTAGCTTGGACCTCTCATTGTTTGGAATATGTGCAAATGCACGACAACCAAACACTCTCAAATACTTGTAGGAAACATCTTTCTTTGACCATACATGCTCTACAACATGACTATCTAGGGCTATACATGGTGACAAGTTGATCACATCAACTATAGTCCTCAAAGCTTCATCCCAAAACCTTTTGGGTAGCTTGGCCTGTGAAAATATACATCTGATTTTTTTTATGATGATGTGGTTCATCCTCTCTACAATAGCATTATGCTGAAGTGTACTAGGAAATGTCATCTCATGTTGGATGTCATGTGACCTAAAATAATAATTAAATAATCCTATATACTCACCACCATTATATGATCTTATGTATTTCAATATATTTCTGTCTCCCTTTCAACCATGGCATGAAACTCTTAAAGACATTAATAACATGATCTTTAGTCTTCATAGCATAGGCCCAAACTTTCTTGAAAAATTATCTATGAAAGTGACAAAATAAGTGCACCATTAATGCCAGAAATATTAACAGATCCACTAGGAGTTTTTGTCCTCAAAGGACCACATGTATCTGTATAAACACGGTCTAAGGAATATATTTTTCTATACATAGCAGGACTAGCAAATGAAACTCTTATTGTTATCAGCCAAATAATTAATACAATGGGTCAAATGTGTACCTCTAAGGTCTGACAATACCTTTCTCGTGGAAAGAGCTTGCGGGCCCCGTCTCGTTCATGTGTCCCAATTGCTTATGCCACAACTCCATGGTGAAGTCTTTCTCTACATACTCCTTATTGTTTATCAGCCAAATAATTAATACAATGGTTCAAATGTGTACCTCTAAGGTCTGACAATACCTTTCTCTTGGAAAGAGCTTGCAGCCCCTTCTCGTTCATGTGTCCAATTGCTTATGCCACAACTCCATGTTGAAGTCTTTCTCTATAGCATTCAGATGGCTCACCACAAGATTTGGCTTGCAACTTGTATAAGGTATGACATTTCTTTCTACTAACCACAATAATAGAACCTTTACTGAGCTTTCATTGCCTTTTGTGAAAATGTGCTATCATAGTCTTCATAATCTAGTCTTCCAACTGAAATTAAATTCAACCTCAAGTTAACCACATGCCTCACATCCTTAAGCACTAACTTGCAGCCAAAGTTGGTTTTTATATGGATATCACCTATGCTAATGATGTCTGCCATACCATAGTTGCCCATCTTGACAATACTAAAATTTTCAGACCTGTAGGTAGCAAAAAACTCCCTCTGTGGTGTAGCATGATAAGAAGCACCTATATCAATCACCCACTCAAGATCCTAACACATACAAGAAAAAAATATCATCAGAAGGAGACAAAATCAAATAATCACCACCCTGCACTATAGTTGTGATATTATTTTTTGACTTTGTAGACTCCACTTCTTTTCCTTTTTTCTTGCACTTCTTAAGTTACTTACATTGATTTTTGTAATGTCCTTTCTTACCATAGTTATAGCAAATAATATCTTTTCTTGATCTTGACTTACTTCTACCCACGTGTGAACTGCTTCTATCCTTGGACTTTGACCTTCCTCTATTCTCTGAGATAAGTGCCTGTGAATCATTCTAATATGTTGTTGAATTCTTTTTTCTCAACTTCTTATTCAACAAACTGCTTTTTACTTGACTCATGGTGACAATACCATCTAGCACAGAATTACTAAGGGAAATCACCAATGTCTCCCAACTTTCTAGTAATGAACTGAGAAGTAACAATGCTTGCAACTCATTTTCAAGAGAAATTTTCATAGAGGATAACTGGTTAGTGATACTCTGTATTTCATTCAAATGCTCAGCAATAGAAGCACCCTCTTTATATTTCAGGTTGACAAGTTTTCTGATCAGGAAGGCTTTGTTGCCAGCTATTTTTCTTTCATAGAGACCTTCCAACTTTTTCCAAAGAGAATATACAGAACTTTCAGTAGAAATATGGTGAAAGACACTATCATCAAGCCACTATCGAATAAACCCAAATGTTTTTTGATCTAACCTCTTCCACTCATCATCTATCATAGTTGTGGGTTTTGTACTATCCCCTTGCAAAGATCCATATAAGTCTTTGCAATACAAGAGATCTTTCATTCTTAGTTTCCATATCATTCAATTATTTTCATTCAAGCTAATCATGTGAGAAACACTACCAGCCTCCATGTTTAAATATAAAAATTAAATTACCAAAACTCTGCTCTAATACCAATTGATGGGATATAAAGAGAAATAAACTTATGTATATGAACAAATACTAGTAGGCCATAACACGCAACAGAATTAAATGGAATCATAATCAAATAAAACACCAAGATTTACGTGGAAAACCCTTCCAATGTGAAGGGTAAAAATCACGGTGTAAACTAGAGATAATCCATTATAAGAATAATGAATATACAAATCTCAATCTCTTGCCCAAAACCCTAATACCAATCACAAGAGAATAACTATGATACAATGATCATGTCACTATGCATAATATTTAAATTCTCCCTAAGTAATCATAGCAAGAATCTATTGTAGATCTGATCTAACCTGAGATGATAATACTGCTAGATGATTAAGAATAGTCTCTTTGCATTGTCCTTATTTTCTTCCCTTTCTTTCTCTTATTTTTTTACCTTTTTCTCCTCCTTTTTGAATCAAGATGCTGTAGTAGTTTTCTTCACGTTGCTACAGTTTTTCTCCTCGAAATTTCACAGCCACCACACCCCCTAATTTGATTTAGGGTTAGGTTAAGAGAGGAGGTGGGCTGTTAAAGCCCACTATAGGCTGAACCTATGGGCTGTCAGCCCAACACTCCATTCAGTGCAGCATCCATCTATATTCGACATCCATATCTTCTTCATCTTCTAGCTCTAACACTTTGATGATTATTCTTTTAGGGAATAATAGTTACTTTTAACCTAAAGGACTCATTTCTATTAATCTGGCAACTTTGATTCCTTTCAAACTCTCTAAAGATGACAATTATGCATCTTAGTGAGCACAGTTCAACAACATTCTTTTTGGATATGATATATTAAGTTATGTTGATGGTCCCTCAATTGTCCATTCAAAAATATTCAAATACCAAGATAACTAATCTTAATGGTAAATTCTAAAAACAAATTGTGGTTTCGTCTATTCAAGCCTTAATTATTGAATCTCATATTTTGATGATAAAATTAATTGATGAGTTTATGAGACTAATATACTTTTGAGATAAGTAATGTAGGAAAATACTTTAATTATGGAATCAGACTCCTAATGGGCCAATTATTGAATAGGAGAGTCAAACGTTGTGTCAAAAAATTAGTGTGTAAAAAATTGGACATCTAGTCAGAGAATTAGTTAACATGCTAGAGATCGGACTTCATACTAAGGTTTCGAACATCATGTCAGAAGGATCAGATTATATTAAAAAATTAAATGTCGTGAGAAAGTTAACATATCGGTGGAATGTATAAAATACCGAAGAAAAGGGCAATGTGTTAGAAGTTCAGATGAAATGCTAAAAGATTGGACAACATGTCGAAAGAGTGTACAATATGCTGAAAGCTTTGTAAATGTGCTAGATGTATAGATGATTTATCAAGATCTTAATTGAGGTCATTTTAAGTCAATTTAGGTTGATATTGGGCCGAAATAAAGTCCACCTTGTTAAGAAAGCAATTGGCCTCAAAGTTGGGCTAAATAGGCCCACTATAATGCTAAACTTATAGCTTAAACTAGGCTTGGGCAGTAGTACCGCTATGTCACATACTTAACTGATTTTGCCTAAGTTGTGCGGCACCCTTTTATGTCCGTCCGCAAAGGTTAGCCTCTTCGAAACCTCCAATGGTCCCTTAGGACTTATAAAAGAGAAAACGGTTGTAGTAATCATTTTAGTAAACACTTTGTAGCCAATGTAAATTACAAATAGACTTCATAACTTTGAATGGTTGCATAACAAAAGGTCCAAAATGATCCACTACAGATTCAAATCCCCACAAGTGCCCACATGACACAATATTTATTTGTAAGCCTAGGACGACCACCAAAACTAAAGAAAATGGGGTTGTTAAGCCTACTATCAGCCTTTTATATATAGTGTAAAGCATAAACAAAATCGAAAGACATAAATATACATGAGCATTACATCAAAGTGACATTATCCCCCACTTATTCCTTCGACATCCTCATCAAAGCCTTTGTAGATGTTGTATCTCCTCACCTTTGATGAGTCTTCAATCTTCTGCTCCAATTGTAATACGCCTCTTGACTCCCAACTACACTCCACCACTGTTGTTGAGTAGTCGAACTTTGATCCGCCTTGTTGCTTCAACTCGCCAATGACTCTGACTCTGGTGTGAGGTTAGCAGAGTTGTGTTGATCCTTGTTCTTTTTTACGGATCTCTCAAATGAAGAAAAAGACCATCCTTAGTATACACCAGTCTCTCTAATGTCTCATGCCACTTGAACTAGGTGGATGCTTGTTGGAGCTTTAACGAGCATCGCCTCACAGACTTTAAAGTTTTTGGGTCATTCCTCCATACAATTTGCCCATCGATTCTTTTTTCACTTAGTTGTCACTTACAAGTATGTTCACATCACTTTCATTTTCGATTGACATTCTATTGGAAAATAAAATGGATAATCTACTCTTAGTAGCACTGATCACCATTAGTAAGGATTTGACAACTATTATCTTCTATTCAATTTTTTTGAAGGGTCTTTGAACCTGTGTAGAGCTCCTCTACTAGATAGATAAGAGAATTGGGGTACTTGGTTTCGCCCATTCTCTTAAGAGTTGAGAAGGAAAAGGTTACATGAATTTTCTTCCCTGCTTGAGGGTTGTACTCTATGCATCGAGCTGGTTACTAGCCTTCGTCCACTCTTTGCTCACACTTTTGGAGCACTCAAAGTGTTTGCACTCCTTATGTTGAGTTAGTTACTGTAATTCACTTTCTCAATACCATCAAACTTTTGGAATGCATGAAGTTTTCACCCAACTTGGAGTAAGTCTCTAGTAGTTTTGGTTGCCTATGAGATTGTACCATCTTCTCCATCATCTTTGCCTCCAACTCCTCTGAGTCACAAAGGTACAGTACCATGTACTACCTACTTCATTCCTTGGTTGAGCATTTTTACATCAATCTGAAGTCCTCCACTTTTGGCTATCTTGATGAAAAGTTCGTTGACACTGGTCTTACGAAGTTTCTTAGCCTCTGCCCTTCAGCTTTGTCTTAGTACTTGGAGTTTGCTTCCACATTCTCTACCTCCTTGGCCCCTTTCATGACCAAGCGCTCTCCCTCCATGAAAGCAAGGGATTGATGACTTCATGAAAGTCTCACTTCTGCGATACCATGGCACTGCCATTCCTATGGCTCTACTATTTGTCGCCTCACATCAGCATCCCTCTCTTCGCGATCGGTAGATCTACCTCTGTAGCACCATGGCACTCATTCGAGTCTACATCCATTCTAACCGATGCTTAGTTTTGGGTAGCTAAGTCCCTTTAAACTCGTCATCGCTTCCTCGCCCCTTTTGATCCCCTACTTCAACACCTTTGTGTTCTCCAAGTAGTTCCCCTTAGTTGATGGAAAGACAGACTACAACTTTCATGCATGGCCTCTACCATCATGTTGTAGGGTTCGTACCGGTTATGTTCTCCTTAGCTTCCTTGGTAGCAACATTCGTTTACTCGGCCTTGTCCTCTGACTAGCTAGGTTCCCTTAAGCGAATATGGGCTCTAGAGCAGTCCAACTCTCCAACCGCTCTAATTATATCTCTGCATAATCAAGTTCCTCCCATAGGAACTCACTAGTACTTGCATTTGGTATACTCCCTCGGTGGTATATAGCCCTCATATGTTGATGACTAAAGCTTTTATCTGATGCAAAATTTGATGCACACACGAAAGACCTGCCTATGCGATACCATGACATTCACTCATTAAATCCATAGCCTTTTTTGTCGTCATGTTGTTCACCAAAGTGGAGCTCCCAATAGCTCCCGATTATATCTACGTATAATCTAGTCCCTCGTGAGACTAGATTCGTGTGTATCACATTATCACAAACTATTCCACTATGATCCGCTACACCATATCGCCTCCTAGTGACATCTCCATTGCATTCTGATCCTTATGGGATGAACTCGGATTGTGATCCCTCTATGTGTGGCCTTTGCCAACACATCACAGAGCCTCTTCCACCTCCGATTATGTTTGCTCCTTTGGTAATCGACCTTCGTCCACTCGCTCTCGGGTCACACCTAAACAAAGCACAACTCTAGGATAGTCCATCACTTAGTAGCTCCCAAAGTCCATCGACTTCGTTGAAATTGGTGCACCATTGTCTGGATCTTGGGCCTCTACCCCTACTAGCACAGTCTTTAATATACATTGCTTCCTTCATGGTAACTTGAATGGCAGCATTGTGGCGTATTCTGTTAGGAACGAGTCGACACTAAAAGGGGGGGTGAATTAGTGTAGTGGATAAAAACATCGATTTCAAAAATTTTCGTTCAATAAAAACTGATCTCGAAAAGATAACTTCAAATTCAATGCTTGTTTGTAAGCGTAGTGAAAGCAAAGTAAAGAAGGTAGTTTATAGTAAAGGTAAATTGCTCAAAATGAAATGCAAACCGATTTATAGTGGTTCGGTCGCCGTGACCTACATCCACTTCCGATTCCTCCTCCGTTGAGGCCACCGGCTTTCACTACGGATCTTCCTTCAATGGGCGAAGATCAACTATCCTTACAACTCAATTCTCCTTTTGATAAGTTCAGGAGAGAACCTTTACACCCGACTATCTCCTTTCTTAAACTTCACAAACACTTAGATTTTTAAGAGGGGTTCTCATAAGATTACAACAGCGTTTTCTTTTCTTTTAGCTCTCAATTCTTGTGTTTGTTAACCATGGATGAGAGAGGTATTTATAGGCTTCAAGTGGATTCAAACTTAGAGCCTAAAAATGTCTCATCCCGGGTCCTCCAAGTGCTGGCGGTACCACCACTTGACACCCTGCTATTGGGTAATACCACTGCCCAGTCTAGCAGTATCACTGCCTGACAACCTCTTGGAGACTATGTCTAGACTGTGTCTAGGCGGTGGACAACAATGACCCAACCTCTCTAATACCCTGCCACTAGGTGGTACCATCGCCTGACACAGTCTCGGAGACTATACCACGATAGTGCCACTTGTTGGGTCATTGTTTGGGCCTTTCACTTGGCCCAACACAGCCCAAACTTGGGCCCAATTGGCCCCTAATTGAGTTGGTCTAAGTACATTCTAAACCGACTCAATTAGACTCTAAACTAACTTGATCTAGACATAATTGATTACAAGCAAATCTTATATTGTCTGACATGTCATTGGTTGATCGGCGCTTCGTCCAATCCTTCAGCGCATCATCCTCTTTTATAGCCTTTTGCCCAATCGACATGTTGACCTCTGCAACTCTGATCTTCTTGGTGCAATGTCCGCTCTTCTTGGCCCAATGCCCAAACTCATGGCACGAAGCCTTCTGCCGATACGTCGACCGATCCTCTAGCCCGACGTCCAATCTTTTGACATTATCACTCCGGCCTAACGTTGTATTCCTCCTTTAATCAATTTTTCTCTCGTTGATCGAAGCTAATCCTACATCACTTAAATGTACATTAAATCATAAATACTCTCAATTGGATTTATCATCAAAATCCGAGATTCAACATATTCTTCAAGAGTACCTGCCTTCGTGTCCTCTTGCCTTGTGCCAAGGCCTCTTGAACCCAACTTCGCCTCCACAAGTTGAGTCGCCTTGGTTCCTTCATCAAATGCTTCTCTGAGATAAGGTGCATGTGTCTAGAAGCTCCCTTCGTTTTTAGCACCATGTAGGATGAGTTCGCTCTATTAGAATGAAGGACCCATGGAACGACATGATCCCGCTCTTGCCTCTGCAAGAGTTAATATCCTTGACCTTTGTCCAAGGAAAGCTCTATGCCTCCGATCCATGTTCCATCTTTTATGTGTTAGGATCAAGAGCACTAAGAGGGGGGGGGGTGAATTAGTGCTGCGGTAAGATAATGACGGTTTAAAAACTTTTATACGATAAAACCGTTTCCGACATAAAACCGATTTTGGGAAACTAACTTTGAAATACGTTCGTAAATGAATAGAAGGCAGTAAGCTATTGAAGAGGTTGCAGTAAAGATAAACAATAGAGAGTAAATGCAAACCAGAGAAGACGGCAGTTTATAGGGGTTCGGTCAATCGTGACCTACAATCCACTCCTAACGATTCCTCTTCCGTCGAGGCCACCGGCATCCACTAGAGGTCTTCCTTCAATAGGCCAAAGACCACTCCTTCTGACACCCCTCTTCTCTTTAACCGTGTTTAGGAGATAACTCTTATAATAAACAATCACTCTCCTCTAAGCTATTCTAACACTTGACTCAGGGTAGGATTGCTAAAGAGATTACAAAGGTATTTATAGGCTTCAAGTGGATTCAAACTTAGAGCCTAAAAATGTCTCATCCCGGGTCCTCCAAGTGCTGGCGGTACCACCACTTGACACCCTGCTATTGGGTAATACCACTGCCCAGTCTAGCAGTATCACTGCCTGACAACCTCTTGGAGACTATGTCTAGACTGTGTCTAGGCGGTGGACAACAATGACCCAACCTCTCTAATACCCTGCCACTAGGTGGTACCATCGCCTGACACAGTCTCGGAGACTATACCACGATAGTGCCACTTGTTGGGTCATTGTTTGGGCCTTTCACTTGGCCCAACACAGCCCAAACTTGGGCCCAATTGGCCCCTAATTGAGTTGGTCTAAGTACATTCTAAACCGACTCAATTAGACTCTAAACTAACTTGATCTAGACATAATTGATTACAAGCAAATCTTATATTCAACATATTCTTCAAGAGTACCTGCCTTCGTGTCCTCTTGCCTTGTGCCAAGGCCTCTTGAACCCAACTTCGCCTCCACAAGTTGAGTCGCCTTGGTTCCTTCATCAAATGCTTCTCTGAGATAAGGTGCATGTGTCTAGAAGCTCCCTTCGTTTTTAGCACCATGTAGGATGAGTTCGCTCTATTAGAATGAAGGACCCATGGAACGACATGATCCCGCTCTTGCCTCTGCAAGAGTTAATATCCTTGACCTTTGTCCAAGGAAAGCTCTATGCCTCCGATCCATGTTCCATCTTTTATGTGTTAGGATCAAGAGCACTAAGAGGGGGGGGGGGTGAATTAGTGCTGCGGTAAGATAATGACGGTTTAAAAACTTTTATACGATAAAACCGTTTCCGACATAAAACCGATTTTGGAAACTTAACTTTGAAATACGTTCGTAAATGAATAGAAGGCAGTAAGCTATTGAAGAGGTTTGCAGTAAAGATAAACAATAGAGAGTAAATGCAAACCAGAGAAGACGGCAGTTTATAGGGGTTCGGTCAATCGTGACCTACATCCACTCCTACGATTCCTCTTCCGTCGAGGCCACCGGCATCCACTAGAGGTCTTCCTTCAATAGGCAAAGACCAACTCCTTCTTACACCCCTCTTCTCCTTTTACCGGGTTTAGGAGATAACTCTTATAAGCAATCACTCTCCTCGTAAGCTATTCTAACACTTAGACTCAAGGAGTAGGATTCTAAAGAGATTACAACAAAGTTTTCTCACTTTTGAATGCTCTGTGCTTATATGCTTTAACCAGGGATGGGAGGGGTATTTATAGGCTTCAAGTTGATTCAAACTTGGAGCCTAAATCTTTCCCATCCCGAGTTCCCCGAGCACGGGCGGTACCATCGCCTGCGTTGGGCGGTACCACCACCCAGTGTCAATTTGACTGACACTGTCCTAGGCGGTACCACCGCCTGACACAGTCTCAAAGATTGTGCCATGATGGTGAGACTTGTTTGGGCCTCTTATTGGGCCTAACACAATTCTTACATCGGCCTAGCTGGCCCCTAATTGAGTTGGCCTAAATCCAATCCCAATTACGTGCTGACTACAATTCCTAAGACATATTCTAGGCTAAACAAATCCCTATGTCAATTCTTCCGATGAGCTTTTGGCGATCTTCCAGCAAACCTCCAACGAACTCTCGGCAACATTCCGGTAGACTCCGGCAAGCTCCTAGACTTCACGACGATCTTCTTGGCGAGTTCCATCGAGCTTCTTTGGCAAGCTCCGCGACTTCTCGGTTGGTTCCCGTAGAACTTCCGACGAACTCTCAAACTCCCAACGTGATCGCATCCTTGACTCCAGGACTTCATTTTGCTTCATGCCTTGCTATCGTAGTTAATCCTACATATGTAAAACATACTTCAATCTAGACAATTAATACTAAGCCTTAATCACGTTGTCCGGTCATGTCATTGGTCCCTCGACGCTTCGTCTGATTCTTCGACGCATTGTCCTCTCTTGCGGCCTATTGCCCAATCGGCCAGTTGACTCCGCAACTCCAATATCCTTGGCACAATACTTGCTCTTCTTAGCCCGATGCCCGGATCCACGCCTGAAGCCTTCTGTCGATATATCGACCGATCCACCGGCCCGACGTCCAATCTTCTAACATGTTCCTCTGGCCCAACATGATTTTTCCTGCTTTAATTGTCCTCATCCTGATCGAAGTATCCTACATTACTCAAAACAAGATTAAATCATAAACACATATCAAGTGGTTTCATCATCAAAATACGAGATTCAACATTATGCTGGCTCCCTTAATGCTGCTAGTCATAGGTGCCCTTCAAGCCAATCATGTGAGTGATGACACGTGTGCATGATATACATTCTTTTTACTTATTATATTATTTAGCATTTATCACTTATATTGCTTATTGCATATATATATGTATATATATATATATATATATATATATATATGTATATATATATATATATATATATATATATATATGTATATATATATATATATATATATATATATATATATATATATATATATATATATATATATATATATGTATATATATATATATATATATATATATATATGTATGTATGTATATGTATATATATATATATATATATATGTATATATATATATATATATATATATATATATATATATATATATATATATATATATATATATATATATATATATATATATATATATATGTATATATATATATATATATGTATATATATATATATATATATATATATATATATATATATATATATATATATATATATATATATATATATGTATATATATATATATATATATATATATATATATATATATATATATATATATATATATATATATATATATATATATATGTATATATATATATATATATATATATATATATATATATATATATATATATATATATATATATGTATATATATATATATATATATATATATATATATATATATATATATATATATATATATATATATATATATATGTATATATATATATATATATATATATATATATGTATATATATATATATATATATATATATATATGTATATATATATATATATATATATATATATATATATATATATATATATATATATATATATATATATATATATATATATATATATATATATATATATGTATATATATATATATATATATGTATATATATATATATATATATATATATATATATATATATATATGTATATATATATATATATATATGTATATATATATATATATATTATGTCCATGAATTTGTGTAATGGGAATCTGATCATGATAAGATCACAATAGTGAGATCGATTCATCTTTAAACATAGACTCTAAATAATCCTGGTCATAGGTTACTCGAGAGGGACATCGAGATAATCGGACAGACTAGTGTACTATATACCCGTCCATATGATAGAGGCGACTCTCATAATTGCTTGTGTGGGGACACTAGGGCTATAGTGTAGGTGCTCATTGAAGGATGAGTTCATTGATTGATCCACTCACGAAATGTTGGATGGTTAATGATACCTCATTATTAGACAACGATTTCGTTATCCCAATGGTGTACTTGGTCCTTACGACTGGGGATACTAAGGATGTCTGTATGAGTACTCACTCTTTGATACCGACTTATAGGCTTGGAAGTTTCAGATCTAGCACAATTCTTACATCGGCCTAGCTGGCCCCTAATTGAGTTGGCCTAAATCCAATCCCAATTACGTGCTGACTACAATTCCTAAGACATATTCTAGGCTAAACAAATCCCTATGTCAATTCTTCCGATGAGCTTTTGGCGATCTTCCAGCAAACCTCCAACGAACTCTCGGCAACATTCCGGTAGACTCCGGCAAGCTCCTAGACTTCACGACGATCTTCTTGGCGAGTTCCATCGAGCTTCTTTGGCAAGCTCCGCGACTTCTCGGTTGGTTCCCGTAGAACTTCCGACGAACTCTCAAACTCCCAACGTGATCGCATCCTTGACTCCAGGACTTCATTTTGCTTCATGCCTTGCTATCGTAGTTAATCCTACATATGTAAAACATACTTCAATCTAGACAATTAATACTAAGCCTTAATCACGTTGTCCGGTCATGTCATTGGTCCCTCGACGCTTCGTCTGATTCTTCGACGCATTGTCCTCTCTTGCGGCCTATTGCCCAATCGGCCAGTTGACTCCGCAACTCCAATATCCTTGGCACAATACTTGCTCTTCTTAGCCCGATGCCCGGATCCACGGCCTGAAGCCTTCTGTCGATATATCGACCGATCCACCGGCCCGACGTCCAATCTTCTAACATGTTCCTCTGGCCCAACATGATTTTTCCTGCTTTAATTGTCTCATCCTGATCGAAGTATCCTACATTACTCAAAACGAAGATTAAATCATAAACACATATCAAGTGGTTTCATCATCAAAATACGAGATTCAACATTATGCTGGCTCCCTTAATGCTGCTAGTCATAGGTGCCCTTCAAGCCAATCATGTGAGTGATGACACGTGTGACATGATATACATTCTTTTTACTTATTATATTATTTAGCATTTTATCACTTTATATTGCTTATTGCATATATATATATATATATATATATATGTATATATATATATGTATGTATGTATATGTATATATATATACATATATATATTATGTCCATGAATTTGTGTAATGGGAATCTGATCATGATAAGATCACAATAGTGAGATCGATTCATCTTTAAACATAGACTCTAAATAATCCTGGTCATAGGTTACTCGAGAGGGACATCGAGATAATCGGACAGACTAGTGTACTATATACCCGTCCATATGATAGAGGCGACTCTCATAATTGCTTGTGTGGGGACACTAGGGCTATAGTGTAGGTGCTCATTGAAGGATGAGTTCATTGATTGATCCACTCACGAAATGTTGGATGGTTAATGATACCTCATTATTAGACAACGATTTCGTTATCCCAATGGTGTACTTGGTCCTTAAACTGGGGATACTAAGGATGTCCTGTATGAGTACTCCACTCTTTGATACCGGACTTATAGGCTTGGAAGTTTCAGATCTAGCACAACTAATCATCGGGAGTGGCAGCCAACCTTACAAGGATTATTGAGTGTTGATAGTGGATTATCCACTCTCGGTGTCATGAGAAAAATACCTCATATGTTCTTGCTCAGACAAATCCCTGGCCAGGGTCATTCGGATTGAGAGAGAAAGAGTTTTTCGGGAGAATCCGATTAGAGTGAGATTCGAGTAGAAACTGTATGGGCCTCAGAGTACCATGCCCAATATACGGTCTCTAGGATATTAGATGGATGATGGACTATAGATATATGGTAACTAAGGATAAATAGGTCTAAAGGATTGGATTCCCTTGTATCATCTAGGGACTGTGATGTAGTGGTCTAGTATGTCCGTAATCGATGAGTCAAGTGAATTATTATGGAGATAATAATTTATTCAGCGAGAAGGAATTTTAATAGGTATGATTCACGGCAAGCTCGATATTGAGCCTAGAGGGTCACACACATATGGTAGGTATTGCGATGAATAGAGGTTCGGATATGAGATATCCATCGGAACCCCTATCTTATTAGATATTCAATAAGCCCTTGAATTATTGGATCCTATGGACGAGATCCAATAAGAGCCAATAAGAGATTATTGGATAGAGATCCACTAATCTAAGAGGATTATGTAGTTGGATGGAGATCCAATACTCAATAGGGTAGAATCCATTAGAGTTAAGTTGATAGGGGGCCTCTATAAATAGGAGGGTACCAAACAAACACCCAAAGTCTAGAGGTGTTCTTGGTTGCCACATCTTATTCTCCTCTCCCCTTCTCCTCCTCAGATAGTAGGTGTGGAGATTTGGGCAGCGATTGGAGGAGCATCGTCGTAGCCCTGCTGTGTGTATCACTGTTAGAGAGGAGGACGCTTGACCTCCTTCATCCTCTCCTACAGATCTGTAGGGATTCAAGGATATACAATCTCTCTAGGTAACACAACTATCTCACATGTGGTTTTTAATTTCATAAATTTTACGCACCAATCTTTGCACGACGATAAACACATCATTGGGAATTTTTTTTCTTTTCTGTTCTTCCACTACACATGTAATGTCGCCCCTAGATTTCCTTACAAATGTGGCTTGGATACTTCACCAAGTTACACCCAAGTTGCTCCACTCTTCGATTTGTATTGAGTTAATGGTGGTCCTCGCGCCCACCATTCCACGTGTCAGCCCTCCATTGAGTCTGATCTCTATATCGGCTCTATATGTGCCTTCATTTTGTATTGCCTTAGGTCGCTCCCCCACTTGATCTCACAATGCATCTACCAATGTATTACCTCATGTGAGATTATGTGATGACTCCTCGCCACTCACTCGATTCGTTGAGCTTTGTGGGGTTGTTGTCTTGAGATACTCCTCAATATGTGCGGTCCATTATACATGATTCTCTCTTTGGAAAACCGGGACTTATCCCTCCAAAGTATTGTTAGGATCAAGTTGGCACTGGGGGGGGGAGGAGGGGTGAATTAGTGCTTATGAAAAATTACATAAGTTTGAAACTTTATACGATGAAAAATAATATCACAAAGATGTTAACTTGAAAATACGTTCGTAAGCATAGTGGAAGTAAGAAATCAGTTTACGTTGGGAAATCTTGAGGGCGACATCACATGCGCAGCAGAAGAACAAGAAAACAAAATCTTTCTCAAAAAGATGTTCGTCATCGTGCGAAGATTGGTGCGCAAAAATCCGCGAAACATACTGCGTATAGAATATATTGTGTTACCTAGGGAGATCGTATATCCCTATTTCCTTACAGATCTCTAGAAAAGGGTGAAGGAGGTCTGTCCTCTCTAGCGGTTATCCACACAATAGGGCTACGACGACACTCCTAAAACTCTAGGCCTGCTCTGAGGTGGAGAGGGGGAGGAGAATAAGAGAGGCAAGCAAAGGCTCTAGCCTATAAACCATTGAATCCCTCCTATATATAGAGGTTCTCTGTCAAAACCCTAATGGATCATCCCCTATTAGGTATTAGATCTGCATCCAATTACCTAAGCCTCTTAGATTAGTGGATCTCTATCCAATAATCTCTCATGGGCTTTTATTGGATCTCATCCATAGGATCCAATAATTTAGGGGCTTATTAGATATCCAATAAGACAGGGGGCTCCGATGAATATCTCATATCCGAATCTCTACTCATCGCAATGCCTACCATATGTGTGTGACCCTCTAGGCTTAATATCGAGCTGGCCATAAGTCATACCTATCAGAACTTCTTCTGGCTCAATGAATTATTATCTCCATAATAATTCACTCGACTCATCGACTACGGACGTACTATACCACTACATCGTAGTCCTCAGATGATACAGGGGAATCCAATCCATTGGACCTGTCTATCCTTAGTTACTGTGTACCTATAGTCTCTCATCCATCTAATATCCCAAAGACCGTATACCGGGTATGGTGCTGTCAGACCCATACGGTTTCTACTCGAGTCTCGCTTTAATCAAATTCTCTTAGAGAACTCCTTCTCTCTCAATTCGAATGATCCTGGCCAGGAATTTGTCTAAGTAAGAACACATGAGATATTCCTCTCATAACGCCGAGAGTGGATGATCCTTTATCGACACTCAATAGCCCTCATAAGGTCGACTACCACTCTCAATGATCGGTTGTAGTAGATCTGGGACATCCAAACCTATAAGTCCAGTATCAAAGAGTGGAGCACTCATACAGGACATCCTTGGTGTCTCAAGTTTAAGGACCATATACACCACTAGGACAACGGAATCGCTGTCTAACAATAAGGCATCATCAACCATCCAGTATTCCATAAGTGAATCAATCAGTGAACTCATTCTCTAATAAGCACCTGTATTATATCCCTAGTGTCCCCACACGAGCAGCTATGAGACCAGCTGTATCCATCATATGGACGGTTATACAATACACCAGTCTGTTCGGTTATCTCGATGTCCCTCTCGAGTAACCTATGACTGGGATTATTTAGGATCTATGTTTAAACGTGAATCGGTATCATTTGTTGAATCTCGGATTTTGATGATGAAACTAATTGATTGTGTTTAGATGTTTAACTACATTTTGAGTGATGCAGGTCTACTCAATCAGGATTAGACAGTTGACGCAGAAGGAATTGACGTTGCGCCGGAGGAGATCACGTTAGGATATTGGACGGTAGGATGCTTCGGACGTCGGGCATCGGGCCAAGGAGAGCGGAATTGCACCAAGGATATCGGGGTTGCGGAGGTCAACCGCCGATTGGGCAACGATGCGCTGAAGAATCGGACGAAGCGCCAACCAATGACGTGCCGGGCAACAGAATGTCAATTTGCGTTGTAATAATTGTCTAGATCGGAGTAGAGTTTTGGCTTGTGTGTGCAGGATTAACTATGATAACGATGAAGACATAAAGCAAAACAAAGTGCCGGAGTCGAGCGCGAAGGATTCGTTGGGAGTTCGAGAGTTCGACGGAAGTCTGAAGGTTCGTCGGGAATGCTGTCGGAACTAGCCGAGAATGAGTAGGGAGCTTGCTGAAGGGTTTTTCGGAAGCTCGCCAAAAGGTTCGTCGGAAGTTCACGGAGCTCACCGAGAAAGATCGGAGCTTGCCGAAGAAGCTCGTCGGAACTCGCCAAGATCAAATCGTGAAGTCTAGGAGCTTGCCGGGAGTCCGCAGAATGGTTTCCGAGAGTTTATCGGAAGACCGCCGGAAGTTCGCCGAAAGCTCGCCGGAAGAAGTCTTGACTTATGGACTTTGTAATAGCTTAGAAAATGTCTTTAAATTTGTAGTTAGCACATTAATTAGGGCTAGGATTAGGTGTTAATCCTATGACCCAAGTAGGGGCCAATTCGGCCCAAGTTCGGACTGGTTTGAGCCAATTTTGGAGCCCAACCAGTGAGCTGAAATAGTGTAGGCGGTGGCACCGCCTAGACTAGGCGGTGGCACCGCCCAGAGGCCGAGAGCTGGGCAGTGGCACCACTTGGGCTGGGCGGTTGCACCGCCCAGCACCTGAGAGCGCTGGGCAGTGGCACCGCCAGCATCGGGAACATAAGAGAATTCAAATTTTTGGAGCCCAAATTTGAATCCTCTTGAGGCCTATAAATACCCCTCAATTCTCAGCAGAGAGAACAACTTTTTGAGCAGCAAGTGATTGAGAGAAAGGTCTTAGAAAAGTCTTAGCAATCCTTGGTTTTCAATTTGCTAGTGTTCACCTCCTTCTTTCTTGAAAATCTGTAAGAGTGTGAACTACTTGTAAAGAGTTGTAAGAGGGGTATTTACCCTTCCATTTCAAGAGATTTGCTAGTGGAAGGTGGGAGCCTCGTCGAAGAGGGGCCTCGCAAGTGGATGTAGGTCATTTGACCGAACCACTTTAAAAACGGCGTAATCTCTGGTTTGCATTTCATTGTTGCTATTCACATTACTGCAAACTTTCTTACTTGCTTTATTTACTCATTTCCTTAGCTGCTCTACTATACGAATACGCTTTCAAGTTCAATTTTTACCGTACGAAAGATTTATCAAAACCGACGTTTTAATCCGCTGCACTAATTCACCCCCCCCCCTCTTAGTGCTCTTGATCCTAACAATTGGTATCAGAGCCCGGTATTTCTCATTTCGGATTTACACCCGAGAGAAATGGCTCTTCATGGCTTTCAAGAGGGCTTTTCGGTTTTTCGTCCACCGTTGTTTAACGGATTGGACTACACTTATTGGAAAACTCGAATGAGAGTTTTCTTGATTTCTATGAATTTGGATTTATGGAATATTGTTGAAAACAGTTTTCAACTTCCCTCTAAACCGATGAACGAATGGTCGGATTTGGAGAAGAAGTATTTTTCTTTAAACGCAAATGCTATGAATGCCTTATTTTGCGCTTTGGACAAAAATGAGTTCAATCGGATTTCTATGTGCCAAACGGCTTTTGATATTTGGCGAACACTTGAAATCACGCATGAGGGAACTAGTAGAGTCAAAGACTCGAAAGTTAACATTTTATTGCATGATTTTGAGCTTTTTCGAATGCAACCAAGCGAGACTATAGGCGACATGTACACCCATTTCACGGATGTCGTCAATAGTCTAAAAGCACTTGGTAAAAGTTTTTCGAACTTTGAACGTGTTAACAAGTTTTTACGATCGCTTTCTAAATCTTGGGATTCTAAAATAACCGCTATACAAGAATCAAAAAATTTGAATACCTTTTTGATCGAAGAACTAATAGGGTCCTTGATGACCTATGAATTGACGTGCAATGCACGTAAAGAACTTGAGAACTACCTTCCAAAGAACAGGGAGGATTTGGGACATAGAACATTTGAAGACCACTCGAGCATAAGCTCAAGTGATGGTGAACTTGAACTACTCATGAACCTTAAAAACTTAATGAAACGAAAATTAAAGAACAAAAAGAATGCAACTACTTGCTTTGAACGCAAGAAGAAGAAAAATTGGGATGAATCGAGCTCCTCCGAAGACAAGGAGAAAATCAAGAAAGGCGAGGTGGCAAACTACGCCTTAATGGTTTTTGTCAATAAGGTAAACAGCTCAAACGAAACTCCTTTAATTTATTTTGAAATTACGTGATGCTTTTTATGATGCATTTTCCTCTTTTATTTAGTTTAGAATTAATTTCTTGAAAATTGCATGTCTAATAATTTAATAATGAAAATGTAAAAATTAGGAATCATGCTTATGATTCTAGTAATTTTAAAAATAATCATGAAAATTGCATGTTTATGATAAACAAAATGATTTTGATTAAATGAAATCATGTTTGATTTGAAGTAATGCATAATGATGTAATGAAAATATTAAATGTTTTGATACCATGATTGATGATTTTATGCATGAGATTTTAAAGTTATGCATGATAATTTTTGTGATTTATGAATTATTGATATTTGCCGTAATGAAAGCTCTTTTTTGGTTTAAATGATGATAAATGTTTTTCAAGAAGAAATAGTGTGTATTTTGATGATTTCCAATTTTGATTGAAACCATGCTTGATGTCTTAATGAAAATATTAAATGTTTTGATACCATGATTGATGATTTTATGCATGAGATTTTAAAGTTATGCATGATAATTTTTGTGATTTATGAATTATTGATATTTGCCGTAATGAAAGCTCTTTTTTGGTTTAAATGATGATAAATGTTTTTCAAGAAGAAATAGTGTGTATTTTGATGATTTCCAATTTTGATTGAAACCATGCTTGATGTCTTAATGAAAATATAAAGAAGTTTGATATCATGCTTAATGATGATGTATGGATTTTGTATCAAAAACTAAGCTTGAAAAGTTGGATTCACCTAAAAAGAAAAATACATGACTACAACAAACAAAATGATCTTGATGGAAAATATTTTATGAAATCAATTTCGATGATGCATAATGATGTAATGAAAATATTAAATGTTTTGATACCATGATTGATGATTTTTATGCATGAGATTTTAAAGTTATGCATGATAATTTTTGTGATTTATGAATTATTGATATTTGCCGTAATGAAAGCTCTTTTTTGGTTTAAATGATGATAAATGTTTTTCAAGAAGAAATAGTGTGTATTTTGATGATTTCCAATTTTGATTGAAACCATGCTTGATGTCTTAATGAAAATATAAAGAAGTTTGATATCATGCTTAATGATGATGTATGGATTTTGTATCAAAAACTAAGCTTGAAAAGTTGGATTCACCTAAAAAGAAAAATACATGACTACAACAAACAAAATGATCTTGATGGAAAATATTTTATGAAATCAATTTCGATGATGCATAATGATGTAATTATGTAATGAAAATATTAAATATTTTGAAACCATGTCTTGATGTCATGCATAATGATCATGCTTAATAGATTTCGAAATTATGCATGATGATTCTTGAGACTTATGGATTATCGATTTTTACGGTAATGAAAATGGTTTTTTTTTGGTTTTTGAACATTGATGCTTTTTTTTTTTTTTTTTTTTTTTTTGACATAAATGAAATAAATCACATGAATAGAAACACTTTAAAAGGAAAATATATTATCATGGGAATTAAAATCATGAATCTATTTGTATCACTTTTGTGAATCTCTTGAAAATGATCTTGATTTGATGATTTAAATTTAAATGAGCTTTATCTTGATTTCTCAAAATTTGTAAATTGAGATTTCTGATGCTTAAGTCAAGATTTTATATGCTTGAATTGAAATCTTTTTCTCCTAAGGTTCTTTTACGATTTACTAAAGAGAATACCTTTTTCAAAATTCATGACTTAAAATTTCTTTTGAATATCTTTTATTATTTGATCTCCTAAGATTTTCTTTTGATTATTTAGAGGAGGTTTTTTCAAAAAGAAATCATGCCTTTGGTATACACATATTCTAATCCTTCATGATATGATTTTATGCAATTGCTTGTATTCATGAAAATGTTTATCTCATCAACCCAATTATTTTCTCCTTGATATTCCTTATGTGATGATATGAATACATGAAATATTCATTAATTTGTTTTGATGAAAAGTTATGATCATGAATGGTAGGATGCAATTTGACAAATTAATACCATCATGATTTGAAACATTTATGATTTGAAAATTATACATGCAATACTTGTGCCTTAATTATGATGTGATGTATTGCATATAATGTAAATCATGATTTAAAATGCTATGAGTTATTGCTAAAATGATGAATTATAAATGTTGATTTAATGTTTTGTATCATGAATGCTCTAAATGATGAATTATAAATGTTGATTTAATGTTTTGTATCATGAATGCTCTAAATGATGAATTATAAATGTTGATTTAATGTTTTGTATCATGAATGCTCTAAATGATGAATTATAAATGTTGATTTAATGTTTTGTATCATGAATGCTCTAAATGATGAATTATAAATGTTGATTTAATGTTTTGTATCATGAATGCTCTAAATGATGAATGTTTAGTATCATGATCAAAATGTTGATAAATATTAAATGTTTTGATACCATGATTGATGATTTTTATGCATGAGATTTTAAAGTTATGCATGATAATTTTTGTGATTTATGAATTATTGATATTTGCCGTAATGAAAGCTCTTTTTTGGTTTAAATGATGATAAATGTTTTTCAAGAAGAAATAGTGTGTATTTTGATGATTTCCAATTTTGATTGAAACCATGCTTGATGTCTTAATGAAAATATAAAGAAGTTTGATATCATGCTTAATGATGATGTATGGATTTTGTATCAAAAACTAAGCTTGAAAAGTTGGATTCACCTAAAAAGAAAAATACATGACTACAACAAACAAAATGATCTTGATGGAAAATATTTTATGAAATCAATTTCGATGATGCATAATGATGTAATGAAAATATTAAATGTTTTGATACCATGATTGATGATTTTTATGCATGAGATTTTAAAGTTATGCATGATAATTTTTGTGATTTATGAATTATTGATATTTGCCGTAATGAAAGCTCTTTTTTGGTTTAAATGATGATAAATGTTTTTCAAGAAGAAATAGTGTGTATTTTGATGATTTCCAATTTTGATTGAAACCATGCTTGATGTCTTAATGAAAATATTAAATGTTTTGATACCATGATTGATGATTTTTATGCATGAGATTTTAAAGTTATGCATGATAATTTTTGTGATTTATGAATTATTGATATTTGCCGTAATGAAAGCTCTTTTTTGGTTTAAATGATGATAAATGTTTTTCAAGAAGAAATAGTGTGTATTTTGATGATTTCCAATTTTGATTGAAACCATGCTTGATGTCTTAATGAAAATATTAAATGTTTTGATACCATGATTGATGATTTTTATGCATGAGATTTTAAAGTTATGCATGATAATTTTTGTGATTTATGAATTATTGATATTTGCCGTAATGAAAGCTCTTTTTTGGTTTAAATGATGATAAATGTTTTTCAAGAAGAAATAGTGTGTATTTTGATGATTTCCAATTTTGATTGAAACCATGCTTGATGTCTTAATGAAAATATTAAATGTTTTGATACCATGATTGATGATTTTTATGCATGAGATTTTAAAGTTATGCATGATAATTTTTGTGATTTATGAATTATTGATATTTGCCGTAATGAAAGCTCTTTTTTGGTTTAAATGATGATAAATGTTTTTCAAGAAGAAATAGTGTGTATTTTGATGATTTCCAATTTTGATTGAAACTATGATAATTATGTAATGAAAATATTAACTATTTTGAAACCATGTCTTGATGTCATGCATAATGATCATGCTCTAATAGATTTCGAAATTATGCATGATGATTCTTGAGACTTATGGATTATCGATTTTTACGGTAATGAAATGGTTTTTTTTTGGTTTTTTGAACATTGATGCTTTTTTTTTTTTTGAATAAATGAAATAAATCACATGAGATAGAAAACACTTTAAAAGGAAAATATATTATCATGGGAATTAAAAACATGAATCTATTTGTCTCACTTTGGAATCTCTTGAAAATGATCTTGATTTGATGATTTAAATTATAATGAGCTTTACTTGATTCTCAAAATTTGTAAATTGAGATTTCTGATGCTTAAGTCAAGATTTTATATGCTTGAATTGAAATCTTTTTTCTCCTAAGGTTCTTTTACCGATTTACTAAAGAGAATACCTTTTTCAAAATTCATGACTTAAAATTTCTTTTGAATATCTTTTATATTTGATCTCCTAAGATTTTCTTTTGATTATTTTAGAGGAGGTTTTTCAAAGAAATCATGCCTTTTGGTATACACATATTCTAATCCTTCATGATATGATTTTTATGCAATTGCTTGTATTCATGAAAATGTTTATCTCATCACCCAATTATTTTCTCCTTGATATTCCTTATGTGATGATATGAATACATGAAATATTCATTAATTTGTTTTGATGAAAAGTTATGATCATGAATGGTAGGATGCAATTTGACAAATTAATACCATCATGATTTGAAACATTATGATTTGAAATTATACATGCAATACTTGTGCCTTCTAATTATGATGTGATGTATTGCATATAATGTAAATCATGATTTAAAATGCTATGAGTTATTGCTAAAATGATGAATTATAAATGTTGATTTAATGTTTTGTATCATGAATGCTCTAAATGATGAATGTTTAGTATCATGATCAAAATGTTGATAAATAGTTAAAAATTTTAGTATCATGTATGATATCCTCATAATGTTGATCGATTTATTCAATATCGTGCATGAATGAAATATAAGGTTTTTGAAAATGTGCATATTCTAATTTGAAATATAATGATGCACAAGTAAGATTGACTTACCTTTGTCATAATTGATGTAAAGGGTCTTCCCTTCTTTTTGACAATGACAAAGGGGGAGATAGCTAATTTGCACAAGTCAAGAAGATGCAAAAACTTGATTGCTAGCTTGCCTATCTTAAGTAGCAAAGATTGCTAACTTGCTTATTTCAAAAAGCAAAAGTTGTCTTCTTGAACATCACTATCTTGCCTATCTCAATAAGCAAAACATGCTAACGTGCACATCTAGCAAACTTGTATATTTTAAGAAGCAAGGGTTGCTTTCTTGAACATCTCAAAACTGCTAGCTTGCATGTTCTAAAAATATTGTAAAATTTGCTAGCTTGTATGTAGTAAAACTTGCATATCGTAAAAGTTGCTAGCTTGTAGAGAAGCAAAGAATTGCTATCTCAAAAGAAGCAAAAATTGTAAAACTTAGAAAACTTGTAATATAATTGCTCTTGCCATGCTTTGTATCAAAAATAGGTTGATATCCTTAAAAGCATCGCATTAAATATTTTAGTATCGCAATGTATCACATGTATCGCAAATTGAATTTTTGAGACTATTTTTAACAATTGATGTCTTTCATGACATGATTTCTTTGCATTTTTGTCTTGTATGTATCATGTGATGATTGAAATATTGATTGATGCAAATTCATAATTTATGTAAAAGTCTAAATCATTGGTTCCTCTCCTTCTTTTCGGCAATGACATAGGGGGAGAAAGATTACTAGCTCAAGGCAAATGCTGGCTAGCTTGTACTCTTCCCTACTTTTCGACAAAAACAAAGGAGAGAAAGCTTTTGCTAGTTAGAACATGCAAAGAAAAGCAAAGTGCAATCTTGCACAAGAAGCAAGTGTTGAATTGCCATGATTGAACTTAAGAATCTTACTATGCTTTTATGCTTATATGTTGTGATGAAAATCTAGCTTCACATTACAAAAACTTGAATATCTTTTAAAATAGCTAGAGCTACTTCTCCTTTTTGTTGATGACATAGGGGGAGAAGTATATTGATGACTTCATGCATTGAATTGAATATTTTATATATTTGCATGATGGTTTAAATGTTTTTCATAACATGTGATGAATGTTGCTTGGAATTGGGATAATCCAAGTGTTCTATCAATGACATATTGATAGGGGGAGTTTGTTAAAACTCCGGGGAGTTAAGGTTAACTCCGGTAGTCATCAATTAGTTGTCATCATCAAAAAGGGGGAGATTGTTGAATCTCGGATTTTGATTATGAAACTAATTGATTGTGTTTAGATGTTTAACTGCATTTTGAGTGATGCAGGTCTACTCGATCAGGATTAGACAGTTGACGCAGAAGGAATTGACGTTGCGCTGGAGGAGATCACGTTAGGATATTGGACGGTAGGACGCTTCGGACGTCGGGCATCGGGCCAAGGAGAGCGGAATTGCACCAAGGATATCGGGGTTGCAGAGGTTAACCGCCGATTGGGCAACAAGTCGCAAGAGAGAACGATGCGCTGAAGAATCGGACGAAGCGCCAACCAATGACGTGCCGGGCAACAGAATGTCAATTCGCGTTGTAATAATTGTCTAGATCGGAGTAGAGTTTTGGCTTGTGTGTGCAGGATTAACTACGATAACGATGAAGACATAAAGCGAAACAAAGTGCTGGAGTCAAGCGCGAAGGATTCGTTGGGAGTTCAAGAGTTCGACGGAAGTCTGAAGGTTCATCGAGAATGCTGTCGGAACTAGCCGAGAATGAGTAGGGAGCTTGCTGAAGGGTTTTTCGGAAGCTCGCCAAAAGGTTCGTCGGAAGTTCACGGAGCTCACTGAGAAAGATCGGAGCTTGCCAAAGAAGCTCATCGGAACTCGCCAAGATCAAATCGTGAAGTCTAGGAGCTTGCCGGGAGTCCGCAGAATGGTTTCCGAGAGTTTATCGGAAGACCGCCGGAAGTTCGCCGAAAGCTCGCCGGAAGAAGTCTTGACTTATGGACTTTGTAATAGCTTAGAAAATGTCTTTAAATTTGTAGTTAGTACGTTAATTAGGGCTAGGATTAGGTGTTAATCCTATGACCCAAGTAGGGGCCAATTTGGCCCAAGTTCGGACTGGTTTGGGCCAATTTTGGAGCCCAACCAGTGAGCTGAAATAGTGTAGGCGGTGGCACCGCCTAGACTAGGCGGTGGCACCGCCCAGAGGCCGAGAGCTGGGCAGTGGCACCACTTGGGCTGGGCGGTTGCACCGCCCAGCACCCGAGAGCTGGGCGGTGGCACCGCCAGCATCGGGAACATAAGAGAATTCAAATTTTTGGAGCCCAAATTTGAATCCTCTTGAGGCCTATAAATACCCCTCAATTCTCAGCAGAGAGAACAACTTTTTGAGCAGCAAGTGATTGAGAGAAAGGTCTTAGAAAAGTCTTAGCAATCCTTGGTTTTCAATTTGCTAGTGTTCACCTCCTTCTTTCTTGAAAATCTATAAGAGTGTGAACTGCTTGTAAAGAGTTGTAAGAGGGGTATTTACCCTTCCATTTCAAGAGATTTGCTAGTGGAAGGTGGGAGCCTCGTCGAAGAGGGGCCTCACAAGCGGATGTAAGTCATTTGACTGAACCACTTTAAAAACGGCGTAATCTCTGGTTTGCATTTCATTGTTGCTATTCACATTACTGCAAACTTTCTTACTTGCTTTATTTACTCATTACCTTAGCTGCTCTACTATACGAATACGCTTTCAAGTTCAATTTTTACCGTACGAAAGATTTATCAAAACCGACGTTTTAATCCGCTGCACTAATTCACCCCCCCTCGTCTTAGTGCTCTTGATCCTAACATCATTATCGTGATCTCATCATGATCCGATTTCCATTGTACAGATCAAAGGACATCATAATATATACATGCATATATGCAATAGTCAATATAAAGTGATAAATGCCAAAATATAATAAGCAAAAAGATTATGTGTCAAGTCACACGTGCCATCACTCACGTGATTGGCTTGTTAGGCACCTATGACTAGCAATTTGCAATGAAAATAAAAAGTTCAAAGTAAATGCAATCCAGATTTATAGAAGTTTGGTCATTGTGACCTACATCCACTCCTAATTCCTTTTTACTCGAGGTCACCGACTTCCACTACCAATCTTCCTTCAATGGGCAAAGATTAATTACCCTTTTATACTCTTTCTCCTTTTGATAGGCTCAAGAAAGAACCTTTACGATATCTATTTCTTAGACCTTACTTTTTTTAGATGAACTTCTAAATACTAGTAAGAAGTGATTATACTCTTTAAGAGATATTACAACCTTTCTTTCTCAAAAATATTTTTTCCTTTTCTACTTAATTCATGCTTATCCATGTAGGAATAGCTAGGATATTTATAGACCCCAAATGACTTCAAAATTAGAGCTAAAAAGGTTACATTATGGGTTTCCCGGGTCCTAGTTGTACCACTACCTGTGCTAGGTGGTACTATCGCCTGCATCAGTGACATTGGGCAGTATCACCGCCTAGACTGGTTGCACCACTGCTTGACACTGGGTGGTACCATTGCCTAGTCTGGCGATATTATCGCTTGACACAATCTCAGAGACCGTCTTAGAGACTAAGCCTCTAGCGGTGCCACTACATAACCCAACTTTTAGCACTCTGAATAGACCTTTCTCTTGACCCAAAACAGCCCCAACATAGGCCCAATTGGCTCCTAATTGAGTTGGCCTAATTATATTCTAAACCAATCCAATTAGAACTAAAACTACTTCGATCTAAACAATTATTATAAAGCATTAATCACATGTTATCTGGCTTGTCATTGGTTTATCAGTGCTTCATCCAATCCTTTGGCACATCGTCCTCTTTTGTTACCTTTTGCCCAATCGACATGTTGACATCCGCAACTCCGATCTCCTTGGCATAATATTTGCTCTTCTAGGCTTGATGCTCAAACTTATGACACGTAGTCTTCTGCCGACACGTCGACCGATCCTCCGGCTCAATGTTCAATCTTCTAACATATTCCACTCTGGCCCAACATTGATTCTTCCTGCTTTAATTGTCTTTTCATAATCAAAGCTAGTCATGCGTCACTCAAAACGTAAATTAGATTATAAATTATATCAATTAGTTTTATCATCAAAATCTTAGATTCAACAATCTCCCCCTTTTTGATGATGGAGTTTAAACCAAACTCCCCTTATCAATATACCATATTGATAGAAACATAAATTTAAATATAAATTATGAATCCAAGTAACATGTTATCATAAAATCATGCATAATCAAAATTTCAATATATCATTCTATGCATGATCATCATAATTTCTCCCCCTTTGTCATCAACAAAATGGAGAAGTGCAACTATCAAGTTTTAGAGATATGTAAGCTTAGTAATTTAGCAAATTTTTGATCACTTTAGAACATGCAAGCTAGTGAATTCTTTTTTCTCTTTTAATAAGTGCAAGCTAGCAATTTGTTCCTTCCTTTGCAATGTTCGAGCTAGCAATTTTTGCTTCCTTTGCAATGCGCAAGTTAGCAAGTTCTTTGAGAATGTGATGTTTAGCAAAGTTTTTGCTTCTTTTGAGATAGCAACTTTTTGCTTCTCTTTACAATGTGCAAACTAACACCTATTTTGATAATTTTTGTGATGCGCAAGCTAGCAATACTTTCTCTTTACAATTTGCAAGCTAGCAAATTTAGTAAGTTTTACATCATTTTAAAACATGTAAGCTAGCAAATTTTATCTTTTCTTTGCGATGTGCAAGCTAGCAAGACTTTCTCCTCCTTTGTTATTGTCAAAGAGAAGGGAAGAATACAATGATACAATTTTTCTCTTTTTTTTAATATCAATGATATCATAAGATATATAAATCATAAATACAAGGCAATTGTACATAATAAAATTCAAGTCATAAACATTAAGAAGTCAAGTGACATATTCATGCAATAGCTAATATAAAGTGATAAAATATCAAATAATAATAATAAGAAAAAAGACTACGTGTCAAGTCACACGTGCCATCACTCATGTGATTCGCTTGTAGGGCACCTATGACTAGCAAATATGACATGATTGAATTTATCTCAACTTAAATTTAAGACTACTATTGAAAAAATATTATTTTGAATTTAAGTTCATCATATTTTTAAGATGACATATAGATAGGGGGAGTCTTGTTAAGACCCCGTTATCAATTGATCTCTCGGTGTCCATAACTTGAACTTATCTTCTATGATACAATATTAAGATCCTTCAAATACAATGATATCAAAGTAATTTTTATTTTTACATAATTAAAACATTGATAAAAAGTGAGAATTGTAGTACCATGACACTATAGTATCACTCTATTTTTTTACTAATGACAAAGGGGGAGAAGTAGTAACTCATGATATTTTTGTTAATAAAGGAAGAGAAGCACATTTTTTTATTAATCAAGAGGGAGAAGTGGTGACTCATGCATGAACAGGGAGAGTTATGAGATCTTATAATTTTTTATTATCAATATTTGATTTATGAAAATGGTTAATTTATAGGTATATTTTGATTAGTATTATACATTAATAATTGTTGAAATTTAAAACTTAAAATGATTATGATTATAACTTGAAATTTGA
>CM017188.1:29591561-29666561 GCA_004837865.1 Musa balbisiana | reverse complement strand
AGTAATTTTGATAAATTAAAAAAATGAGCATAATTATAGTTTTGCTCTATGTACGAAATGCCATGATTTAGAAATACTTCAAAAGGAAAACTTGCTACTGAAGGATACTTTGAAGAAATTTGAGATTGGTAGCAAGTCCTTGAACATGATCCTTGCCAACAAAGGTCACATTCATAGAAAAGGCGGAATCGGATTTGTGAGTAGTTCTCACCAAAATCCAACCACCTTCGTTAAAGGCCTATCTTGCATATTTCACCCAAAACAAATGCAACTTTTGTTGCAAACTTAGACATATAGCTTATCATTGTCCATTTAAAAAATATAATCCATACAAATTGATTTGGGTTCCTAAAGGAACCGTAAAAAATTTCATGCAAAATGATAAGTTAAGCCGATCGGTTTTTGAGGCACCCAAGGTCAAATAGGTACCTAAAAATCATCCTCTTTTGTAGAAACGTATATCATCATAAGTTGAGAGCAAAAGATGGTACATTGATAGTGGATGCTCAAGGCATATGACCGGAGATCCATCTCAATTCTTTAAGCTCACTAGCATAGAAGAAGGATATGTCACCTTCGGAGATAACAACAAGGGTAAAATCATTGGCAAAGGAACCATAGGTAACAAATCCAACTTCTTTATTGAAGATGTATTGTTAGTTGATGGCTTAAAACATAACCTCTTGAGTATTAGTTAATTGTGTGATAAAGGATATATTGTTAAATTTGAATATAATGCTTGCATTATTGAAAAACCACATAAAAACACATCTATGATTGCATTAAAATAAATTAACGTATACACCATTGACATTAATGATCTTTGAAATGAAATGTGTTTCTCGGTTTTGAATGACGATGCTTGGCTTTGGCATAGGAGATTAGGTCATGCTAGCATGAAACTAATCACCCAAATTTCATCTAAAGAACTTATAAGAGGAATTCCTCATATCAAGTTCGTCAAAGATAATGTGTGTTATGCTTGTCAATTAGAAAAACAAATAAAAGGTAGCTTCAAACCTAGGAACCAAATAAGCACCTCTAGACCTTTACAATTGATCCATATGGACTTGTTCGAACCAATTGCTATATCAAGCCTAGGAGGTAGCAAATATGCATTTGTCATCATGGATGATTATAGTAGATACACATGGACTTATTTTTTGGCACACAAAAGTGAATGCTTTAGAAATTTCTCTAAGTTTTGTAAACTTATTCAAAATGAAAAGGGTTTTATGATTTCGTCAATTCGAAGTGATCACGGTGGTGAATTTCAAAATCATAATTTTTAAGAATTTTATGAATCTAATGGATACAACTACAACTTCTCTACTCTAAGAAATCCTCAATAAAATGGAGTAGTAGAAAGAAAGAATAAAAATTTACAAGAAATGACAAGAACCATGTTGAATGAACATAGTCTACCCAAATATTTTTGGGCCGAAGCCATAAACACGACATGCTATGTCATGAATAGAGTTCTAGTAAGACCCTTACTCACCAAAATTCCTTATGAGTTATGGAACAATAAAAAACTAAATGTTTCATATTTTAAAGTTTTTGGGTGTAAGTGTTTTATCTTAAATGAAAAAGATGCTTTAAGAAAATTTGATGCTAAATCCGATGAAGGAATTTTTCTTAGCTATTCTTTTATTTCTAAAGCATTTGGCATCTTTAATAAAAGAACTTTGATTATAGAAGAATCCATTCATGTTGTTTCAATGAGGTTTCTGAAATTAAGAAAAATGAGTTTGATGATGATGTTAATTTTGATACTTTGAATTTAATTGAAACCCATTCTCCATATAGCAACTCGGATGCATCTACTTCCAAAACATCCTTACCCAAGGATTGGAAATATGTAGATGCTCATCCTAAGGAGGTAATCATAGGAGACACATCAAAAGGGGTTCAAACATGTTCTTCTCTTAAAATTTTTTGTGTCAACGTCGCTTTTCTCTCCCAAATTGAACCAAAATGTATTGATGAAGCCATGAAAGATGATTCATGGATTATCGCAATGCAAGATGAGTTAAATCAATTTGAGAGAAATGAGGTGTGGAAGCTTGTTCCTAGGCCAAATGACCATTTAGTTATTGGTACTAAATGGGTCTTTAGAAATAAGCAAGATGAATATGGTATCGTGGTTAGAAACAAGGCTAGATTAGTGGCCAAATGTTTTAACCAAGAAGAATGTATTGATTAGAAGAAACCTTCACTCCTGTGGCTCGATTAGAAGCCATAAGGATGCTCCTTGCCTATGCTAGTAATAATAATTTTAAGTTGTTTCAAATGGATGTTAAAAGTGTTTTTCTTAATGGCTTTATTTCTGAAGAAGTTTATGTTGAACAACCTCCCAGATTTGAGAATGATAGTCTCCCTAATCATGTGTTTAAATTTACTAAATCTCTTTATGGTTTAAAACAAGCCCCAAGGGCTTGATATGAGAAACTTAGTTCATTTCTTATTGAAAATAATTTCTCTAAAGGCAAGGTTGATACTACATTATTTATCAAAAATTTTAAAAATAATTTTCTTATTGTTCAAATTTATGTTAATGATATTATCTCCAGTTTTACAAATGAATCTCTTTGTGAATCATTTGCTAAAAGTATGAGTCTTGAATTTGAAATGAGTTTGATGGGGGAATTAACTTTTTTTTGGGGCTTACAAATCAAACAACTAAGTAATGGCATCTTTCTTAGTCAAACAAAATATACTTTAGATTTGCTAAAAAGGTTCAATATAGATAGCTCAAAAGCTATTAACACTCCTATGAGCACCTCCACTAAGTTAAAAATTGATGAAAGTGAAGAAAGCTTTGATCAAAAAGCTTATAGGGGTATGATAAGAAGTCTACTATACCTCACCGCAACAAGACCAGATATCATATTTAGTGTAGGTCTTTGTGCTACGTTTCAATCTACTCCCAAGATATCTCATCTTAAAGCAGTTAAGAGAATACTTTGATATCTTAAAGATACCACTAATCTAAGATTATGGTATCCAAAATCCGAGAACTTTGAACTAATTGTATATGCTGATGCGGATTTTGCTGGATGTAGATTAGATAGAAAAATCACATCCGGAACATGTCAGTTTTTAGGACACACTTGTTTCTTGGTCATCCAAGAAACAAAACTCGATTGCACTATCTACAACCGAAGCTGAGTACATTGCAGCTAGTGTATGTTGTGCACAAGTTGTGTGGATGAAAAATACTTTAGAGGATTATAAGATTTATCTTAAAAATATCCCCATAAAATATGATAACACAAGTGCAATATGTTTAACAAAGAATCCCACTCAAAATCTAGAAGAAAACATATTGATATTAGGCATCACTTTATACGAGATCATGTCACTAATCATGATGTAATCCTAGAGTTTATTGATACAAAACATCAATTAGCCGATATTTTTACAAAGCCTCTAGTGAAGAACAATTTGATTTTATTAGAAGAGAATTATGAATGTTAATTTGTCCGAATGCATGAATCTATTAAATTCCAGTTTCAGACTTTCTTGATTCTTTGATCACTCACTTAAATCCTATGCTGAAAATTTTATGATGCAAATTTTACATGATGATAATTTGTGTGCTTCAATAACATGTTGGAAATTTTGTGCTTTGATGCTAAAAGTTTCTAAGATGATGAGCACGTTATCATACAATGATGCAATATCATGTTTACTTTCATGATTGAGATTCCTATTGAATATTGAGAAGTTTTAATCATACATCGGATTCTTAATCCTTGAGTACTACAAAGCACTAATGATTTTGCCTCATGTAAGTAGTGATGAAAAGCTATGACAAAACACTTTATAAATGCATGAATTTGATGTATATTTTCTCTCTGGACTATCTTTCACTAATGGATTTCTTAAATGGAGCTTTCATGAGTCTATGCCATATCAAGTTTATTTCATATCCATGCTCCATCACTTAATGATTTTTGATACATAGAAGTCATTGACAAATGCATCTCTCTTGGATTTATCTCTTGTGAATTTTTATTAAGAAATGGATTTGATATGATAATTCTTTCACATGAATTCTTTCTTGATGAAGGAAGAATTTTTTTGAGATGAACACTTGCGAGGATTTAATTTCACATGAATATCTTGATCCTTGTGAAAAATGAAGCATGACTTAATGATACTCTTTTATCATATTTTAACTTTATTCGACGTTAGTTCTTAATGGCTTTTTTTTCTCCTTACTTTTCTCCTTCATGCGAAGTTTTAATGAATAATAAAAAGGGAGAAATTGATGGAAACCATCTCGTTATATATTTATAACTTTTAATGTGAGAATTTTTGAATGATATCATGTCATGAATACTTGAAATATGATTTGTATGAATTTCTTTACAATTTGAAATATGACATGAATTTTTACCACACTTACATTTATTGTTGAATTATTCTCCTTTTTGTTGATGACAAAGGGGGAGAAATAATACCAAAATGTGGTAAATTGATGATAAATATATGCATTAAAATGTTTGAGATATTTAGAGCTTAACTTGCTATTTTACAAATTGATATCTTACCATAGAATGAATTGCTATGTTTGTCATCCTTCATACTTGAAGTTTCAAGACTTGAAACTAGATGTCATGTCTTGACATCATTTTAAGAATGTTAGATCATAATAGAAATCATGATGTATGTATTGATAAGTTTAAATGAACTTAACTTATCAATATGTTTCTTGAATTCAAAGGCTTTGAATTCAAGAATGACTTTTCTTAAGTATGGCATATAGATAGGGGGAGTTAAGGTTAACTCCGTCATCAATTGATTGTCATCATCAAAAAGAGGGAGATCGTTGAATCTCAAATTTTGATGATGAAGTAAATTGTAATTTGTTTGATATAATCTGTATGTTGAGAAAAGTGTGCAGGATTAACTATGATGGTAGTAAGATATAAAGCAGGTGTTGTGCCGGAGTCAAGATTAAGATCACATTGGGAGTTCGAGAGTTCGTCGGAAGTTCTGCGGGAACCAACTGAGAAGTCCAGGAGCTTGCCATAAAAGCTTGCGGAACTCGCCAAGAAGATCATCGCAAAGTCCAGTAGCTTGCCGGGAGTTCGCTGGAGCATCGCCGAGAGTTCGTCGGATGTTCGCCGGAAGCTCGCTGGAAGAGCGATTAACGCACCGGAACACGAAGTGTAGTAATTATTTCTTAATTGTTGTAGTTAGAGTAAAGATTAAGTTAGGATTAGGAAGTAATCCCACTAACTTAATTAGGGGCCAACTAGGCCCTTAACAGGCCTTAATTGGGCCGAATGGAGCAGCCCATTCGACCCTTGAATTCTTGGCCGGTGGTGGCACCGCTTGAAAAGCAGTACCCTCCCAAGAATTCTGGGTGGTGGTACCTACCAGACTAGGCAGTGGTACTGCCCAGTGTCAGGTGCCAAGCGGTGGTACCACCTAGTAATGGTGGTGGTACCGCTAGGACCCCAGAAATCCAGGATGAGACACTTCTTAGCTCCATTTTTGAATGCTATTTGGGTCTATAAATACCCCACCCTTTTGAAAGGGGAATGAAATCTAGATATATTCTTGAGTCTTTGAAGTGTTAAAAAGTTGAAAAAGTGCTAGAGTTCTCCTCCTTCCTTTCTAAGTGTTGAGATCATTCAAGAGAGGAGTGAAACTTGTAAGGGATGTGTCTCCTAAGTCTGGCAAAAGGAGAAAAATTGTAAAAGGTGGTTGGCCTTCGCCTATTGAAGGAAGGCCTCTAGTGGACGCCGGTGACCTCGTCGGAGGAGGAAGCCGAAAGTGGATGTAAGTCACGTTGACCGAACCACTCTAAAACTCGGTTTGCATTTACTTTGAGCAACTTTCTTTTATAGCAAACTGCCTCTCCTCCTTACTATGTTCTAACTATGTCTACATACGCTTTGACGTAAACATCTTTCGAGATCAGCTTTAATCATATGAAGACTTTATGAAATCGATACTTTTCATTTGTGCAACTTACATTGCTGCAAATCACCTTAGTCTTCTCTTACACTTTCATAAAAGGTTTCAAGTTCAAATTCCTTCCGAAACGGATTGAGTTGAAACCATTCTCGTTAAATCGACTTTAATCGCGCGCGCACACACACACACACACACACACACACACACACACACACACACACACACACACATATATATATATATATATATATATATATATATATATATATATCACTGTTCACCAATTCTCATACCATCAACACAGCCTAATAATTCCATGGAGCTTGAACATCACATGACAATATATTACAAAAACAACATCTTTAAATCACATCAAATTCTTAATCTCCATGCTACCACAAGCTTTCCACCCAACCCTACTGAACCTACAAATAATACCCAAGTCCAAAAAATCTTCACACTAGTATAAAGCCATATGTGAAGAATATGATGCCTTACTCTACAATGCCTCATGGACCCTTGTATCATCTCACCTTACACAAAATATCATCAAGTATAAGTGGATCTTTTGAATTAAGTGAAATCTAAATGGATCTATTGCTAGATGTAAAACACATCTAATGACTAAAAGATTTCACTAATAATTAAGTATTGATTTTATAAAAATTGTAGCAACTCCCTTGTTTCATCCATCCTCAATATCCAAATCATATTTGTAAACTATGTAAAGCTATTTATAAACTTCACTAAACTCCAAGAGCCTGATATACTGAACTTGACTCTTTTTTTTATCAACCAGTTTTGTCAACTCTAAATCCAATAGTTCTTTATTCCTATGACAAAAAAAGGTATGTATTATATATTTACTAATTTATATGGATAACATTATCATTACAAATAATAATTTCATAAAGATCAAGTAATTCCTTAAATAATTGACAAATTATTTCTCCATCAAAAACCTTGGAATCTTAAGCTATTTTATAAGGGTGGAAGCAATGTTCACATCTTTTGGGCTTTTCCTATCTCAAAATAAGTTCGAGATCTATGATAAAAATATATATATAAATGCCAAAGAAATTATTACCTCACTCTTCTCCATTGAGTCACTTAAATTATATAATGACGACTATATTATGGATCTCATATAGTATTGACAAGTACTTAGTTCCTTATAGTATTTATCTTTTACACATTTTAACATTTTATTTGTAGTCAATAAATTATTACAATTCATGCATTCGCCTTTCATTATATATTCGTCGATACTAAAACATATTATGTGATATTTTAAAGGGACTTTCAATCATGGATATCTTCTTCATAAACACTAATCCCTTTATCTTCATTTTTTTATCTTTACTTATTGGGTATGCAATACTGATGATAGCATATCTATATCATCTACATTGTCTTCCTTAGAGTAAACTTGATCAATTGGAATTATAAGAAATAGAATATAATTAAAAAATCTACAATTGAAGCTGAATACTAAGTCATTACCACCATTGTTATAGAACTCAACTGGGTCACCAATTTACTATACGAACTTAACATCACCTCTTAATCCACTCCAATAATATATTATGATAATATCGTACTATCTACTTATGCTCCAATCCGGTATTTTACTCTCATATGAAATACATTATTATCGACTTTTACTTTGTTAGAGATCAAATTATTAGACGTTAACGATGTGCTTCTCATGTCATCCATGACTTTTGACTAACTAACTGACTCTCGCAAAGCATCTCTCTCATAGGATATTTCAATTATATCACTTCAAAATTGACATCCTTGACAAAAGTTTAATCTTGTGGGAGGACATAATAGAGGATCATGATAGAGATAAATATGGAATGATAACTTTAGATTCCTTATATATTCTAATTTGAGAATCAATCATCATGATATATGTGCATGACTCGAGCATATGATTGAGAAAAATTTTCTTCAAAATTTGTATAAATATACATTACGATGATGAATGATATTATCATCTTTTTTTATAGTAAATTCTTCACTGATGATTCAGACTCAGACTTTGACAATTTATGGAAAAGTTCAAGGATCAAATAAATTTTATCAATTAAGCTATAAGAAAAGCTGTCAGAATTTTATAAGACGAGATTCCCAACTTCCAATCTAAGATGAATAAGTTGGGTACATTTGAAAATAAATTAATTAAGTATATTAAAACATCTTAAAAGTTCGTTTTTTAACATATGTGATGCTCACAAGTGAATTCTGAGGATATTATCTATCACTTATGTAATATTACATTAACCAATCTAAGAACATCTGGAAAGTTGTCAAGATGGTGGGATCTCTCACCAATCAAATATGATAGTAGGCGGATTCACCAATAATTCTATAAGGAGCTCATGTCTCTTTAAAACTATATGTGATGAGTTAGTCTCCGTGTAAAGAGATTGAAAAAGAATCAGCCAAGCTTGTTACGTAAAAGAAGAAAAAAAAATTTGACCAAAGAACAAGTGAGAGAAAAACTCGGGAATGTCTTTATACCAAACACCTAAAACTACCTTGACAAACTCTCCATGATGGATACATGTAATATAATATGTTGCAAACTCTTTGATTTTGGACTTTCAAGATAGGTTGCAAATAGAAAACTTCCAAGGATGAATTTAATGGATTTTTACACCCTTTTTCAAAACATTTATTCTGTCATGATAATTAAAATTTTCATAAATTTTACGGTGTTTTAGGGTTTTATTTTTGAATCATTTAGGTGTTGAAGTTGATTAGGTCGTTAAGTCACTAAAACTTGTGTTTTCAAAGTTCTATATGCCCTTTTACATAGGATTTAAGTGACAGGCTTTTTTCTTAAAGGAAAACTATTTTTCCTTAAGCCTCGTTTGATCTGATAAATATGGTAGGATTATAAATCCAAAATCCTATGCGTGAGATGGTTGCCGTTTTATGCAATCAAATATCATTAGATTAGTAGAATTTTTCCTTCTCCTACTTGTTTTCTCTGTTAGAGAAAATTACATCATATCAATCGTAAATCAGTGTCGGTGTCAGAGCAAGATGATCTTTCACGATAATCAATTGCAATGCTCTAAATGGCAATAACAGCTCATTAGCCTTCATCCAGAGTTCGGACACATGGTTGAATTCTTTTTATCTTTATCTTTCCAATTGTATTATTTTTCTTCTTCTCTTTCCAAACATATATTAGGAAGTTTAACTTGAGTATCTAAAGGATCATACCAAAAACCTTTGTTGGCACCCAGGCTAGCTTCTAGCACATTAGATGGATCAAATAGTCTATCCGAACCAAATCGAGTTAATCAAATCACTCGAGAACAATCGTCAACATCACACAATATAAGCTGTTAAGAATATAATGACGAAGTAACGATCTAGCTCACAAATTATAGTATCACTTTTGTCAACAAGAACAATGCATATATATCACAATAAGATTATGATTTCAGTAACCATTAATAATATTCCATGATATAGAAATCTTAATTCCGGGATATAATGAAGCAATCCTCAAATACTTTGAATGAAACAAAGAAGAATCGATGTATCACCACTAACACGTTATAATCTGCAACGGATTCAGCTGATGAAAGCATCCACATAATAACCTTCAATTAATAAATAAAAAAATATTTCGATAGTGATAAGGATCAAAATTTTAAAAGAATATATGTCGCTTTTATTTGATGAGCCCGAAAGTGACTAATGGCAATGGTTTACCATCTTAATGGATTGTTATAATTGGAAATTAATGCACTATGAATTTTAAAAGACCACCAAAATAAAATATTAAACACGTACATGATTAGATATAGCACATTTACACTATGAAAACTATTTCTTTTTAGAAACATGTTAAAAAAATAATTTTGTAATTTTTTGCAATGCACATAAACTAATTCAGAAACAAACAGTACATGCTTAAATATTTACTTAGCATTTCCATTTTAGTCAGAAACACATATTAAACTTGTTATTTGAAAGTTTCAATAATAGAGATAGCACTAAGGAGAGATTTGTGGTGGACAAACAAAGTAATATTTACAGTAAACAAATAAGACAAGAAAATATAAAGAAGAAAATTTCCTTTCTCTTTTTCTATCACATGTGGATAATTTTCACCCATTGACCTGCTTACTTATTTGACAGCCCACCACCACATTAGAAAAAATGTTAGCAGAAGAACCCACATATCTTCCTTTCCAAGGGCGATAGGGTCATTGACTAGCAATAGTTTTGGAAAAAGTAGTACAAATCAATGGTCGGGAGCATTAACCCCTGATGGTAAATTTTATTTTTTTCCTTTTTCGATCGTCTAGCGCAGACGATCATCATCCACTTATCCCAAGTAAACGCTAGCCCTAAAAAATGATATCTCTACAATCGTTCTTTACTGATAACAGACCACGGGAAGATGTATTTGTCCATCATCAATATGAATGAACCCTTGAAGGACATACAAGTCCATGTTGATCAGCCACCAGCCTCCTTGATCAATTACTCGGGTAAAAAAATCAACCCCAAAGCTTGAAGAGGAGATCCACATAAAAAACTTTACTATTCTCACTCCCTTCAAAACTAACTTTATCATTGGAGAAGTCGAGTCAGAAACTCCCTCGATAATGACCACTTGTGTAGGGTTCCCGACCAAGCTAAGATGCACCTTGGCTCATCAAGAAGCCCATATCACCTTGGTTTGACATGGAATCCACCTCACGAGTACTTCCCAATTATCTCTCGTGACTACTCCAATTATCTCTCGTGACTACACATGGACATCAAGATAAGCTTATATCTTTAGGACAAAATCAAACCATAATAACTTCCCAATCAACAACATGAAATAACAACACACCGTCTTCAATTTCACAATTCCTTTCTTTTTCTACCCTCACAACTCACACATCCACTCCCTTTGTCTCCACAGCATCTCTCTCTCTCTCTCTCTTAAAGACATACTATCTACTTTCAATATATACCTAGTCTCGTTAATTTTTCTTAATTTTGATAGCAAATAAGATTTTCCCAATTATATGAGAAAATCTCGTTGTTTTATTAAGGGAAATCCTCCCTCCTAACCTGTATAAATAAGGAAAACATCTCAATAAGGAATATAGCTCCTTCTACAATTTCTATCTTCTATCTTCTATCTTCTTTATTTAATTTCTTATATGGTATCAGAGCCGCTTGCCTAGAGCAAGCTCTCTTCTCATTGTCCAACTCCTCACCGACCTTGTCAGCGGAGGTGCTCGATGCTACATTGCCACTTTGTGCTAGTGCCTCTAGCACTGCAAACTCCGGTTCTTCTTACCTCACCGACGTTGCTGCTCCATCCTCGCCATCATCCTTGCTAGCAACAGTAAATCACCTCCTTGCCATCGTTGCAGATCTGATCTCTAGATCTGATTTTGTTGAGACTCTACCGTCGACCACCGAATCACTATTGGCAGATCTCCCCATCACAGCCCTTGTTCACGCCGAACTTCCCCTATTTCGTTGGTCTGCTCAGTGGCCTATTCTTTTCACCATCAACCAAATTGCAGCTTCAATCACCATTGCCAGTGTTCTCCTACCTGAGTTGGTGGCTTTCTTTGTAGCCACTTGTCATTTCCTCTGCCTCAGCGCACCTCTAGCAACACTAATCTTAAGCAACAAAGGCATTCTTCCTATATTCCAAACTCTCCAAGTGTTGGTTGTAGGCTCACGATTGAGAAGGATGAGCCGAGGTTGCCTCCATTCATGCTCTATGAGAGCTTCTTGATCTCCTCTTCACCTTCGAAAAGCCTCTCCTACAGTTGCAACTCTGTGGTACATCTTCTACTTCTTCCTCTCTATGCTAGTTCCTGCAGACCGATGAAGCGATGACCAATTCTTCATGGTCATCCTCACTCTAGCGGTCACCTCTCACTGTAGCCCCATGACTGCTTCCCAGCCAGAGTCCACCACCTCCCCCTTGGGTCGCAGCCGCTCGACCATCCCTCCTCGCGGCGAGGTCTTCGCCCCTCAATCAAACCACAATAGCTTCATCTCAAACAATACTTGATCGCAACCATCGCCATAGCCATTCGCTGCAGCCTAACGCAGCACTTGCGTGCTAGTCATAGGTGCCCAACAAGCCAATCACGTGAGTGATGGCACGTGTGACTTGACATGGAATCTTTTTGCTTATTATATTTTGGCATTTATCACTTTCTATTGTCTATTATATTTATATATATATTGTGATGTCCTTACATCCGTGCAATGAAAATCGGATCATGATGAGATCACGATAATTAGACCGATTTACCTTTAAACACAAATCCTAAATAATCCCAGTCATAGGTTACTCGAGAGGGACATCGTAATAACCGGATAGACTGGTGTGCTGTATACCCGTTCATATGATGGATGCAGTTGGTCTTATAGCTGCTTTTGTGGGGACACTAGGGATACAGTACAGGTGCTCATTGGAGAATGAGTTCACTGATTGATCTGCTTATGGAATACTGGATGGTTGATGATGCCTTATTGTCATACAGTGATTCTGTAGTCCTGGTGGTGTATTTGGTCCTTAGACTTAAGACACCAAGGAAGTCCTGTATGAGTGCTCCACATTTTAATACCAAATTTATAAGTTTGGATGTCCTAGATCTAGTACAGCTAGTCATTGGGAGTGACGGTCGACCTTACGAGGGTTATTGAGTGTCGATAAAGGATCATCCACTCTCAGCATCATGAGAGGAATATCCCATGTGTTTTTACTCAAACAAATCCCTAGCCAGGGTCATTTGGGTTGAGAGAGAAAGAATTCTCCTGGAGAATCCAATTAAAGCGAGACTCGAGTTCAAACCGTATGGGTCTGACAACGCCATGCCCGATATACGATCTCTGGGATATTAGATGGATGAGAGACTATAAGTATATAGAAACTGAGGACAGACAAGTCTAATGGATTGGATTCCCTTGTATCGTCTGGGGACTACGGCGTAGTGGTCTAGTACGTCCGTAGTCGATGAGTCGAGTGAATTATTATAGAGATAATAATTCACTAAGCCAGAAGGAGTTCTGACAGCTATGACTCATGGCGAGCTCAATATTGGGCCTAGAGGGTCACACATATATGGTAGGCATTGCGATGAGTAGAGGTTCGGATATGAGATATCCGCCGAAGCCCCTATCTTATTGGATATCCAATAAGTCCCTGAATTATTGGATCCCATGGACGAGATGCAATAAGGGCCCATGAGAGATTATCGGATAGAGATCCACTAATCTGAAAGGCTTGGGTAATTGGATGAAGATCTAATACCCACTAGGGGAGGATCCATTAGGGTTTGAAAGGGGGCCTTTATAAATAGGAGGGATTCATAGCCTGATAGGCTAGAGCCTTTGCTTGCCTCTCCTTTTCTCCCTCCCCCCTCTCCACCTCAGAGCAGACCTGGAGTTTTGAGGAGCGTCTCGCAGCCCTGCTGTGTGGATCACCACTAGAGAGGAGGACGCTTGACCTCTTTCACCCTCTCCTAGTGATCTGCAAGGAAACAGGGATATACGATCTTCCTAGGTAACACAATCTATTCTATATGCAGTTTGTTTTGCGGATTTTTTGCGCACCAATCTTCGCATGACGATGAACATCTATTTGGGAATAGGGGATTTTGTTTTTTTATTCTTCCGCTGCGCATGTGATATCACCCCTAAGATTTCCCAATTGTAGTATTAGAGTTAGGTTGTTAGTGTGATAGATTGATTTTGAACTGCGCGTGTTGTGTTTTGGAAAAACTTTTGATGTCAAAATCGTTGAAGCAAAAGCAAGAAAGGGCAGCAACTGTTGCTGCCCTCGATTTGTGTGTGTGCAACAATAGGCAGCTCAGCGCTGACTCTTGTATCAGCCGGCCGACGGGGCTGGCAGCCCGCGGGCGCTGCCTATGGCCACAGCGCCCACAATGCCAGGTGGTGCCGGCAAGTAGGCTGCTTGCGCATGGCAACTGTTACTGTTCACAATCGTAGTCGCAAGTGGCCGGCCGCCCGTAGGAAGATTCGCATGAGGCGCGCAGGTGGTGACATCCGTGGGCGCTGCTTGTGCGCACAGCGCCAGCAGCGGCGCTCGCCCGCGGGTGGGTGGCCAACAGGTGCGGCGGCTGCGGGTGCAGCCCCCGCGGGCAGAACCACCCGTGGCAGCGCCCAACCACTCGGGAGGCGCCGCTCGCAAGCAGGGGCAGCGCCCCCGGCCCCCGCCGCAAAGGTCGTTGCCGGCAGGGTGGTGGCGGCGGTAGAAGCAAGGGAGAGGGAGAAGGGCATTAGGGTTTTCTGGGCAAAAGATAATTTTGCCCTTGAGAATTTAAGAAATTTCAGTTTTTGTCCTTTGACCAAATTATGAAAATGCCTCTCAGAATTCAGAAAATTTCCTACATATCCTTGATTTGAGAAAAATATTAATTAATTAAAAGATTTAGTTGATTATTATTTTTTATTATTATCTAGTAGTCCTACATGATAATGACTTATACATGTGATGTATGATGTGTGGACGAATGATCATGGACCGTGTGATGTGTGTACTTGTGATTGTTATTATTGGGGCCTGCGAGCCTCCATTATATTTCTCATTTATTGTCGGGCTTACGTGCCTATTATTAAGTTGTAATCACATGAAGAGGCGCAGTGGGAGCATGGATGCAATAGCGGGACCCACGAGACGGACGATTGCGATGCATGGAGATGTATCGAGATATCGATGGAACCGACGAGGACTAAATGAACGATCATAGGGCATGGAGATGCACCGTTGCACACATAGATCTTGATGTGAGTGATTAGGCCTATTGGCTCAGGCCTAATCACATTAAGTTGTGGTCCATGATTATCTAGTGTGATTGCTTATACACATACTAGATATGTATATATATTTGCATGTGATGTAGATATATGTTAAATATGTATATGTGTGACATATCATATTAGGAGACCAAATCATAGAAACATCTCTCTCGATAATATTAAGTCAGTAAACATGAGGCAATTAGATTGACCCACGTGGCCTTCTATCGTTATAGGTCGGAATCGATTCCCGGTGTAGGTTGAGTTGGTCGAATCCCTCGAGGCTCACCTATATCGCGATTTGTTATCTTGCTTACGAAATAGAGATGTCACTAGTTACCTAAGGACATTGTATACTTGGTCGAGTCCCTCAAGGGTATATCATCAAATCAGACTCATCTTGTAATGAAGGTGCTGACTTAACCAAACATCATGGTTGGTTGAGTCCCTCGAGACCATGGTGATTCGGAGGCCGAATAGGATGGGAAACACAAAGAGTTATGATCGGCAAGAGTTGTCTACCTTTTGGGCTTAGTGTGATTGGTCGAGTCCCTCGAGGTTACACTAAGACGTCGATTGGATCCTGATCCCCACTAGAAGTCTGCCGGAGACTTTCATTTCACGTGCTGAGGGTGTCGTGTGACTCGCTAGTAAAATAGTGGGAGCATATTAAGATAGAAGTCCATATCTTGATTGTTTATTTCTTGCAAAATCTGCATGTTATTCATTATTGCTGCATCTTTATTTTCAGAAAATGTCATTTTCAGATCCCTTACGTGGCATACTTGATGTCAACCGCCTCACTAGTCCAAATTATATGGATTGACTCCGCAACTTGAGAATTGTTCTCATGGTAGAGAAAATCACATATGTCCTTGATATAGTAATACCTACACCCGAGGAAGGGGCAAGCGAGGATGAGATCACTCGCTACGTGAAGTATATTGATGACTCTACTCTTGCTCAATGCTATATATTGGGCTCTATGACTCCTGAGTTACAAAGACAACATGAAAAGATGGATGCTAGATCCATTCTCCTATATGTCCGCAAATTGTTTGAGGAACAGAGAAGGACTTAGCGATATGACTGAGGGGACACCGGTTCAGAACCATGTCCTAAAGATGATTGAGTGGATAGAAAAACTCACAGGTGTAGAAATGGTCCTAGAGGATAACTTGTATGTGGACTTTATGCTTTAGTCCGTACCAGATTCCTCTTCACAGTTCATAATGAATTTTAATATGAACAAGCTTGAGGTGACTCTCCCAGAGTTTCTCAATATGTTGAGGGAGGTAAAGAGTACTATTAGGAAAGAGAAGCCAGTTCTCTACATTGGTGAGACCAAAAAGAAAAGGGAAGGAGAAAAGTCCCTTAAGAAGGGAAAGGGCAAGGGCAGATTAGGAAAAGCAAAGGTTGCTAAGAAAGACCTAGGAAAGGATAAAGGCAAGTGCTTCCACTATGGCAAAGATGGGCACTAGAAGAGGAACTGCAAAGAGTACCTTACAGAAAAGGCAAAATAGAAGCTTGGTGAAGCTTCAGGTACATTCATGATCAGTCTCTATTTGTCAGACTCTTATGATAACACATGGGTATTGAATACCGGTAGTGCTTATCATATATGTAATTTGTTGCAGGTTCTAGCAAGGCCTAGGAGACTAGAGAGAGGCGAGATGGACTTTAAGATGGGCAATGAAGTAAAAGTTGCTATAGTAGCCATTAGCGAGGTCACCCTACATATGCCTAGTAGAGCTTTTATTACATTAGATGCATGTTATTTTGTTCCTTCTATTATCAAAAATATTATCTCCATTTCATGTTTGACAGTTAGTGGATATAAATTAGTTTGTGAGAATAATGGTTGTTCGATATTATTAGATGATGAGATCATCACGAAAGGAATATTGCATAATGGTTTATTTATGCTAGACACTACTCTATATATCATGAATGTAAGTGTGTCCAAGAGGAAACGAGATGAGATGAACAGTGCATACCTGTGGCATTGTAGGCTAGGTCACATCCATGAAGAAAGGATTCAAAAGTTGCTAAATGATGGATATCTAGATCCATTCGACTATGAGTCATATGCAACTTGCGAGCCTTATCTTCGTAGAAAACTGACCAACTCTCCATTTAATGGAACTAGAGAGGGAGCCACTGAGCTATTGGAACTCATACATAGTGATGTATGTTGACCCATGTCAACTCATGCTATTGGTGGTTACTCTTACTTCATTACCTTTATTGATGATTTCTCAAGGTATGGATATGTGTACTTAATGAAGTGCAAATCCGAGGCCTTTGAGAAATTCAGAGAGTATAAGAATGAGGTGGAGAACCAGACTGGAAAGAGTATCAAAACTCTTCGATCAGATCGAGGAGGTGAGTACTTAAGTACAGAGTTTACTCAGTTCCTCAAGGACCATGGGATATTATCCTAATGGACACCTCCTTAAACACCTTAGCTCAATGGTGTATCTAAAAGGAGAAATCATACGCTGTGAGACATGGTACGGTCCATGATGAGTTTCGCTGACCTACCCATCTCATTCTGGGGATATACCCTAGAGACCACAGCTTACCTTCTGAACAGAGTTCCAACGAAGTCGGTAATGTCTACACCATATGAGATATGGAAAGGGAAGAAGCCTGATCTTAAAGTTGTTAAGATTTGGGGCTGCCCTGCCCAAGTTAAAAGACACAATGCCGATAAGTTAGAATCGAGGACAAAGCGATGCAAATTTGTGGGATAGCCCAAGGAAACTTGTGGGTATTATTTCTATCATCTCGAGGAGCAAAAGTTCTTTGTAGCCAAAAGAGCAGTGTTCCTTGAGAAGGAACACATTCTTTGCAAAGATAGTGGGAGCATGATAGAGTTGAGCGAGGTTGGAGAACCAAGCTCAAGCACCACTCTACAGCCTGAGTCCGTTTAGGTACCTAATACATAAGTTTCAACTTTACGTAGGTCTGGTAGATTATCCCATCCTCCTGAGAGATATGTGGGACATATTAGAGGAGAGGATATTGAGGATATTGATCCTCAAACCTCTGAGGAGGCTATTATGAGTATAGACTCTGGGAAGTAGCAAGAAGCCATGAATTCTGAGATGGATTCTATGTACTCCATCAAGGTTTGGTACCTAGTTGATGCGCCCGAAGGTATTGTACCCATCGGTTGCAAGTGGATCTTTAAGAAAAAGATCGGAGTAGATGGAAAGGTAGAGACCTATAAAGCAAAGCTAGTGGCTAAGGGGTTTCGTTAAAGGCAAGGTGTTGACTATGACGAAACCTTCTCACTCATAGCAATGCTAAAATCCATCCGAATTCTATTGGCTATTGCAGCATACTATGATTATGAGATCTGGCAGATGGATGTGAGAACTGCATTCCTCAATGGGAACCTCGATGAGGAGGTGTATATAATAGAACCTAAGGGATTCGTGTCCAAGGACTGCCCAGATAAGGTGTGCATGTTGCTTAGATCAATTTATGGACTAATGCAAGCTTCCCGAAGTTAGAACATAAGATTTGATGAGGCAATCAGATCTTATGACTTCGTTAAGAATGAAGATGAGATTTGATGAGCACTATCACCTTTTTGGTGTTATATGTAGATGACATCCTGATCATTGGGAATGACGTAGGAATGCTATCCATAGTAAAGGCTTGGTTATCTAGACACTTCTCCATGAAGGACTTAGGGGAAGTATCCTATATCTTAGGGATTCGGATCTATAGAGATAGATCTAAGAGAATGCTTGGCTTGTCCCAGTCCAAGTACATAAAAACCATTGTCAAAAGGTTTGGCATGAAAAATTCCAAGAGAGGTCTCATACCGATGAGACATGGGATATCGTTTTCTAGGAGTATGTCCCCAATGACTCCAGAAGAAAGGGCGAACATGGATATGATATCTTATGTCTCGGTAATAGGGTCTATCATGTATGCTATGCTATGTACTAGGCTTGATATAGTGCATGCTTTGAGTGTCACGAGCAGGTGTCAGGCGGATCTAGGCTTGGAGCACTGGAAAGCAGTAAAGTGTATCCTTAAGTATTTAAGAAGGACTAAGGATCTTTTACTAGTATATGGAGGTAGTAGCCTCAAGATTGAAGGCTATACAGACTCAAGTTTTTAGTCTAATGTCGATGATAGCAAGTCAAATTCGGGGTATATGTACACCTTGAATCGAGGAATAGTGTGCTAGAAGAGTTCCAAGCAAGATACTATTGCTGACTCGACTACAGAGGTGGAATACATTGCTGCAGTAGATGCAGCAAAAGAGGGAGTCTAGATGAAGAAGTTCATCACAAATCTAGGAGTCAGGATAAGTAGCGAGGAGATGATTTCTTATATTGTGACAACAATAGGGCGATTACTCAAATAAGGGAACCCAAGTCTCATCAGAAGTGTTCTAAGGAGGTTCCAACTTATCAGAGAGATCGTAACATAAGGAGATGTAGTAGTAGAAAGAGTTCCATCTAAAGATAACATTGTAGAACCATTGACAAAGCCATTGTCTCAGATTGTTTTTGAGCGTCACAGGGGTTTGATGGGGATCAGACATATAGGTGATTGGCTTTAGGTCAAGTGGGAGATTGCTAGTCATAGGTGCCCAACAAGCCAATCACATGAGTGATGGCATGTGTGACTTGACATGGAATCTTTTTACTTATTATATTTTGGCTTTTATCACTTTATATTGTTTATTGCATATATGCATGTATACATTGTGATGTCCTTGGATCTGTGCAATGGGAATCGGATCATGATGAGATCATGATAATGAGACCGATTCACCTTTAAACACATATCTTAAATAATCCCGGTCATAGGTTACTCGAGAGGGACATCGTAATAACTGGACAGACAGGTGTGCTGTATATCCGTCCATATGATGGATGCAGTTGGTCTTATAATTGCTCATGTGAGGACACTAGTGATACAGTACAGGTGCTCATTGGAGAATGAGTTCACTGATTGATCCGCTTACGGAATACTGGATGGTTGATGATGCCTTATTGTTAGACAGTGATTCCGTGGTCCTAGTGGTGTATTTGGTCCTTAGACTTGAGATACCAAAGATATCTTGTATGAGTGCTCCACTCTTTCATACCAGACTTATAGGTTTGGATGTCCCAGATTTAGTACAGTTGGTCATTGGGAGTGGCAGTCGACCTTACGAGGGCTATTGAGTGTCGATAGAGGATCATCCACTCTCGACGTCATGAGAGGAATATCCCATGTGTTCTTGATCAGACAAATCCCTAGCCAGGGTCATTCGGGTTGAGAGAGAAAGAGTTCTCCAGGAGAATCCGATTAGAACGAGACTCGAGTAGAAACTGTATGGGTCTGACAGCACCATGCCCGATATATGGTCTCTGGGATATTAGATGGTTGAGAGACTATAGGTACACGGTAATTGAGGACAGACAAGTCCAATGGATTGGATTCCCCTGTATCTGTTAGGACCCTTTTTCTGAGCTTTTGAATAATGTTTATTGAGTCTGTTTAGTCCAGTTGTTTATTGAGTCTGTTTAGTTCAGTTAGAGTCGGGTAGAGATTTATTTAATATTTATTTATTATTAAGAGTCCAAGTCTTGGTGGACTCTAGGTGGAACTCTATAAATAGTGATGTAACCCTTTCTTTGAATGAATTAATGAATGAAATATTATTCAACTCCGTGGACAAATCCTAGGAGGTCGATCCCCTCGAAGTAATCAAGGAGGGTCGATCCCCTCAAAGTGATCAAGGAGGCCAATCCTCTCGAAGTGATCAAGGAGGCCAATCCTCTCGAAGTGATCACTATCATTCCCTTTTCTTCCCTTTCTTCCATAGTAAGACTTTAGGGTCTTATCAATTGGTATCAAAGCTTTACCATTTCATCCCCTTTTCTATCATTTCTTTTATTTTTTTTATGATAAGACTTTAGGGTCTTATCAATTGGTATCAGAGCGTACGATAAGACTTTAGGGTCTTATCAATTGGTATCAGAGCCTTACCATTTCATCCCCTTTTCTATCATTTCTTTCATTTCTTTTACGATAAGACTTTAGGGTCTTATCATTTGGTATCATTCCCTTGTCTTATCATTATCATTCCCTTTTCTTCCCTCATTTCATCCCCTTTTCTATCATTTCTTCCCTTTCTTTTATGATCAAGGAGGGCCGATCCCCTCGAAGTGATCAAGGAGGCCAATCCTCTCGAAGTGATCACTATCATTCCCTTTTCTTCCCTTTCTTCCATAATAAGACTTTAGGGTCTTATCATTTGGTATCATTCCCTTGTCTTATCATTATCATTCCCTTTTCGTCCCTCATTTCATCCCCTTTTCTATCATTTCTTCCCTTTCTTTTATGATAAGACTTTAGGGTCTTATCATTTGGTATCATTCCCTTGTCTTATCATTATCATTCCCTTTTCTTCCCTTTCTTCCATAGTAAGACTTTAGGGTCTTATCAATTGGTATCAAAGCTTTACCATTTCATCCCCTTTTCTATCATTTCTTTCATTTCTTTTATTTTTTTTATGATAAGACTTTAGGGTCTTATCAATTGGTATCATTCCCTTGTCTTATCATTTGGTATCAGAGCCTTACCATTTCATCCCCTTTTCTATCATTTCTTTCATTTCTTTTACGATAAGACTTTAGGGTCTTATCAATTGGTATCAGAGCCTTACCATTTCATCCCCTTTTCTATCATTTCTTTCATTTCTTTTACGATAAGACTTTAGGGTCTTATCAATTGGTATCATTCCCTTGTCTTATCATTATCATTCCCTTTTCTTCCCTCATTTCATCCCCTTTTCTATCATTTCTTCCCTTTCTTTTATGATCAAGGAGGGCCGATCCCCTCGAAGTGATCAAGGAGGCCAATCCTCTCGAAGTGATCACTATCATTCCCTTTTCTTCCCTTTCTTCCATAGTAAGACTTTAGGGTCTTATCAATTGGTATCATTCCCTTGTCTTATCATTATCATTCCCTTTTCGTCCCTCATTTCATCCCCTTTTCTATCATTTCTTCCCTTTCTTTTATGATAAGACTTTAGGGTCTTATCATTTGGTATCATTCCCTTGTCTTATCATTATCATTCCCTTTTCTTCCCTTTCTTCCATAGTAAGACTTTAGGGTCTTATCAATTGGTATCAAAGCTTTACCATTTCATCCCCTTTTCTATCATTTCTTTCATTTCTTTTATTTTTTTTATGATAAGACTTTAGGGTCTTATCAATTGGTATCATTCCCTTGTCTTATCATTTGGTATCAGAGCCTTACCATTTCATCCCCTTTTCTATCATTTCTTTCATTTCTTTTACGATAAGACTTTAGGGTCTTATCAATTGGTATCAGAGCCTTACCATTTCATCCCCTTTTCTATCATTTCTTTCATTTCTTTTACGATAAGACTTTAGGGTCTTATCAATTGGTATCATTCCCTTGTCTTATCATTATCATTCCCTTTTCGTCCCTCATTTCATCCCCTTTTCTATCATTTCTTCCCTTTCTTTTATGATCAAGGAGGGCCGATCCCCTCGAAGTGATCAAGGAGGCCAATCCTCTCGAAGTGATCACTATCATTCCCTTTTCTTCCCTTTCTTCCATAATAAGACTTTAGGGTCTTATCAATTGGTATCATTCCCTTGTCTTATCATTATCATTCCCTTGTCTTATCATTATCATTCCCTTTTCTTCCCTCATTTCATCCCCTTTTCTATCATTTCTTCCCTTTCTTTTATGATAAGACTTTAGGGTCTTATCATTTGGTATCAGAGCCTTACCATTTCATCCCCTTTTCTATCATTTCTTTCATTTCTTTTACGATAAGACTTTAGGCTCTGATACCATTTGGTATCAGAGCAGCGATCCTTGGTGTTCTCGTTGCGCTGTAGACATAAAAAAAAAAAGATAGTAGAGGTCGGCAGTCGTCAACCGCACCTCTGCCTCCCCCTGCTTCCGGCCAGCCATCCACCGTTGCTGCTTCCCGGTCGACGGTCTACCACCGTCGTCGCTGCTGCCTAGCCAGCAGCCACCACTACCGCCCTGGCTAGCGACCTCGCCTCCTCGCTGCCCACATCTCGCTCGAGCGAGAAGGGCCGCGGTCGCCGTTTCCCAGCCAGCGGACCACCCATCGCCGCTTCTACCGTCGGCGATGCTACCTTAGCCGCACCGCCATCGCTGCCTTCCCTTGGTTACAGCTTTGGTCGCGCGATCTGTTGGCATTGCTGTTTCTATGGTGTGATAGAAACAAAGCAGCCCCCGGTCCCTCTGCTGCCACAGGCGCTGGTTACCTCTACCGCCGCCTCTACTTCCAGGCCACTTCAACGCCAACCCTCTCCTTCATTGCTGAGCCACCACTGTTGCCAGCCACCGTATGATGACCGCCGCATGCCTCCCAATCGCGGATCCCCGTTGCTTTACATCCGTAGTGACAAAAATAAAGCAACTCACCGGTTGCCCTTGTTCCCAATAGTGACACCGCCGACTCCTTCTCCACCGCTGCCGCTGCTTCTTGGCCGCTCGACCACCACCGCCGCTGCTCCCCTGCGAGCAACCTCCCCTCCTCTTTGCGTCATACCCGCCATTGCTTCTTGGCCACAGCCACCACCGTTTACTCAACCAAACGCGATCCCTTGGCATCACCAGTGCCTCCTTCTGTAGTGTGACAGAGACAAAGCAACGCTGCCTTCAATCCGCCCCATCGCAGCCACCGCAGCGGCGAGCCCTTAGCGGCGCTACCCCAACCGCACCATCACCGCAGGTTGCCATCACCGCAGCCTCACCCCATTACTCAACGATCACCCTTGGGTCTAGCAGCTGCAGCCACATCGACACAGTCGCCTTTCAGCCCCGGTGCTCTCACCCCACACAGCGACAGAAACAGGGCAGCAACTCTTCCTCCAACGCAGCGACCATAGCACTGCCCTCGGCATCCACCTCCTCGGCAACTTCGCATTGACAATGCTAATGCCCTTGACCGACATTAAAAACAAGAGTTGAGAACCCAGATTTGTAGTCTTATGTAATGGCCGTCGATAACTCAGTGAAAGCACAAATGGAAGCATTGGAAACCAGAATTGAGAATCGGCTATAAGAAACCCTTCATGATTTCAAAAAGAGCTTGTTGGAGCACTTTAGCTGGTTTCAACAAAATAGGAGCTCAAGGTCTACATTAAATAGATCTAGAAATACAAGAAAAGGGCCCCAAGACTGTGACACAAACTACTCACACATGAAGGTGGAATTTCCGAGATGGGAAGATAGAGATCAGACCAATCGGATCTCTAGGGCAGAAATTTTTTTCCGTTTTTACAGAACCCCAGAAGAATTCTAGGTGGAAATAGCCTCAATCTAACTAGAGAGAGATGCAATCCAGTGGTATGATTGGTATGAAACTTGCTACGGAGTCTCTTCGTGGGAGCAATTTAAGAGAAGACTTGTTATTCGCTTTGGACCATCTGAATACGAGAATGTTGATGGGCAGCTTGCTAAAATTCATCAGACTTCTACAGTGTTGGAATATCATAGTAGGTTTGAAAGATTGTCAAATCAAGCTAGAGATTGGTCGGAACGACAACTTCTGGGTATATTTATTGAAGGGCTTAATCCAGAGATTCGGTGTGAAGTTAAGGCTCGTGAACCCCGCACCATGACAGCTGCGATTTCATTTGCATGCCTGCATGAGGAAAAAATCAGCATGGAATATCGTCGAAACAGTAGTGTCAATAAACAGGTGATCAGCAAGTAGCACACCTCATCTATTCCCAACCAAAGCCCTGACACCCGAAGACTAACCCAAGAAAAACTCAAGGAAAGATCAACAAAGGGTTTGTGCTATGATGAAAAGTGGAGTATAGAGCACCGATGTAAACAAGGATAACTTCTAATGATTGAACTAATTGGAGAGGAGCCAAAAGCTAAGAATGTGGACTCCAATCATGAAGGTATAAATTCTAATGAAGATGTTGAACCTACCATATATACAATGCATACATTAGCCGACTACTCTAACCCGCAAACTATGGAAGTTGGCGGAACTCTAGAGCATCAGCCTATTATAGTTTTGATTGATACTGGTAGCACTAACAATTTTATGGATAGTGAGACTCTTGACCGATTGGCACACCACATTGAAGACTATGACAGATTAGAAGTAAAGATTGTTGATGGATGGATTTTCAGTTATGATAGCAAAGGTTCAAAGATAAAATTGATTATACAGGGCCAATAGTTTGTTGCAACGATTACTACACTGAAAGACCGACCTGTTCCTTACGCTATCAAATGGTGGAGACCATACTTACTTGATCAACGGGTTGTGATATGTTATAGATAGTCTATGACTAAAGAGAAGCTCCCCGAGATTGATGCTACTCAGCCTTGAGGACAAGGCTGATTTGAAGAGGGAGGAACTGTTAGGACCCTTTTTCTGAGCTTTTGAATAATGTTTATTGAGTCTGTTTAGTCCAGTTGTTTATTGAGTTTGTTTAGTTCAGTTAGAGTCGGGTAGAGGTTTATTTAATATTTATTTATTATTAAGAGTCCAAGTCTTGGTGGACTCAAGGTGGAACTCTATAAATAGTGATGTAACCCTTTCTTTGAATCAATCAATGAATGAAATGTTATTCCACTCTGTGGACAAACCCTAGGAGGCTGATCCCCTCGAAGTGATCAAGGAGGGTTGATCCCCTCGAAGTGATCAAGGAGGGCCGATCCCCTCGAAGCGATCAAGGAGGCTGATCCCCTCGAAGCGATCATTATCATTCCCTTTTCTTCCCTTTCTTCCACAATAAGACTTTAGGGTCTTATCAATTGGTATCAAAGCCTTACCATTTCATCCCCTTTTCTATCATTTCTTTTATTTCTTTTATGATAAGACTTTAGAGTCTTATCAATTAGTATCAGAGCCTTACCATTTCATCCCCTTTTCTATCATTTCTTTCATTTCTTTTACGATAAGACTTTAGGTCTTACCAGTATCATCTAGAGACTATAGCATAGTGGCCTAGTACGTCCGTAGTCAATGAGTCGGTGAATTATTACAGAGATAATTACACCTTTCAAGTTATCTAAAGGTGACAACTACATATCCTAATAGGCCTAGTTTTCTAATCTCCTATTTGTATACGACTTACTAGACTACGTTGACGGCTCTCTCAGTTATCCACCAGTTATGATCAATATCCCTAGAGAACCTAGTCCAGTACCAAATCCAGCTCACAAATTATGACTACGTCAAGATTGTCTCATCCTACAAGCTATTTAAGCCTCAGTTGCTGGATCCATCGCTCCATTGATATCTTCATGTGCAATTGCTGCAGAAGCATGGTGTAATCTACAAACAACCTTGGTGAATCTTTTGCATACTTGCAAGCTTAGTCTTCTATCCAGTCTAATGAAAACAAAACAAGAGGGAAGTATTATCGCTGATTATCTACAAAATATCAAAGTTATTATCGATGACTTGGTTTTGATAGGTCATTCCCTATATGGTGAAGAAGTCATCATCCATACCCTTAATGGCCTCGAAGACGAGTATTAGAAATTGGCAGCCATAATTCGGGTGCACGACTCACCAATGTCATTTGAAGAACTCTATGACATGTTGACTGACTATGAGATGTATTTGAAGTGTGAGGACAAATTACTCAGACCGACCGTCACAGCTCAAGTTAGTCACAAGTCCAAGAGGAAGAGCAACCAGTACAATACGACCATCACCAAAGGTTTGGCCAAGATATCTCTTGCCCCTATGGATCCCAAGCAAACCCCCCCTTATCCTCATCATCATAATTTCTCGCAAAGTGGCAACTCTAATACCCATCCGCCTTGACGTCCTACCCTCACAAGCCAATAAAGAATCATCTACCACTGTGTGATAAAATCAGCCACTCCACTAAAGTTTGTCGGTCATGATCCAACTCTTGCTTCGTCATAATGGCCTCAGGCAAATTCTCATAACTGACCGTCACACAGCTCAAGTTAGTCACAAGTCCAAGAGGAAGAGCAACCAGTACAATACGACCATCACCAAAGGTTTGGCCAAGATATCTCTTCTCACTACTCTTATGATGTCACCCCTACGATTTCCCAACATGGTCACCAAGATTCACATCCCAGCTCCAACTTCTACTTTGGCGCATCCACAAACGTCATCAACTCCGCCACCAAGCTGCCACCCATGCCATCGGCTACAACGTAAACATAGGAGGAGGAGCACCCCTACTGCAACCCCATTCCCACTAATGCTGGTGTAGTCCACCCTCTCTATGCCCAGCTTGAGCTTGCTACATTGCTAGCACAAGTCCCGCGAACATTGTTGCAACCTCGTTCCCCAGGCTTTCGACCGTTGCATCTTGCTACGCTTCACTGTTGCTTGCCACTAGCCTCCTATCACTGGCTGCCATCCAGCGGAAGCATGGTGGGCTCCTATGCTCACCTATATTCTGCTCTTTATAACAAGGACACCCATCTCTTCCTTCGGTGGGTGTGCTTCTCCGATCACAGGCCACACCTTCATCCACCATCCATTGCTTAGCCTCGGATCAGTACACGTCCTCAAGGATGTCTTCAATATTTTTTTCTATCATTTCAGTTACTGTTTCTACAGGGACTCATAGTACTTCTCCACATACAGGACTTATCTCCATCAATGCTGCCACGCTAATCCCTTTCAAGTTATCTAAAGGTGACAACTACATATCCTAATAGGCCTAGTTTTCTAATCTCCTATTTGTATACGACTTACTAGACTACGTTGACGGCTCTCTCAGTTATCCACCAGTTATGATCAATATCCCTAGAGAACCTAGTCCAGTACCAAATCCAGCTCACAAATTATGACTACGTCAAGATTGTCTCATCCTACAAGCTATTTAAGCCTCAGTTGCTGGATCCATCGCTCCATTGATATCTTCATGTGCAATTGCTGCAGAAGCATGGTGTAATCTACAAACAACCTTGGTGAATCTTTTGCATACTTGCAAGCTTAGTCTTCTATCCAGTCTAATGAAAACAAAACAAGAGGGAAGTATTATCGCTGATTATCTACAAAATATCAAAGTTATTATCGATGACTTGGTTTTGATAGGTCATTCCCTATATGGTGAAGAAGTCATCATCCATACCCTTAATGGCCTCGAAGACGAGTATTAGAAATTGGCAGCCATAATTCGGGTGCACGACTCACCAATGTCATTTGAAGAACTCTATGACATGTTGACTGACTATGAGATGTATTTGAAGTGTGAGGACAAATTACTCAGACCGACCGTCACAGCTCAAGTTAGTCACAAGTCCAAGAGGAAGAGCAACCAGTACAATACGACCATCACCAAAGGTTTGGCCAAGATATCTCTTGCCCCTATGGATCCCAAGCAAACCCCCCCTTATCCTCATCATCATAATTTCTCGCAAAGTGGCAACTCTAATACCCATCAGCCTTGACGTCCTACCCTCACAAGCCAATAAAGAATCATCTACCAACTGTGTGATAAAATCAGCCACTCCACTAAAGTTTGTCGGTCATGATCCCAACTCTTTGCTTCGTCATAATGGCCTCAGGCAAATCTCATAACTACTCCAACTACTAGCCAACCTAATTGGATTGTGGACTTTGGTACCTCCCATCATATCATCTCCAATCTTCAGAATTTATCTATCTACAACAATTATAGTGGGAATGAAGATATCATCATCAGTGACGGTAAAGGACTTCCTATAACTCATACTGGTTCCACAATGCTTAATTATGATATTACAACCTTTACACTCGATGATGTTATATGTGTCCCTCATATTAAATGAAACTTTATTTCTGTTTGTCAATTTTACAAACATAATAATACTTCAATTGAATTCTTTCTTGATCCCTTTCTTATTAAGGACTTGAGCATGGGGGCATCCTTGGTCCAAGACCCGAATAGAGGCAACATTTACAAATGGTCATTAGCTCCACAAATAACCCAACCCATTGTTCACTCTTCAATTGTAGCTCCAATTGATGTGTAGCATCGTCGTTTTGGTTATCCCTCGTCCCATATCCATCAAAAATTACTTTCTCGTTACTCTCTTCATATTTTTAAATCAAGTAGTTTTATAATGCATTGTGATGCATGTCTTAGTAATAAAAATCATTGACAGCCCTTTGACACATCTTCCATATCATCCTCTAAACCGTTTGAAATTATTTATACCAATGTTTGGAGCCTCGCTCCAATAATTTATTTTGACAAATTCAGATTTTATGTCATTTTTATATATTACTTCACTAAGTACATATGGTTATATCCTCTTCACCATAAATTTAAAGTGTCTAAAATCTTTACCAACTTTTGAAAGTTGGTCGAGAAATACTTTCAGTCTATAATTAAAACAGTTTACTCTAATGGTGGAGGTGAATATCAAGCCTTAACATCTTATCTCTCGGCTTGTGGTATACAATACCTCAAGTCACCCTCGCATACTCCTCAACTAGTTGGCTCTGCCGAATGAAAACATCGACATATAATTGAAAATAGTCTCACACTTCTATATTCGGTCTCCATGCCTTCAACCTTTTATATAGCAACCTTTCAAACTGCAGTCTACCTTATTAATCGAATGCTTACAACAATCTTACAATACCAATCCCCATTTGAAACATTATTTCACAAACATCCAAACATTCATAAACTCAAAGTATTTGGCTGTCTATATTATCCATGGTTACGTCTCTATGCCTCCCATAAGATAACATCAAGATCTAAGCCTTTGCATCTTTATAAAATACTTTCTTGAACATAGTTCTTTTCGATGTTATAATCCTCACACTCACAAAGTCTTTATATCACGTCACGTTATTTTTGTTGAGTCTATCTTTCCTTCCCAAAACCATGAGTTGCCTGTCATGCAGACCACTCCAATAAACATTCCTCACTGGAGTATACCTCCGATCCAATCGGACGAGCCTCCCATGATAACGTCCAGTTCCTCCCCTCAGGATCCATACTCTCTATTACTACTCCAGTTCAGCAATTGCCTATTCCCTCTATTACTACTCTACTCATTTCTTCTCAAATTGATGAGGTAATACATGTCACGCCCCTCAAAATATCGATAATATTTAAATTTTTCATCACAAATCAATCCAAGATCTAAACTAATATTGAGGACACTGAGAAACATTCAGTCAAATTCACATCTATAAAACTTGTACAGTTTATAATTATATATCACATCACTCAATAATTCACACTTATGAAAACCCAAACCAAGTTAACAAAATATTAACAACACTTATAAATCCACAAGCTAAACAATTTATACAATCAGAACCCCAACCATTTATCATTAGTTCATATCATTCTAAACTAAACTTAATATTCTGAAATTCCAAATACGAGAGATCTTTTAATACTTTTACACGAGATATCCATTCAGGTTCATCGATAACATTTTGTTACATACAAAATATGCTTATACAACAATAACATAACAACCAATCTATGAAAAGATGATGCGTTTATTTATTTCCATAAAAGAAAATTTAGTCCTCAAAATTGGTAATACCGTAATCTATGAAAAGATGATGCGTTTATTTATTTCCATAAAAGAAAATTTAGTCCTCAAAATTGGTAATACCGTAATCTATGAAAAGATGATGCGTTTATTTATTTCCATAAAAGAAAATTTAGTCCTCAAAATTGGTAATACCGTAATCTATGAAAAGATGATGCGTTTATTTATTTCCATAAAAGAAAATTTAGTCCTCAAAATTGGTAATACCGTAATCTATGAAAAGATGATGCGTTTATTTATTTCCATAAAAGAAAATTTAGTCCTCAAAATTGGTAATACCGTAATCTATGAAAAGATGATGCGTTTATTTATTTCCATAAAAGAAAATTTAGTCCTCAAAATTGGTAATACCGTAATCTATGAAAAGATGATGCGTTTATTTATTTCCATAAAAGAAAATTTAGTCCTCAAAATTGGTAATACCGTAATCTATGAAAAGATGATGCGTTTATTTATTTCCATAAAAGAAAATTTAGTCCTCAAAATGATACGTTTATTCATTTCCTCGTCCAACTCTCAAATAGTTTAATCAATAGAATACAATGATACAATCATCCAAGAGTGATCGAAATATCCTCCTCCTTGATCTTCAGTAGATGGTAACCCGACCTCCGATCAATCTTGGAAAATACTTAGCACCCTGCAATTAATCAAACAAGTCGTCACTTTTGAGGATACTCATTTTTTATAGTCACTGATTCAATTATCTATAATTAATGTAAAGTCTCAATGTTCCATTCAACTTCTAACTAACACGAAGCACCTCATGATAAAATACTAAGCCAAGAAAAACCCTTATCTAATAGTCTTTGTAGTTGCTTTTTCAATTCCACTTACTCAATGGTGTCATTCTGTAGATGAGACTTACATATTATGATTATTCCAAGGACCACAATCAAAAGTTAAAGTCACGTCTAGAGGTAATCCGGGCAAGTCATCCTAGGATACATCAGGTAATGAGGTAAATCATGTCCAATACTCTCAAAATAAAAGATGGTTGATCTAAATATGTAAAAAGTGATCATTGTTGTCTAACAATCCCACGCTGGTATGATATGAAGATAGCCAAACCATACCAATTATAATATCAAATTCTAAATCTCTAGGAGAACCAAATTAGTAAAAATTTGAGTTCTCTAATAAAAATCAGATAAGATGTCCAGATCAAGTTTGTTATCAAAGAATCCCCAAAAATCGTTTTTATATATAAACATAATGTAGTGGTCTAGGTTGAAATACCCAAGTGATAAGCAAATATTACGAATCAATGATAATGGACCCATGGTCAAACAAATATTTGTATTATTTCATAAACATAAATAATACCTTTCGACCATAATTTAGAATCTTTAGAATTATATTTAGTGATAGCATACACTCTAACATGGGCTAATGAGTTAGGAGGCAGTGACTCTTTCTTCTTATTTATATTCAACTTTTCACAATTAAAATAGACTCTGGTCACCCACAAACACAAACTTGTTTCATAATTTAACTCGCGTCTTACAATGAATCATTTTTTTATTCTTTTCCAATTACTTTTTTTTTATTCGTAAACTTGTCCTAGCTATTCTTGTCCTTGATCTCCAGAATTCTTTTAATATCAGAACAATTTCATACATCAAATATCTTCTCCATTTGCATCATCCATTTTTCTACCACCAATGGATTAGGTTCACTACGCTTTTGTTGTGCCACTCTGATTTAATATCCTCGATCAACCCTTTCATCCCACTTAATTAATCAAACCAGATGAAGTAGGAGGACCAAATGTTCTCATCATCTAAGATTCCTAAAATGCATCAAAGAAATTTCTACCGATCACTATATTTCACTAGACCTCAATATATTTTGCACGTCAACAAATTAAATATTTTCAGTGATCCTCAAACCATGCTCTGATACCACCTCTGTCACGCCCCTCAAAATATGGACAATATTTACATTTTTCATCACAAATCAATCCAGGATTCAAACTAATATTTGAGGACATTGAGAACCATTCAATCAAATTCACATCTATAAAATCTGTACAATTTATAATTATATATCACATTACTCAATAATTCACACTTATGAATACCCAAAACAACTTAACAAATATTAACAACACTTATAAATCCACAAGCTAAACAATTTATACAATTAGAACCCCAATCATTTATCATTAGTTCATATATTGTAAACTAAACTTAACATTCCGAAATTCTAAATACGAGAGATTTTTTAATACTTTTACATGACATATCCATTCAGGTCATCAACAACATTTTGTTACATACAAAATATGCTTATACAACAATAACATAACAACCAACAAGACTTGCCCATGATTCTGAATAGCTCTCCACTACCTCAACCCAATACAACATCTCAAAGAGTGACAAGCTGACCTGAAAAATTTATATAACAATGGAGTGAGTTAAAAACAGCTCAGCAAGTGACAAAATATATCCAGAATGAAAAGGGAGAATTTCAAACAAATAAGGTATCACAATGCAAGGTAGAATGCAAGAACTCTCAGGGTACCATATTATTAGATACATAATTGCAAATGTCATGTAATTCAAAACACATTTGGTTCATAACAAATGGAGCACCGAGTAATTGGAGTATATCAATATCATATGAAATGTTCCGGAGTATATCAATGATATATGGAACATTTCAGAGCATAACAATAGCAGATTGTTTCGAAGCATATCAATAATAAATGAAACATTTCGACACATATCAATGGTTTGTGAAATATTTCAAAGCAAATCAATGGTATATGAACCATTTCAGAGCATATAGAAGAACAAATACGAAACAAAGGCTCAAACATCGAATTTGACATTGCATTCATATCATTCTTATCCAAAACACATATAGAAATATATAACCAAAGCTTTGGATATCATATCAAACACATAGAAGGTGAAGTGGGACTATAACAAAACATTGTACATCTATTTCCGAATGACCACCAAACATAAGTCTCCCACATCTAGGAGCTCTCTCATGTCTGGGAGCTCCATCCATCCATGTCTGATTGAAGTCATAGGGGGTCGGCAGAGCATCACAGGCTCTATGCATAACTCCCTTTACCATTTCTGGCAAAGGTTCACAATATCCCACAAATACCATAGTACAAAAGGACAATATGAACAAAAAAATTGGGATATATTGGAAGCACATGTGGAATAACAAAATTTATATAACAATGGAGTGAGTTAAAAACAGCTCAGCAAGTGACAAAATATATCCAGAATGAAAAGGGAGAATTTCAAACAAATAAGGTATCACAATGCAAGGTAGAATGCAAGAACTCTCAGGGTACCATATTATTAGATACATAATTGCAAATGTCATGTAATTCAAAACACATTTGGTTCATAACAAATGGAGCACCGAGTAATTGGAGTATATCAATGATATATGGAACATTTCAGAGCATATAGAAGAACAAATACGAAACAAAGGCTCAAACATCGAATTTGACATTGCATTCATATCATTCTTATCCAAAACACATATAGAAATATATAACCAAAGCTTTGGATATCATATCAAACACATAGAAGGTGAAGTGGGACTATAACAAAACATTGTACATCTATTTCCGAATGACCACCAAACATAAGTCTCCCACATCTAGGAGCTCTCTCATGTCTGGGAGCTCCATCCATCCATGTCTGATTGAAGTCATAGGGGGTCGGCAGAGCATCACAGGCTCTATGCATAACTCCCTTTACCATTTCTGGCAAAGGTTCACAATATCCCACAAATACCATAGTACAAAAGGACAATATGAACAAAAAAATTGGGATATATTGGAAGCACATGTGGAATAACAAAATGTATATATGCCTTTACGAGTCAATACGATGCAAACATAATCTTTCACAAATGAATTCAGATTTGAAAAGAAATGAAAGCAAGAGCATACAAGGATTCCAAACAATCACATACAGCTCAATTAAAATAAGAAGGTTAGATGAATTCAATGTCCAAAGGAATGAAACTGGAATAGGCACATATCGAAAGCAAATGTGGAATGGGATATATATGTGCCTATATGAGTCAATACGATGCAAACATAATCTTTCACAAATGAATTCAGATTTGAAAAGAAATGAAAGCAAGAGCATACAAGGATTCCAAACAATCACATACAGCTCAATTAAAATAAGAAGGTTAGATGAATGGCACATATCGAATGTGGAATGGGATATATCTCGTGCCTATAATTGAGTCCAACGATTACAGCATAAACTTTACACAATAAGGTTTTCAAGAATGCAAATCATTTACGACAAACGTATACAAGAATTCAAGGACGTAACATAAAGCTCCAATTGAATAAAAGAAAACTAAATGACTCGATTTCCAAAAGGTATGGAACATGATAAGGCGAGATCGACCAACACTCGATTTTTGACAGAATTCAAGAGGCACATTGAACAAATAATTCAAACTATCAATAGTGCTCCAATTTACTCAGAAAATACATCATTGGAAATATATTTCAATCTAGTTTCAGATAAAATAAGTTTTTTATGAATCGAAGTTTCTAACAAAGAGTTACAATTGATTTAGTAATCAATGGTCAGAAAATAAAATCACTATTTTGTAGAATTCATAGGGTCGGATTCAATGGATAACTAGGTGGGCATTTAGACTCTAAATCTTTCAATCTAGGTATCAAAAGAAAGATCTACGAGTCTAGTTTCCAATGAAATAAATTTTGAATAAATTAGAAGTTAGTACATGAAGTTATAACCATAACCAGGTAGAAAGGTCATATCTTGGAAGTTTCACATATTCAAATCGTTACGTCTAAACAGGAGACATATCGAATGCAAGGCTAGAACAATTCAAAGTTTTCATATTCAAAATAATTACATAGATAAATTGCAGTAAGGAAAGATTTGGATACTTGCAATAGGAAAGATTTAAAACAATGGAAAAGATTGAAACACTTGCCTTTTGCAGATTTTGATTCGAAGATCCGAAGGTGTACGCTCGAATCCTTTTTCTACTTTTCCTCCATCTCCTCTCCCTGTTCATTTTCTGCGCCCATCTTCTTTCTTTCTCCATAACTACAGCTCGTGCCGAACATAGGGGCATAGTCATCTGCTCTCCCTACTCTTATTCCTTTTTTCTTTCCCAAACGCAACTGCCGTAGCCACCACCATAGCCGCAGCCATAGTCGCAGCCCCTTCCATTGTACTACCTTCTTCCTCATCTTTTTTCGAAGACATAGCTGCTGCATACGCAGCCGCCGCCACTGCAACCACAATCATGACTGCAGCCCCTTTTTCTCCTTTGCTTTTTTCTCTTTTTCCTTCCTCTTCCTCTTTCGCCACGCAGCTACTGCAGTTGCCACCGCAGCCGCTGCAGCCACAACCACAGCCCAACCCCTTCTTTCCTCATCTTCCCTCTCTTTCTTTTTTGTAGTTGCAGCTACCACCGCTACAGCTGTAGCCTCTCTTCCTCCCCTGCTCTTCTTCCTCTCCTTCTTCTCTTCCAGCTACAGCTGCCACTGCCGCAGCCGCAGCCTCTTCTTCCTCCCCTGCTCTTCTTCCTCTCCTTCTTCTCTTTCCTTTCTCCTTCCCAACACCCCATAGCTCCTCGCTGCAACCCTTGCCATAGCCACCCTCCTCTTTTCTTCTTCTTCTTCTTCTTCTTCTTCTTCCTCTTCTCTTCTTCTTCTTCACCATTTCTTCCCTTTCTCCTCCTCGATGCCCCACCCATGCACTCACTCTGTTTCCTCCTACAGGAAACATAGGTGCTGCAACCCTAACTGCTGCAGCTACCTCTCGCTCCCCTCCCTTCTTCCCCTACTCTTCTCCCTCTTTCTTTCTTCTTCTTCTCCTCTTCTTCTCCTCCCCGATGAATACGCCTCTTACTCCTTTGTTTCCCCTTGCAGGAAACAGAGGTGCTGCAGCCCTAGCTACTGCAGCTACCTCTCTCTCCCCTCCCTCTTCCCTCTCTTCTCCCTCTTCTCTTCTTCTTATTCTCCTCTTCTTCCCTCCTCCTCCCTGATGAACAGGGCCTCCTATCCCTTTGTTTCCCCATACAGGAAACAGAGGTGCCGCAGCCACCTCCTCCCTCCTCTTCCTTTTTCTCTTCTTCTTTTCTTCTTCTTCACTTCTCCTCCTCTTCTAATTCTCCTCCTTTTCTCCTCTACTTCCCTCCTTCTCTACTTCTCCTCTTCTTCTTCCCTAACACCCCCAGCTCCTCTCTCTGTTTCCATGGGAAACAAAGAGCGTGGGAGGCGGTGGGATAAAATTGAAATTTTTGGTTTTTTTTTTTTTTTACAACCTAACACTTTGATCACTGGATTTATTATATTTACATATATATTATCTGAGTTGAAATAGATCCTTATAAATAATTATTCAAAAGTGAGGGATATTACACTCTCCCCTCCTTAAAAGAAAATTTAGTCCTCTAAATTGGTAATACCGAAATCTATGAAAAGATGATACATTTTATTCATTTCCTCGTCCAACTCTCAAATAGTTTAATCAATAGAATACAATGATACAATCATCCAAGAGTGATCAAAATATCCTCCTCCTTGATCTTCAATAGATGGTAACCCGACCTCCGATCAATCTTGGAAAATACTTATGCACCCTGCAGTTAATCAAACAAGTCGTCACTTTAGAGGATACTCATTTTTTTTTTTTTTTTTTTTTTTTTTTTTTTTTTTTTTTTTTTTTTTTTTTTTTTTTTTTTTTTTTTTTTTTTTTTTTTTTTTTTTTTTTTTTTTACAACCTAACACTTTGATCACTGGATTTATTATATTTACATATATATTATCTGAGTTGAAATAGATCCTTATAAATAATTATTCAAAAGTGAGGGATATTACACTCTCCCCTCCTTAAAAGAAAATTTAGTCCTCTAAATTGGTAATACCGAAATCTATGAAAAGATGATACATTTTATTCATTTCCTCGTCCAACTCTCAAATAGTTTAATCAATAGAATACAATGATACAATCATCCAAGAGTGATCAAAATATCCTCCTCCTTGATCTTCAATAGATGGTAACCCGACCTCCGATCAATCTTGGAAAATACTTATGCACCCTGCAGTTAATCAAACAAGTCGTCACTTTAGAGGATACTCATTTTTTTATTCTTTTCCAATTACTTTTTTTTATTCGTAAACTTGTCCTAGCTATTCTTGTCCTTGATCTCCAGAAATTCTTTTAATTATCAGAACAATTTCATACATCAAATATCTTCTCCATTTGCATCATCCATTTTTCTACCACCAATGGATTAGGTTCACTACGCTTTTGTTGTGCCACTCTGATTTAATATCCTCGATCAACCCTTTCATCCCACTTAATTAATCAAAACCAGATGAAGTAGGAGGACCAAATGTTCTCATCATCTAAGATTCCTAAAATGCATCAAAGAAAATTTCTACCGATCACTATATTTCACTAGACCTCAATATATTTTGCACGTCAACAAATCAAATATTTCAGTGATCCTCAAACCATGCTCTGATACCACCTCTGTCACGCCCCTCAAAATATGGACAATATTTACATTTTTCATCACAAATCAATCCAGGATTCAAACTAATATTTGAAGACATTGAGAACCATTCAATCAAATTCACATCTATAAAACCTGTACAATTTATAATTATATATCACATTACTCAATAATTCACACTTATGAATACCCAAAACAACTTAACAAAAAATAATTATTCAAAAGTGAGGGATATTACACTCTCCCCTCCTTAAAAGAAAATTTAGTCCTCTAAATTGGTAATACCGAAATCTATGAAAAGATGATACATTTTATTCATTTCCTCGTCCAACTCTCAAATAGTTTAATCAATAGAATACAATGATACAATCATCCAAGAGTGATCAAAATATCCTCCTCCTTGATCTTCAATAGATGGTAACCCGACCTCCGATCAATCTTGGAAAATACTTATGCACCCTGCAGTTAATCAAACAAGTCGTCACTTTAGAGGATACTCATTTTTTTATTCTTTTCCAATTACTTTTTTTTATTCGTAAACTTGTCCTAGCTATTCTTGTCCTTGATCTCCAGAAATTCTTTTAATTATCAGAACAATTTCATACATCAAATATCTTCTCCATTTGCATCATCCATTTTTCTACCACCAATGGATTAGGTTCACTACGCTTTTGTTGTGCCACTCTGATTTAATATCCTCGATCAACCCTTTCATCCCACTTAATTAATCAAAACCAGATGAAGTAGGAGGACCAAATGTTCTCATCATCTAAGATTCCTAAAATGCATCAAAGAAAATTTCTACCGATCACTATATTTCACTAGACCTCAATATATTTTGCACGTCAACAAATCAAATATTTCAGTGCTCCTCAAACCATGCTCTGATACCCACCTCTGTCACGCCCCTCAAAATATGGACAATATTTACATTTTCATCACAAATCAATCCAGGATTCAAACTAATATTTGAAGACATTGAGAACCATTCAATCAAATTCACATCTATAAAACCTTTACAATTTATAATTATATATCACATTATCAATAATGCCACCCTATGACTACCCAAAACAACTTAACACACTTTAGAGGATACTCATTTTTTTATTCTTTTCCAATTACTTTTTTTTATTCGTAAACTTGTCCTAGCTATTCTTGTCCTTGATCTCCAGAAATTCTTTTAATTATCAGAACAATTTCATACATCAAATATCTTCTCCATTTGCATCATCCATTTTTCTACCACCAATGGATTAGGTTCACTACGCTTTTGTTGTGCCACTCTGATTTAATATCCTCGATCAACCCTTTCATCCCACTTAATTAATCAAAACCAGATGAAGTAGGAGGACCAAATGTTCTCATCATCTAAGATTCCTAAAATGCATCAAAGAAAATTTCTACCGATCACTATATTTCACTAGACCTCAATATATTTTGCACGTCAACAAATCAAATATTTCAGTGATCCTCAAACCATGCTCTGATACCACCTCTGTCACGCCCCTCAAAATATGGACAATATTTACATTTTTCATCACAAATCAATCCAGGATTCAAACTAATATTTGAAGACATTGAGAACCATTCAATCAAATTCACATCTATAAAACCTGTACAATTTATAATTATATATCACATTACTCAATAATTCACACTTATGAATACCCAAAACAACTTAACAAAATATTAACAACACTTATAAATCCACAAGCTAAACAATTTATACAATTAGAACCCCAATCATTTATCATTAGTTCATATTATTGTAAACTAAACTTAACATTCCGAAATTCTAAATACGAGAGATTTTTTAATACTTTTACACGACATATCCATTCAGGTTCATCAACAACATTTTGTTACATACAAAATATGCTTATACAACAATAACATAACAACCAACAAGACTTGCCCATGATTCTGAATAGCTCTCCACTACTTCAACCCAATACAAACATCTCAAAGAGTGACAAGCTGACCTGAAAAATTTATATAACAATGGAGTGAGTTAAAAACAGCTCAGCAAGTGACAAAATATATCCAGAATGAAAAGGGAGAATTTCAAACAAATAAGGTATCACAATGCAAGGTAGAATGCAAGAACTCTCAGGGTACCATATTATTAGATACATAATTGCAAATGTCATGTAATTCAAAACACATTTGGTTCATAACAAATGGAGCACCGAGTAATTGGAGTATATCAATATCATATGAAATGTTCCGGAGTATATCAATGATATATGGAACATTTCAGAGCATAACAATAGCAGATGAAACATTTCGAAGCATATCAATAATAAATGAAACATTTCGAAACATATCAATGGTTTGTGAAATATTTCAAAGCAAATCAATGGTATATGAACCATTTCAGAGCATATAGAAGAACAAATACGAAACAAAGGCTCAAACATCGAATTTGACATTGCATTCATATCATTCTTATCCAAAACACATATAGAAACATATAACCAAAGCTTTGGATATCATATCAAACACATAGAAGGTGAATGGGACTATAACATAACATGGTACATCTATTTCCGAATGACCACCAAACATAAGTCTCCCACATCTAGGAGCTCTCTCATATCTGGAAGCTCCATCCATCCATGTCTGAGTGAAGTCATAGGGGGTCGGCAGAGCATCACAGGCTCTATGCATAACTCCCTTTACCATTTCTAGCAAAGGTTCACAATATCCCACAAATACCATAGTACAAAAGGACAATATGAACAAAAAAATTGGGATATATTGGAAGCACATGTGGAATAACAAAATGTATATATGCCTTTACGAGTCAATACGATGCAAACATAATCTTTCACAAATGAATTCAGATTTGAAAAGAAATGAAAGCAAGAGCATACAAGGATTCCAAACAATCACAAACAGCTCAATTAAAATAAGAAGGTTAGATGAATTCAATGTCCAAAGGAATTAAAATGGAATGGGCACATATCGAAAGTAAATGCGGAACAATGGGATATACATGTGCCTATACGAGTCAATACGATACATCATAAACTTTACATAATAGGTTTCAAGAATGCAAATAATTTAAGGACAAGAGTATATAAGAATTCAAAGCAGTAACATAAAGCTCAATTGAACAAAGAAAGCTAAATGAAATTGATTTCCAAAAGGTATGGAATATGAAAAGGTGAAATCGATCAACGCTCGATTTCTAACAGAATTCGAGAGGCACATTGAACAAATAATTCAAATAATCAATCGTGCTCCAATTTACTCAAAAAATACATCATTGGAAAGATATTTTAAACTAGTTTCAGATAAAATAAGTTTTGTATGAATTGAAGTTTCCAACAAAGAGATACAATTGATTTAGTAATTAAAGGTCAGAAAATAAAATCACTATTTTGTAGTATTCATATGGTCGGTTTCAATAGATAACTGGGTAGGCATTTAGAGTCTAAATCTTTCAGTCTAGGTATCAAAAGAAAGAAATATGAGTCTAGTTTCCAATGAAATAAGTTTTGAATAAATCAAAGGTCAGTGCATAAAGTTATAACCATAAAAATGTAGAAAGGTCATATCTCATAAGTTTCACATATTCAAATCGTTACGTCTAAACAGGAGACATATCAAATGCAATGCTAGAACAATTCAATGTTTTCATATTCAAAGTAATTGCAGAGATAAAATTGCTGTAAGGAAAGATCAGGATACTTGCAATAGGAAAGATTTGAAACAATGGAAAAGATTGAAACACTTGCCTTTCGCAGATTTTGATCCGATGATCCGAAAGTGTACGCTCGAATCCTTTTTCTACTTTTCCTCCGTCTCCTCTCTTTGTTTCATTTTCTTCACTCATCTTCTTTCTTTTTCCACAACTACAACTAGTGCCGAACATAGGGGCACAGTCATCTGCTCTCCCTTACTCTCATTCCTTCTTTTTTTCTTTCTCAAACGCAGCTGCCGAAGCCACCGCCACAGTCACAGCCCCTTCCACTATACTACCTTCTGTTGGGAAATCTTGGGGGTGACATCACATGCGTAGCGGAAGATCAAGAAAAACAAAATCCCCAATTTCCCAAAAGGATGTTCATCGTCGTGCGAAGATTGGTGAGCATAAATCCGTGAAACAAACTGCGTATAAGATAAATTGTGTTATCTAGGGAGATCGTATATCCCTGTTTCCTTGTAGATCTCTAGGAGAGGATAAAGGAGGTCAAGCATCCTCCTCTCTAGCGGTGATCCACATAGCAAGGCTGCGACAACGCTCCTCAAAAACTCCGGGCCTACTTTGAGGTGGAGAGGGGGAGGAGAATAGGAGAGGCAAGCAAAGGCTCTAGCCCATGAGGCTCTGAATCCCTCCTATTTATAGAACCTCTTGTCAAACCCTAATGGATCCTCCCCTAATGGGTATTGGATCTGCATCCAATTATCCAAGCCCTTTAGATTAGTGGATTAATATCCAATAATCTCTCATGGGCTTTTATTGGATCTCGTCCATGGGATCCAATAATTCAGGGGCTTATTGGATATCCAATAAGATAGGGGCTCCGGCGGATATCTCATATCCGAACCTCTACTTATCGCAACGCCTACCATATGTGTGTGGCCCTCTAGGCCCAATATCGAGCTGGCCGTGAGTCATAGCTGTCAGAACTCCTTCTGGCTTAGTGAATTATTATCTCTATAATAATTCACTCGACTCATCGACTACGAACTTACCAGGCCGCTACGCCGTAGTCCCCAGACGATACAGGGGAATCCAATCCATTGGACCTGTCTGTCCTACAGTTACTGTGTACCTATAGTCTCTCATCCATCTAATATCCCAGAGACCGTATATCGGGCATGGTACTGTCAGACCCATACGATTTCTTCTCGAGTCTTGCTCTAATTAGATTCTCCGGGAGAACTCTTTCTCTCTCAACCAGAATGACCCTGGCCATGGATTTTTCTGAGCAAGAACACATGGGATATTCCTCTCATGACGCCGAGAGTGAATGATCATCTATCGACACTCAATAGCCCTCGTAAAGTTGACTGCCACTCCCAATGTCCAACTGTACTAGATCTGGGACAGCCAAATCTATAAGTCTGGTATCAAAGAGTGGAGTACTCATACAGGACATCCTTTGTGCCTCAAGTCTAAGGACTAGATACACCACTAGGACTACGGAATCGCTATATGACAATAAGGTATCATCAACCATCCAGTATTCCGTAAGCGGATCAATCAGTGAACTCATTCTCCAATGAGCACCTGTACTATATCCCTAAGTCCCCACACGAGCAACTATGAGACCAACTGCATCCATCATATGGACGGGTATACAGCACACCAGTCTGTCCGGTTATCACGATGTCCCTCTCGAATAACCTATGATCGGGAATATTTAGGATCTGTATTTAAAGGTGAATCAGTCTCACTATCGTGATCTCATCACGATCCAATTCCCATTGCACAGATCCAAGGACATCACAATATATACATGCAATAGACAATATATAAAGTGATAAATGCCAAAATATAATAAGAAAAAAAGATTCTGCGTCAAGTCACACGTGCCATCACTCACATGATTGGCTTGCTGGGCACCTATGACTAGCAATCTCCAACTTGACCTAAAGCCAATCACCTATGTGTCTGATCCTTATCAGACCCCTGTGATGCTCAAAGACAATCTGAGACAACGGCTTTGTTAGTGGATCTGCAATGTTATCTTCGGATGGAACTCTTTCCACTACTACATCTTCTCAGGTCATGATCTCTCTAATAAGCTAGAACCTTCTCAGAACACCTCTGATGAGACCCGGGTTCCCTTATTTGAGTAATCGCCCCATTGTTGTCGCAATATAAGGAAATCGGCTCCTCGCTATCCGGGACGACTCCCAAATGTATGATGAACTTCTTCATCCAGACTCCCTCTTTTACTGCATTTACTGCAGCAATGTATTCCGCCTCTGTGGTTGAGTCAATAGTAGTATCTTGCTTGGAACTCTTCCAGCATACTGCTCCTCCATTCAAGGTGTACACATACCCCGAATTCGATTTGCTATCATCGACATCAGACTGAAAACTTGAGTATGTGTAGCCTTCAAACTTGAGGCTACTACCTCCATATACTAGTAAAAGATCCTTAGTCCTTCTCAAGTACTTAAGGATACACTTTACTACTTTCTAGTGCTCTAAGCCTGGATCCGCCTAATACCTGCTCGTGACACTCAAAGCATGCGCTATATCAGGCCTAGTACATAGCATGGCATACATGATAGACCCTATCGCCGAGGCATAAGGTATCACATCCATGTTTGCCCTTTCTTCTGGAGTCTTTGGGGACATACTCCTAGAAAGCGATATCCCATGTCTCATTGGTATGAGACCTCTCTTCGAATTTTCCATACCAAACCTTTTGATAATGGTTTCTATGTACCTGGATTGGGACAAGCCAAGCATCCTCTTGGATCTATCTCTATAGATCCAAATCCCCAAGATATAGGATGCTTCCCCTAAGTTCTTCATGGAGAAGTGTCTAGATAATCAAGCCTTCACTGTGGATAGCATTCCTACGTCATTTCCAATGATCAGGATGTCATCCATATATAACACCAAAAAGGTGATAGGGCTCCCACTTACCTTCCTGTACACACAAGGCTCATCTTCGTTCTTAACGAAGTCATAAGATCTTATTGCCTCATCAAATCTTATGTTCCAACTTTAGGAAGCTTGCTTCAGTCCATAAATAGTTCTAAGCAACCTACACACCTTATCTGGGCAGTCCTTGGATACGAATCCTTCAAATTGTATCATATACACCTCCTCATCGAGGTTCCCATTGAGGAATGTAATTTTCACATCCATCTACCAAATCTCATAATCATTGCGTGCTGCAAAAGCCAATAGAATTCAGATGGATTTTAGCATTGCTACGGGTGAGAAAGTTTCGTCATAGTCAACACCATGCCATTGACGATACCCCTTAGCCACTAGCCTTGCTTTATAGGTCTCTACCTTGCCTTCTACTCCGATCTATTTCTTAAAGATCCACTTGCAATCGACGGGTACAATACCTTTGAGCGCATCAACAATGGACCAAACCTTATTGGAGTACATAGAATCCATCTCAGAATTTATGGCTTCTTGCCACTTCCCGGAGTCTATACTCATAATGGCTTCCTCGTAGGTTTGAGGATCAATATCCTCAACATCTTCTCCTCTAATATGTCCCACATATCTCTTAGGAGGATGGGATACTCTACCGGACCTACGTAAAGTTAGAACTTGTGTGTTAGGTATCTGAATAGACTCGGGCTGTAGAGTGGTACTTGAGCTTGGTTCTCCAACCTCGCTTAACTCTATCTGCTCCCACTATCTCCACCAAGAATGTGTTCCTTCTCAAGGAACACTGCTCTCTTGGCTACAAAGACCTTTTGGTCCTCGAGATGATAGAAATAATACCCACAAGTTTCCTTGGGGTATCCCACGAACTTGCACCGCTCTGTCCGCGATTCTAACTTATCGGAGTTGTATCTTTTAACATGGGCAAGGCAGCCCCAAATCTTAACAACTTTAAGATCGGGCTTCTTCCCTTTCCATATCTCATATGGTGCTGACACTACTGACTTAGTTGGAACTCTATTCAGAAGGTAAGTTATGGTCTCTAGGGCATATCCCTAGAATGAGATGGGTAGGTCAGTGAAACTTATCATGGATCGTACCATGTCTAACAGCGTACGATTTCTCCTTTCAGACACACCATTGAGCTGAGGTGTATAAGGAGGTGTCCATTAGGATAATATCCCATAGTCCTTGAGGAATTGAGTAAACTCTGTACTTAAGTACTCACCTCCTCGATCTGATCGAAGAGTTTTGATATTCTTTCCAGTCTGGTACTCCATCTCATTCTTATACTCTTTGAATTTCTCAAAGACCTCAGATTTGTACTTTATTAAGTACACATATCCATACCTTGAGAAATCATCAGAAAAGGTAATAAAGTAGGAGTAATCACCAATGGCATGAGTTGACATGGGTCCACATACATCACTATGTATGAGTTGCAACATCTCAGTGGCTCTTTCTCTAGTTTCACTAAATGAAGAGTTGGTCAGTTTTCCACGAAGACAAGGCTCGCAAGTTGCATATGACTGATAGTCGAACGGATCTAGATATCCATCCTTTAGCAACTTTTGAATCCTTCCCTCATGGATGTGACCTAGCCTACAATGCCACAGGTATGCACTGTTCATCTCATCTCGTTTCCTCTTGGACACACTTACACTCATGATATGTGGAGTAGTGTCTAACATAAATAAACCATTATGATACATTCCTCTTGCCAATCTCCTTGACTTTTGCCAAAATCTACAACAAATTGCGGATGTGATAAGTAATACCGGTATCCAATACCAATGCACTATCACAAAAATCTGATAACTGGAGATTGATCATGAATGTACCTGAAGCTTCACCAAGCTTCTATTTCGCCTGTTCTGCAAGGTACTCTTTGTAGTTTCTCTTCCAGTGCCCATCTTTGCCATAGTGGAAGCACTGGCCTTTGTCCTTTGCTAGGTCTTTCTTAGCAACCTTTCCTTTTCCTAGTCTGCCCTTGCCCTTTCCCTTCTTAAGGGACTTTTCTGCTTTCCTTTTCTTTCTGGTCTTACCAGTGTAGAGAACTGGCTTCTCTTTCCTAATAGTACTCTCTGCCTCCCTCAACATATTAAGGAGCTCTGGGAGAGTCACCTCAAGCTTGTTCATATTAAAATTCATTATGAACTGTGAAAAGGAATCTGGTAGGGACTGAAGCACGATGTCCACACACAAGTTATCCTCTAGGACCATTCCTAGACTTGTGAGTTTCTCCATCCACTCAAACATCTTTAGGACATGATTCTGAACCAGTGTCCCCTCAGTCATCTTAGTGCGGAAGAGGCTCTTGGATATCTCATATCGCTGAGTCCTTTCCTATTCCTCAAACAATTTATGGACATGTAGGAGAATGGATCTAGCATCCATCTTTTCATGTTGTCTCTGTAACTCAGGAGTCATAGAGCCCAACATATAGCACTGAACAAGAGTGGAGTCATCAATGTACTTCACGTAGCGAGCGATCTCATCCTCGCTAGCCCCTTCCTCGGGCGTAGGCATCACTGTATCAAGGATGTATATGATTTTCTCCACCGTGAGAACAATTCTCATGTTGCGGAGCCAATCTATATAATTTGGACCAGTGAGGTGGTTGACATCAAGTATGTCACGTAAAGGATTTGAAAGCGACATTTTCTGAAAAAAAAGATGCAGTAGGAATAAATAACATGCAGATTTTGCAAGAAATAAACTATCAAGATATGGACTTCTATCTTAATATGCTCCCACTATTTTGCTTGCGAGTCACGCAACACCCTCAACACGTGAAACGGAAGTCTCTGGCAGACTTCTAGTGGGGATGAGGATCCAATCAGCGTCTTAGTATAGCCTTGAGGGACTCGACCAATCACACTAAGCCCAAAAGGTAGGCAACTCTTGCCGATCACAACTCCTTTGGATTCCTGTCCTGTTCGGCCTCCGAATCACCATGGTCTCGAGGGACTCGACCAACCATGATGTTCGGTTAAGTCAACACCTTCGTTACAAGATGAGTCTGATTTGATGATATACCCTCGAGGGACTCGACCAAGCATACCATGCCCTTAGGTCACCAGTGACATCTCTATGTCGTAAGTAAGATAGCGAATCACGATATAGGTGAGCCTCGAGGGACTCAACCAACTCAACCTACACCGGGAATCGGTTCCTACCCATAACGATGGAAGGCCACGTGGGTCAATCTAATTACCTCATGTTTACCGACTTAATATTATCGAGAGAGATGTTTCTATGATTTGGTCTCCTAATATGACATGTCACACATATATATATTTAATATATATCTACATCGCATGCAAATATATATACATATCTAGTATGTGTATAATCAATCACACTAGATGATCATGGACCACAACCTAATGTGATCAGGCCCGAGCCAGTAGGCCTAATCACTCACATCAAGATCTATGTGTGCAACAGTGCATCTTCATGCCCTGTGATCGTCCATCTTGTCCTCGTTGGTTCCGTCGACATCTCGATGCATCTCCATGCATTGTGATCGTTCATCTCGTGGGTCCTGCTATCGCATCCACGCTCCCGCTGCGCCTCCTTATGTGATTACAACTTAATCATAGGCATGTAGGCCCGATAATAAACGAGAAATATAATGGAGGCTCGCAGGCCCCAATAATAATAATCACAAGTACACACATCACACGGTCCATGATCATCCGTCCACACATCATATATCATATGTATAAATCATTATCATGTAGGACTACTAGATAATAATGAAAATAATAATCAACTAAACCTTTTAATTAATTAATATTTTCTAAAATCAGGGACATGTAGGAAATTTTTCTGAATTTTGAAGGGGTAATTTGGTCAAAGGATAGAAATTGGAATTTCAAAAATTCACAGGGGTAAAACTATCTTTTTGTCCAAAAAAACCCTAACCCTTTCTCAACCTTTCTACTACTGCCGCCATCGCCACCACCCTGCTGGCGGCGACTTGTTCGGCGGAGGGCGGGACGCTGCCTCACCTGCAGGCGGCGCCCCCGCTGGCGGGCGCCCTAGTGGGCAGCGCTGTCCACCGCAGGGGCCGCAGCGCCCGCAGGTGCCTCTGCCATGCGGTGCCTCTGCCCGCGAGCGGAGTCACACTAGCAGGCCAGCGCCGCCCGCTGGGGCTTGCTGCCGCCGTTGTTGGCGGCTTGCGCGCGGGCCCAGCGTCGGCTGGCGCTGCCTGCGCCCGCGGGTCCAGCACCCGCAGGTGCCGTCCTTGCACGCGGGCGCAATGCCCGTGCGCAGGTGGCCGCCGTGCTTGCGGCCCTGCTTGCCGGCATCGCCGCAGGCAACGCCCGCGGGTGGGGCACCCGCGGGCTGCCAGCCCCACCGGCCGCAAGCCTGCTGCATGCAGGCCGCCGCCCGGCTGCTGCAGGCGCAGCGCCTACGCATGCGTCGGCGCTGCGCTGCACTGCCTGCGGTTACACACACGCAGATCGAGGGCAGTAACAGTTGCTGCCCTTTCTCGCTTTTGCTTCAATGATTTTGGCATCAAAATTCTTCATAAACACAACACACACAGTTCAAAAACCAATCATTCGCATGAACAACCTGGCTCTGATACCACTGTTGGGAAATCTTGGGGGCGACATCACATGCGCAGCGGAAGATCAAGAAAAACAAAATCCCCAATTTCCCAAAAGGATGTTCATCGACGTGCGAAGATTGGTGTGCATAAATCCGTGAAACAAACTGCGTATAAGATAAATTGTGTTACCTAGAGAGATCGTATATCCCTGTTTCCTTGCAGATCTCTAGGAGAGGATGAAGGAGGTCAAGCGTCCTCCTCTCTAGCGGTGATCCACACAGCTGGGCTGCAACGACGCTCCTCAAAAACTCCAGGCCTACTTTGAGGTGGAGAGGGGGAGGAGAATAGGAGAGGCAAGCAAAGGCTTTAGCCCATGAGGCTCTGAATCCCTCCTATTTATAGAGGCCCCCTATTAAACCCTAATGGATCCTCTCCTAATGGGTATTGGATCTGCATCCAATTATCCAAGCCTTTTAGATTAGTGGATCAATATCTAATAATCTCTCATGGGCTTTTACTAAATCTCGTCCATGGGATCTAATAATTCAGGGGCTTATTGGATATCCAATAAGATAGGGGCTCCGGCGGATATCTCATATCCGAACCTCTACTCATCGCAACGCCTACCATATGTGTGTGACCCTCTAGGCCCAATATCGAGCTAGCCATGAGTCATAGCAGTCAGAACTCCTTCTGGCTTAGTGAATTATTATCTCTATAATAATTCACTCGACTCATCGAATATGGACGTACTCGGCCACTACGCCGTAGTCCCCAGACGATACAGGGGAATCCAATCCATTGGACCTGTCTGTCCTATAGTTACCGTGTACCTATAGTCTCTCATCCATCTAATATCCCAGAGACCGTAGATCGGGCATGGTGCTGTCAGACCCATATGATTTTTACTCGAGTCTCGCTCTAATCGAATTCTCCGGGAGAACTCTTTCTCTCTCAACCCGAATGACCCTGGCCAGGGATTTGTCTGAGCATGAACACATGGGATATTCCTCTCATGACTCCGAGAGTGAATGATCCTCTATCGACACTCAATAGCCCTCGTAAGGTCGACTGCCACTCCCAATGACCAACTGTACTAGATCTGGGACAGCCAAACCTATATGTCTGGTATCAAATAGTGGAGTACTCATACAGGACATCCTTGGTGTCTCAAGTCTATGGACTAGATACACCACTAGGACTACGGAATCGCTATATGACAATAAGTCATCATCAACCATCCAGTATTCCGTAAGCAGATCAATCAGTGAACTCATTCTCCAATGAGCACCTGTACTGTATCCCTAGTGTCCCCACATGAGCAGCTATGAGACCAACTACATCCATCATATGGACGGGTATACAGCACACCAATCTGTCTGGTTATCACGATGTCCCTCTCGAGTAACCTATGACCGGGATTATTTAGAATCTGTGTTTAAAGGTGAATCAGTTTCATTATCGTGATTTCATCACGATCCGATTCCCATTGCACAGATCCAAGGACATCACAATATATACATGCAATAGACAATATATAAAGTGATAAATGCCAAAATATAATAAGCAAAAAAGATTTTATGTCAAGTCACACGTGCTATCACTCATATGATTGGCTTGTTGGGCACCTATGACTAGCAATCTCCCACTTGACCTAAAGCCAATCCCCTATGTGTCTGATCCCCATCAGACCCCTGTGACGCTCAAAGACAATCTGAGACAAGGGCTTTGTCAGTGGATCTGCAATGTTATCTTCGGATGGAACTCTTGCCACTACTACATCTTCTCGGGTCATGATCTCTCTAATAAGCTAGAACCTCCTCAGAACACCTCTGATGAGACCCGGGTTCCCTTATTTGAGTAATCGCCCCATTGTTGTCGCAATATAAGGAAATCGGCTCCTCGCTATCCGGGACGACTCCCAAATGTATGATGAACTTCTTCATCCAGACTCCCTCTTTTACTGCATCTACTGCAGCAATGTATTTCGCCTCTGTGGTTGAGTCAGCAATAGTATCTTGCTTGGAACTCTTCCAGCATATTGCTCCTCCATTCAAGGTATACACATACCTCGAATTCGACTTGCTATCATCGACATCAGACTGAAAACTTGAGTCTGTGTAGCCTTCAACCTTGAGGCTACTACCTCCATATACTAGTAAAAGATCCTTAGTCCTTCTCAAGTACTTAAGGATACACTTTACTACTTTCTAGTGCTCCAAACCTGGATCCGCCTAATATATGCTCGTGACACTCAGAGCATGCGCTATATCAGGCCTAGTACATAGCATGGCATACATGATAGTGTTAGGACTCTAGCTAGGAGAGTTCTAATTGATAGGGGTATTTATGTAAAACCTACCTAAGCCGACCCTTATTAAAGAGGTGAAGAGGCCAGCTAGGGTTTAGAGATTATTTCTTAAAGAAGAATTAGGAGTTGTAAAGGAATAAGAGTCTTGAGTAGGAGTCCTATTAGGAGTCTTGAGTAAAAGTCTTACTTGAGTAGGAGTCTTTAGTAGGAGTCCTATTAGGAGTTAGGGTTTAGAAACCCTATAAATAGTCATGTATTCATCCTCTTTCATTAAGCAATAGATGAATCTTTTCAGAAGCCTTTGTGCAGCAACTTGGAGGAAGGAACCCCTATAGAGTTCCAGGAGGCCGATCCCCTAAAGAGATCAACCCCAAGTTTAGAATCTGCAAGGATTCTATCAGATAGACTCTATCGCCGAGGCATAAGGTATCATATCCATGTTTGCCCTTTCTTCTGTAGTCTTTGAGGACATACTCATAGAAAGCGATATCCTATGTCTCATCGATATGAGACCTCTCTTCGAATTTTCCATGTCAAACATTTTGACAATGGTTTCTATGTACTTGGATTGGGACAAGCCAAGCATCCTCTTGGATCTATCTCTATAGATCCGAATCCCCAAGATATAGGATGCTTCCCCTAAGTCCTTCATGGAGAAGTGTCTAGATAACCAAGCCTTCACTGTGGGTAGCATTCCTACGTCATTCCCAATGATCAGGATGTCATCCACATATAACACCAAAAAGGTGATAGTGCTCCCACTTACCTTCCTGTACACACAAGGCTCATCTTCATTCTTAACGAAGTCATAAGATCTGATTGCCTCATCAAATCTTATGTTCCAACTTCGGGAAGCTTGCTTTAGTCCATAAATGGATCTAAGCAACCTGCACACCTTATCTGGGCAGTCCTTGGACACGAATCCCTCAGGTTGTATCACATACACCTCCTCATCGAGGTTCCCATTGAGGAATATAGTTTTCACATCCATCTGCCAAATCTCATAATCATAGTGTGCTGCAATAGCCAATAGAATTCGGATGGATTTTAGCATTGCTACGGGTGAGAAAGTTTCGTCATAATCAACACCTTACCTTTGACGAGACCCCTTAGCCACTAGCCTTGCTTTATAGGTCTCTACCTTTCCTTCTACTCCAATCTTTTTCTTAAAGATCCACTTACAATCGATGGATACAATACCTTCGGGCGCATCAACAAGGGACCAAACCTTGTTGGAGTACATAGAATCCATCTCAGAATTCATGGCTTCTTGCCACTTCCCAGAGTCTATACTCATAATAGCTTCCTCGTAGGTCTGAGGATCAATATCCTTAACATCTTCTCCTCTAATATGTCCCATATCTCTCAGGAGGATGGGATACTCTACCAGACCTATGTAAAGTTGGAACTTATGTGTTAGGTATCTGAACAGACTCGGGCTGTAGAGTGGTGCTTGAGCTTGGTTCACCAACCTCGCTCAACTCTATCATGCTCCCACTATCTCCGCCAAGAATGTGTTCCTTCTCAAGGAACACTACTCTCTTGGCTATAAAGACCTTTTGGTCCTCGAGATGATACAAAAAATACCCAGAAGTTTCCTTGGGGTATCCCATAAACTTGCACCGCTCTATCCACGATTCTAACTTATCGGGGTTGTGTCTTTTAACGTGGGCAGGGCAGCCCCAAATCTTAACAACTTTAAGATCGGGCTTCTTCCCTTTCCATATCTCATATGGTGCCGACACTACCGACTTAGTTGGAACTCTATTTAGAAGGTAAGCTGCGGTCTCTAGGGCATATCCCCAGAATGAGATTGGTAGGTCAGCGAAACTCATCATGGATCGTACCATGTCTAACAGCGTACGATTTCTCCTTTCAGACACACCATTGAGCTGAGGTGTATAAGGAGGTGTCCATTGGGATAATATCCCATAGTCCTTGAGGAAATGAGTAAACTCTGTACTTAAGTACTCACCTCCTTGATCTGATCGAAGAGTTTTGATACTCTTTCCAGTCTGGTTCTCCACCTCATTCTTATACTCTTTGAATTTCTCAAAGACCTCGGATTTGTACTTCATTCAGTACACATATCCATACCTTGAGAAATAATCAGTAAAGGTAATAAAGTAGGAGTAACCACCAATGGCATGAGTTGACATGGGTCCACATACATCACTATGTATGAGTTCCAACATCTTAGTGGCTCTTTCTCTAGTTCCACTAAATGGAGAGTTGGTCAGTTTTCCACGAAGACAAGGCTCGCAAGTTGCTTATGACTCATAGTCGAACGGATCTAGATATCCATCCTTTGGCAACTTTTGAATCCTTCCCTCATGGATGTGACCTAGCCTACAATGCCACAGGTATGCACTGTTCATCTCATCTCGTTTCCTCTTGGACACACTTACACTCATGATATGTGGAGTAGTGTCTAACATAAATAAACCATTATGCAACATTCCTCTCGCCAATCTCCTTGACTTTTACTAGAATCTACAACAAATTACGGATGTGATAAGTAATACCGGTATCCAATACCAATGCACTATCACAAAAATCTGACAACTGGAGATTGATCATGAATATACCTGAAGCTTCACCAAGCTTCTGTTTCGCCTTTTCTGCAAGATACTCTTTGTAGTTTCTCTTCCAGTGCCCATCTTTGCCATAGTGGAAGCATTGGCCTTTGTCCTTTGTTGGGTCTTTCTTAGCAACCTTTGCTTTTCCTAGTCTGCCCTTGCCCTTTCCCTTCTTAAGGGACTTTTCTGCTTTCCTTTTCTTTCTAGTCTCACCAGTGTAGAGAACTGGCTTCTCTTTCCTAATAATACTCTCTGCCTCTCTCAACATATTGAGGAGCTCTAGGAGAGTCTCCTCAAGCTTGTTCATATTAAAATTTATTATGAACTGTGAAAAGGAATCTGGTAGGGATTGAAGCACGATGTCCACACACAAGTTATCCTCTAGGACCATTCCTAGACTTGTGAGTTTCTCCATCCACTCAATCATCTTTAGGACATGATTCTGAACTAGTGTCCCCTCAGTCATCCTAGTGCGGAAGAGGCTCTTGGATATCTCATATCGCTGAGTCCTTCCCTGTTCCTCAAACAATTTACGGACATGTAGGAGAATGGATCTAGCATCCATCTTTTCATGTTGTCTCTGTAACTCAGGAGTCATAGAGCCCAACATATAGTACTGAGCAAGAGTGGAGTCATCAATGTACTTCACGTAGTGAGCGATCTCATCCTTGCTTGCCCCTTCCTCGGGCGTAGGCATCACTGTATCAAGGACGTATATGATTTTCTCCGCCGTGAGAACAATTCTCAAGTTGCGGAGCCAATCTGTATAATTTGGACCAGTGAGGCGGTTGACATCAAGTATGCCACGTAAGGGATTTGAAAGCGACATTTTTTGAAAATAAAGATGCAGCAGGAATAAATAACATGCAGATTTTGCAAGAAATAAACTATTAAGATATGGACTTCTATCTTAATATGCTCCCACTATTTTGCTTACGAGTCACGCAACACCCTCAACACGTGAAACGGAAGTCTCTGGCAGACTTCTAGTAGGGATCAGAATCCAATCAGCGTCTTAGTGTAACCTCGAGGGACTCGACCAATCACACTAAGCCCAAAAGGTAGGCAACTCTTGCCGATCACAACTCCTTGTGATTCCTGTCCTGTTCGGCCTCCGAATCACCATAGTCTCGAGGGACTCGACCAACCATGATATTCGGTTAAGTCAACACCTTCGTTACAAGATGAGTCTAATTTGATGATATACCCTCGAGGGACTCGACCAAGCATACCATGCCCTCAGGTCACCAGTGACATCTCTATGTCGTAAGTAAGATAGTGAATCACGATATAGGTGAGCCTCGAGGGACTCGACCAACTCAACCTACACCGAGAATCGGTTCCTACCCATAACGATGGAAGGCCACGTGGGTCAATCTAATTGCCTCACGTTTACCAACTTAATATTATCGAGAGAGATGTTTCTATGATTTTGTCTCCTAATATGACATGTCACACATATACATATTTAATATATATCTACATCGCATGCAAATATATATACATATCTAGTATATGTATAATCAATCACACCAGATGATCATGGACCACAACCTAATGTGGTCAGGCCCTAGCCAGTAGGCCTAATCACTCACATCAAGATCTATGTGTACAACGGTGCATCTTCAAGCCCTGTGATCGTCCATCTCGTCCTCGTCGGTTCCGTCGACATCTCGATGCATCTCCATGCATCGCGATCGTTCGTTTTGTGGGTCCTGCTATCGCATCCACGCTCCCGCTGCGCCTCCTCATGTGATTACAACTTAATTATAGGCACGCAGGCCCGACAATAAATGAGAAATATAATGGAGGCTCGTAGGCCCCAATAATAATAATCACAAGTACACACATCACATTGTCCATGATCGTCCGTCCACACATCATATATCACATGTATAAATCATTATCATGTAGGACTACTAGATAATAATGAAAATAATAATCAACTAAACCTTTTAATTAATTAATATTTTCTGAAATCGGGGACATGTAGGGAATTTTTCTGAATTTTGAAGGGGTATTTTCATAATTTGGTCAAAGGACAGAAATTGGAATTTTGGAAATTCACAAGGGTAAAACTATCTTTTTATCCAAAAAAAAAACCCTAACCCCTTCTCTCCGTTTCTACTGCTGCCGCCACCGTTGGCACCCTGCTGGCGGCGGCCTATGCGGCGGAGGGCGGGACGCTGCCCTCGCTTGCGGGCGGTGTGCCTGCGGGCGGTGCTCCCGCTGGCGGGTGCCCCAGTGGGCAGCGCTGTGCACCACAGCACCCGCACGGGCCGTAGCGCCCGCAGGTGCCTTTGCCGTGCGGTGCCTCTACCCGCGAACGGAGTCGCACTAGTAGGCCAGCGCCGCCCGCTGGGGCTTGTTGCCGCCACTACTAGTGGCTTGCGCGCGGGCCCAACGTCGTCTGGCGTCGCCTACACCCGCGAGTCCAGCTCCCGCAGGAGCCGTCCTTGCGTGCGGGCGCAGTGCCCGTGCTCAGGTGGCCGCCGTGCCTATGGCCTTGCTTGTCGGCATCGCCGTAGGCTACGCCCGCGGGCTGCTAGCCCCGCCGGCCGCAAGCCTGCTGCACGCAGGCCACTGTCGGGCTACTGCAGGCGCAGCGCTTGCGCATGCGCCGGCACTATGCTGCCTACGTTTGCACGGACGTAGATCGAGGGCAGCAATAGTTGTTGCCCTTTCTCGCTTTTGCGTCAACGATTTTGACATCAAAATTCTTCCTAAACACAACACGCAGTTCAAAAACCAATCATTCGCACGAACAACCTGGCTCTGATACCACTGTTGGGAAATCTTGGGGGCGACATCACATGCGCAGTAGAAGATCAAGAAAAACAAAATCCCCAATTTCCCAAAAGGATGTTCATCATCGTGCGAAGATTGGTGCACATAAATCCGCGAAACAAACTGCGTATAAGATAAATTTTTTTACCTAGGGAGATCGTATATCCCTGTTTCCTTGCAGATCTCTAGGAGAGGATGAAGGAGGTCAAGCGTCCTCCTCTCTAGCGGTGATCCACACAGCAAGGCTGCGACGATGCTCCTCAAAAACTCCAGGCCTACTCTGAGGTGGAGAGGGGGAGGAGAATAGGAGAGGCAAGCAAAGGCTCTAGCCCATGAGGCTCTGAATCCCTCCTATTTATAGAGGCCCCCTGTCAAACCCTAATTGACACTCTTTCTCTCTCTAATCGGATTCTCGAGTCTCGCTCTAATCAGATTCTCCGGGAGAACTCTTTCTCTCTCAACCCGAATGACCCTGGCCAGGGATTTGTCTGAGCAAGAACACATGGGATATTCCTCTCATGACGCCGAGAGTGAATGATCCTCTATCGACACTCAATAGCCCTGATAAGGTCGACTACCACTCCAAATGACCAGCTGTACTAGATCTGGGACAACCAAACCTATAAGTCTGGTATCAAAGAGTGGAGCACTCATATAGGACATCCTTGGTGTCTCAAGTATAAGGACCAGATACACCACTAGGACTACGGAATTGCTGTCTGACAATAAGGCATCATCAACCATCCAGTATTCCGTAAGCGGATCAATCAGTGAACTCATTCTCCAATGAGCACCTGTACTGTATCCCTAGTGTCCCCACACGAGCAGCTATGAGACCAACTGCATCCATCATATGGACGGATATACAGCACACTAGTTTGTCCGATTATCACGATGTCCCTCTCGAGTAACCTATAACCGGGATTATTTAGGATCTGTGTTTAAAGGTGAATCGGTCTCATTATCGTGATCTCATCACGATCCGATTCCTATTGCACAGATCCAAGGACATCACAATATATACATGCAATAGACAATATATAAAGTGATAAATGCCAAAATATAATAAGCAAAAAAGATTCTGTGTCAAGTCACACGTGCCATCACTCACGTGATTGGCTTGCTGGGCACCTATGACTAGCACCTTCTTCCTCCTCTTCTTTCACAGACATAGCTGCTGCATACACAACCGCCACCGCCTCAGCCGCAGCTCCTTTTCCCCCTTTCCTTTCTTTCTCTTTTTCCTTCCTCTTCCTCTTTCTCCACGCAGCTGCTATAGTTGCCACTACAGCCGCTGCAACTGCAACCACAGCCTAACCCCTTCTTTCCTCATCTTCCCTCTCTTTCTTTTCTGCAGCTGCAGCTGCCATTGCTGTAGCCGCAGCCTCTTCTTCCTCTCTTGCTCTTCTTCCTCTCCTTCTTCTCTTCTAGCTCCAACTGTCACTGTCGCAGCCGCCTCTTCTTCCTCCCCTGCTCTTCTTCCTCTCCTTCTTCTCTTCCTTTCTCCATCCCAATGCCCCATAGCTCTTCGTTGCAGCCCTTGCTGCAGCCACCCTCCTATTTTCTTCTTCTTCTTTTTGTTCTTCTTCTTCTTCTTCTTCTTCTTCTTCTTCTTCTTCTTCTCCAATTCTTCCCTTCTCCTCCCCGATGCCCCACACATGCACTCCTCTGTTTCACTTCTTCCCTTCTCCTCCCCGACGCCCCACACATGCACTCCTCTGTTTCCTCCTTGAGGAAATAGAGGTGCTGTAGCTACCTCTAGCTCCCCTCCCTCTTCCCTCTCTTCTCCCTCTTCTCTTCTTCTTCTTCTCCTCTTCTTCCCTTCTCCTCCCCGAAGAACAGCGCCTCTTCTCCTCTATTTCCCCCTACGGGAAACAGAGGTGCTGCATTCCTAGCTACTGCAGCTACCTCTCGCACCCCTCCCTCTTCCCTCTCTTCTCCCTCTTCTCTTCTTCTTCTTTTCCTCCCCAATGAACAGTGCCTCCTCTCCTCTGTTTCCCCCAGCGGGAAACAGAGGTGCCACAGCCACCCTCCCTCCCTCCCTTCTTCTTCTTCTCTTCTTCTCCTCTTCTTCTTCTTCTTCTTCTCTTCTCCTCTTCTTCTTCTCCTCCTTTTCTCCTCTTCTTCCTCCTTCTCTACTTCTCCTCTTCTTCTTCCCCAATGCCCTCAGCTCCTCTCTCTGTTTCCCAGGGAAACAGAGAGCGTGGGAGGCGGTGGGATAAAATCGAAATTTTGTTTTTTTTTTGTTTTTACAGCCTAACACTTTGATCACTAGATTATTATGTTTACATATATATTATCCGAGTTGAAATAGATCCTTATAAATAATTTTCAATAGTGAGGGATATTACAATACATTCATAAACACAACCATTGTCTTTACCTTCTTCTAGACCAGGTGACACTGAGGTACCTCAACCTGACCCGGCCTATATCAATGACTCTCTACTACTTATTCCACTACTCTACTACTTATCAATATACAACCTCACAATCTTGTAGCCTCTAAACATCCCATGACAACATGTTCCAAGAGTAGTATCTTCAAGCTATGTCAAATCCTAACCACACACTATCACAGAATCTTATCTAATACTATAAACCCACCATTTTTTATTCAAGCTCAAAAATCTCCACACTATCATAACGCCATATGTGAGGAATATGATGCCCTACCTCTATAACTCAACATGGAATCTAGTACCATTTCATCATACACAAAACATCATCGAGTGTAAGTAGGTTTTTCAAATTAAATGAAACTCAAATGGATCTGTTGCCCGATATAAGCACGTCTCGTCGCCAAAGGGTTTTATCGACGACTTGTAGTTGATTTTACTAAGACATTTAGTCCCATTATTAAGCCCACAATAATTTGATTTATCCTAAGTCTGGCCACCACTAAAGGTTAGCAATTACGACAATTAGATGTTAATAATGCTTCGGAATAGATGTTAAAATGCTTTTTTACAGGGGACTCTAAATGAAGATGTTTTTATGCAACAACCTCTTAGTTTCATTCATCCTTAGTATCCAAGGCATGTTTGCAAACTTCAAAAAGCTTTTATGCACTTCGTCAGGCTCAAGAGCCTAGTACACTGACTTGGTTATTTTTTATTTCAATTGGCTTTATCAACTCCAAGTCTAATACCTCGTTATTTCTATGACAACAAATATGGAGGCATAATATATATTCTGGTGTATGTGGATGATATGATTATCACAGGCAATAATCTATAGAGATCCAGGCCTTCATCAAGCAATTGACAGATTGATTCTCTCTTAAAGATCTAGGAACCCTGAACAACTTTCTGGGCATAGAAGCAATATACACTGCCTTAGGTCACTTCCTCTCACAAAGAAAGTATAGATGCAAGATGTATTATCAAAGACATATGCGATGCAATGCGCAAATGCGGGTAACAACTCCCCTCTCTACTAGTGAATTTCTTAAATTATCTGATGAAAGTCCTACTATGGAATCCACTTAATACAGATAAGTAGTTGACTCTTTGTAGTACTTAGCTCTCACTCGTCTAGATATCTCATTTACCATCAATAAATTATCACAATTTATGCAGGGACCATCTACTATGCATTAGTCTGCAGTCAAACGAATCCTGCGATATCTTAAAGGGACTCTTAATTATGGTATCTTTCTCCATAAACACTCTCCACTTCTTCTTCATTGTTAGGATCGGAGCAGCACTAAGAGGGGGGGTGAATTAGTGCAGCGGATTAAAACTCGTAAGTTTGAAAATGATTTCGTAAATGTGTAGAGATTTTGATGCGACAAGGAATGACTTAGTAAAAGTAGCTCGAGTAAAGTAAGGAGATGAAAACCAAAAGCTTGCTGCTATGTAAATAAAGGTTTCAGAAAGTTAAACACTCACAAATTCAAGGAACACACCATTTTAAAGTGGTTCGGTCAAATGACCTGTATCCACTCGCGAAGCCTTCTTCGATGAGGCTCCTAACTTCCACTAGCAAATCACTTTGAAGGGGAAGGACCAAATACCCCTCTTATAACCTTGTTACAAGTGGTTCATACTCTTACAGATATTTTAAAGAGAAAGAAGGAGGTGAACACTTAAGCTATTTAAAACAAGACTTTGCTAAAGCTTTTTCTCAACTTCTAACTTCTCAAAATATGTATTCTCTGCTGAGAATTGAGGGGTATTTATAGACCCCAAGAGGATTCAAATTTGCACACCAAATTTTGAATTCCTTTGGGTTCCCGAAGCTGGCGGTGCCATCGCTAAGTCCGACGGTACCACCGCCCAACCTTTCGGGTTCTGGACGGTGCCACCACCCGACCTTACGGGTCACTGGTTGAGCTCCAAATTTGACCCAAACCAGTTCATATTCGGGACCAGTTGGCCCCTAACCAGGTTATAGGATTAACTCTTAATCATAACCCTAATTACATGTAAACTACGAAGTTAAGACATAGTCCTAAGCAAGTTTTTAATTGGCAACGTCGAGTTTCCTTCCGGTGAGCTTTTCGACGAACTTCCGGCGGACTTCCGATGCACCCTTGGATTTCTTCCGGCGGACTCCCAGCAGGCTCCCGGTCTTATGGCGAGTTCAGCGAGTCTTTAGCAAGTAGCTGAACCTTCACGGTGATCTCCGCGAACCTTCGACGATTTCTCCGATGGACTTCCGAAAACTTCGGCAAGTCCCTGATTTCTTCTCGGTTGGTTCCGACAGCACTTCTAACGAATCTTCGGACTCTCAGTGGACTCTTGAACACCCATCGAACTTGACTCTGGTAGACTTGCTTTATGTCTTCAAGCTATCTAGTTAATCCTGCACATGTAAAACAAAACTTCGATCGAGACAATTAATCCTAAGCAATTGATCAAGTTGTTCGGCATGTCATTGGTCCCTCGACGCTTCGTTCGATTCTTCGACGCATCATCCTCTCTTGCGACCTATTGCCCAATCGACCAGTTGACTCCGCAACTCCGATATCCTTGGCACAATCTCCGCTCTTCTTGGCCAGATGCCCGAAGCCTTCTGTCGATACGTCGATCGATCCACCGGCCCGACGTCCAATCTTCTAACATGTTCCTCCGGCCCAACATGATTCTTCCTGCTTTAATTGTCTCATCCTGATCGAAGTATCCTGCATCACTCTAAATGCAAATTAAATCATAAACACATATCAAGTGGTTTCATCATCAAAATATGAGATTCAACAATCTCCCCCTTTTTGATGATGACAACCACTTGATGACGGAGTTAACCTTAACTCCCGGAGTTTAAACAAACTCCCCCTATCAATATGGCTTATTGATAGAAACTCTTGGATCCAAAACTTCAAGCAACATGTCATCATAAACTTATGCATAACATGTCATGTCATCATACTTCTCCCCCTTTGTCATCAACAAAAAGGAGAAGTTCCAACTCTTATGTGTTTAGAGATAAAAGTTCAAATTATTGCATAATAAACATAGTATCAAATTTTATCATCATACAATCTAGCAATTAAAGATGTGCAAGTTTAGCATATTTGCTTTTCTTGAGATAGGAACTGTTTGCTTCTCTTTAGACTACAAGCTAGCAATTTTTACGATATGCAAGTTTTACTACATACAAGCTAACAAAAATTTAGCAAGTGCTATATCACATTCGAATATGCAAGGTATCAAGTTTTAGATATGCAAGGTAGTAAGATAGCATGTTCTACTTCATACAAGCTAGCAACTTTTATAATATTTTAGAACATGCAAGCTAGCAGTTTTGAGATGTTCAAAAAGCAACTCTTGCTTCTTGAGATAGGCAAGATAGCGCACTTTTGCAATTTTTGTTTCTTAAGATAGGTAAGATAGCACATTTTGCATTTTCTTGAGATTTCAAGCTAGTAATCCTCGGTGATATTTAAGATAGCAATTTCTTCTCTTTTGAGAAGTGTCATTTTTGCTTCCTTAGCAAAATGCCAAACTAGCAAGAGACAATGTTTTACATGAGCCAAGCAAACAATTTGGCAAGTGTTACATTTGCATCTTCTCTTTGAGATGACCCTTTACATCAGTTCAAGATAGCACATTAGCAACTCTTTCTCTCCCTTTGTCATTGGCAAAAAAAAAGGAAGACCCTTTACATCAATTTCTAAATCATGACAAAGGTAATTATCAATCTTATTTGTGCATCATTATGTTTTCAAATTAAAATATGCACAATTTCAAAACTTTACATTTGTATCCTTACTTCACGCATTATACAAATGAATTAATCACTATGGGCATATCATACATAATACATTATTTTGGTAACAAATCATAGCATTTATCAATATTTTCATCATGATACCAAGCATTTATCATTTAGAGCATTCATGATACACATTATATATCATCACAATAAAAAGTAATTGCATGCATAATTTCAAATCATAAATGTTTCAAATCATGATGGTATTAATTTGTCAAATTGCATCCTACCATGCATGATCAAAACTTCTCTCCATTTGTATTTCATACATAATTTCATTTCATCACATTAGTAATATCAAGAAAAATTAATTGGGTGATGAGATGAATATACAGAATTGTATAAAAATCATATCATAAGTGTTTCTTGCATTCATATCATCACATGAAGGAATATAAAAAAATTGGTGATGAGATATTACTTCATGAATATAATAAAATTCATATAGCATATCATGGTTTATTAGAATTTGTCTTCTTTTTGGTGAATAGCAAAAAGAATAGTAGGATAGCAAGATCTCAATTCATGCATATCAAATATTCATTCATCAAAATCATGATTCACCTAGAAAATTCTCCTCTTTAAATATTCAAAGAGAGATCTTAGGAGATTAAATAAGAGATTTTCAAATAAAATTTTAAATCAAGAATTTAAAAAAAAGATATTCTCTTTAGTAAATCACAAAAGGAAACGTAGGAGAAAAAGATTTCAATTCATGCATAAGAACTCTTATGATTCATATTGAAAATTTTCTCAAAATGAAAGAGAATAAAGAGTAAGAAATCTTGATTCATAAAGGATTTCGTGTTATAAATTTCAAGAGATCAAGATCATGATTTTGATAAAACCCATTAGATTCAAATCATCAAAATCAATTTCAAGGTTCACAAAATTCATAAATAAATTCTTGATTTTAAACCCAATAATATACTTTCCTTTTTATGTGATACTTTTTAAGTGATTGATTTCGTATAAGCATGCCTTTTTCATTTATGTCAAATAAAAAATATGCATCAACATTTAGGAACGAAAAATGAATTTTGTCATAAAAACCATCAAGATCAATAAACCATAAAAATCATCATGTATAACTTTAAAATCTCATACATAAAATCGTCAAGTCATGATATCAAAATTTCAATATTTTCATAAAACTTTATGCATCATTAAGTATACAATCGTCAAGCATATAAAATTTCTCAATTCATTATGAATCATAAAAAGAATTGTGGTTCCGAAAAATTATGATTCATTTAGGATAGTAGATGCTAAAAAGAAACATTACGGATAAAAGATCTTGATTTTTATAGGGTAAATCTCAAGTTATAAATCTCGAAAAATTAAGATAAAGCTCATTCAAATTCAAATCATCAAATCAAAATCATTTTTAAGATGATAAAATAGATTCATCAAAGTCAATAAGATAGAGAAAAAAAATTTTCAAGAAAAATGCTTTTCTCTATTTAGTTGTTTCATACAAGCATGCCTTTGTCCTTTTTGTGCCATATATATATATATATATTATCATGAAAATCAATAATCCATAAATATCAAGAATCATCATACATAATGTCAAAATATAAACTCATTAATCATAACTTCAAATTAAACATGATTTTATATACTCAAAATTGAGAAATAACAATGGAAATCAACATGATACACATTATTACTTCTTAACCACATATAGCATGATTTCATAAGGCATTTTTTTGAAGGTGAGAAGGGAATAATTCAAAGGTACAAAGATTTCAACCATCTCATAAACAAATGAAAGATCAAGTCATGAATCCAAAATTCCATGAATCAAAATAATCAAAATGATCATCAAAGGTAATCTCATGTTATTCCAAGAAATCAATATTATGATTTTGATAAAACTTATTTCAAATTCAAATCATCAAAATGATCAAACTCTCAACCTTACTTTCAAGAGATTCAAAAAGACATAAATAATTTTATTGGTCTCTTAGTGAAAAATCGATAAGATAAAGTAAAAGAAAATTTTTCATGAAAAATGTTTTCCTCCTTTTGTTTCAACTCATTGATTGATTTCATACATGCTTGTTCTTTTCTTTTATACCAAATCCATGCATCATTCACTAACGCCAAAAAAGATCTTTCAAAAGATCATAAAGTTCGATAATCACAAAAATCATCATACATCATTTCGAAAGAAAACTCATTAAGCATGATCATTATGTATTATTTCAAATCAAATATGATTTCATTTATTTTCAAAATATTCATCATGATAGGACATACAAGGCAAAGAAATTATTAATCATAAAGCATATTCATCAATCATGGTTTCATTGAGCATAAGGTATTTTCTACCAAAATCATTTTGTTTGTTGTAGTCATGCATTTTTCTTTTTAGGTGAATCTATCTTTTCATGCTTAGTTTGCATACAAAAGCCGTGCATCATTTTTAAAAACAACTTTTATCACAGTAAAAATTGATAATCCATAAATTACAAAAGATCATCATGGAATCATCAAATCATAAGTTCTTTAAGTAAAAAAGTATTTAAATCTTTTGTTTCTTATAAAGCTGTTACTTTTGAATCCCACTTCTTAGAAAGAGAACGCAAAATTTTGTTTATGAGTTCAAAATCCGAAAAATATTTGCCAAGAGCTCTTAAACTATTGATAACATCTGTAAAATGGGTGTACATGTCACCAATGGTTTCACTTGGCTTCATCCGAAAAACCTCGAAATCATGCATTAAAAAGTTGATTTTCGAATCTTTAACTCTAGAAGTGCCTTCGTGTGTGATTTCAAGAGTGTGCCATATGTCAAAAGCCGTTTCGCACAAAGAAACCCAATTAAACTCCGTTTTATCTAAGGCACAAAATAAGGCATTTTTTTGAAGGTGAGAAGGGAATAATTCAAAGGTACAAAGATTTCAACCATCTCATAAACAAATGAAAGATCAAGTCATGAATCCAAAATTCCATGAATCAAAATAATCAAAATGATCATCAAAGGTAATCTCATGTTAAATCATCAAAATCAATAAACTATAAATTACCCAAAACTTATCATCATCATGCATAGTTTCAAAAAATAAATTTATTAGGCATGATATCATATTTCATAAGTCATTTTCAACCAAAATCATTTTGTTTATCATAAACATACAATTTTCATGATATTTTCAAAACTACTAGAATGATAAGCATGATTCCTAATTTTTTATTTTCATTATTAAATTATTAAATATGTAATTTTCAAGAAAATTAATCCTAAACTAAATTAAAAATAACTCATGAAAAGTATTATGTAATTTTGAAATAAATTAAGGGTATTTTTATTACCTCATTGTTGAAAGTTGTTAAGGCGTAGTTTGCCATCTCACTTTTGTTGATTTTTTCCTCATCTTCGGAGGAGCTTGATTCTTCCTAATTTATGTTCTTCTTCTTGCATTCAAAGTAAGTAGTTCCATTCTTTTTGTTATTTAATTTTTATTTCATTAAATTTTTAAATTTCTTTGTAAGTTCAAGTTCACCATCACTTGAGCTTATGCTTGAGTGGTCTTCATGTGTTCTATGTCCCAAATCCTTCTTGTTCTTTGGAGTGTGGTTCTGTTCATCATGTTCATCAAGTGTATTGTGTACCATTTCATATGTCATCAATGTACCAATAAGTTCTTTAAGTAAAAAAGTATTTAAATCTTTTGTTTCTTATAAAGCTGTTACTTTTGAATCCCACTTCTTAGAAAGAGAACGCAAAATTTTGTTTATGAGTTCAAAATCCGAAAAATATTTGCCAAGAGCTCTTAAACTATTGATAACATCTGTAAAATGGGTGTACATGTCACCAATGGTTTCACTTGGCTTCATCCGAAAAACCTCGAAATCATGCATTAAAAAGTTGATTTTCGAATCTTTAACTCTAGAAGTGCCTTCGTGTGTGATTTCAAGAGTGTGCCATATGTCAAAAGCCGTTTCGCACAAAGAAACCCAATTAAACTCCGTTTTATCTAAGGCACAAAATAAGGCATTTATAGCCTTTGCATTTAGAGAAAACGTCTTCTTCTCCAAATCATTCCAATGGATCATTGGAAGAGAAGACATTCGAAAACCATTCTCGATAATATTCCATAAATTTAAGTCCAACGAAAGCAAGAAAACTCTCATTCAAGTTTTCTAATAAGTGTAGTCCGTCCCATTGAAAAAGGGACGACGAATGAGAGAGTGACCCTCTTGAAAGCCTAAAAGAGCCATTTCTTTTAGGTGTTAAACCAAATGAGAAATACGAGGCTTTGATACCAATTGTTAGGATCGGAGCGGCACTAAGAGGGGGGGTAAATTAGTGCAGTAGATTAAAACTCGTAAGTTTGAAAACGATTTCATAAATGTGTAAAGATTTCGAGGCGACAAGGAATGACTTAGTAAAAGTAGCTCGAGTAAAGTAAGGAGATGAAAACCAAAAGCTTGCTGCTATGTAAATAAAGGTTTTAGAAAGTTAAACACTCACACATTCAAGGAACACACCAATTTAAATTGGTTCGGTCAAATGACCTACATCCACTTGCGAAGCCTTCTTCGATGAGGCTCCTAACTTCCACTAGCAAATCACTTTGAAGAGGAAGGACCAAATACCCCTCTTACAACCTTTTTACAAGTGGTTCACACTCTTACGAATTTTTCAAAGAGACAGAGGGAGGTGAACACTTAAGCTATTGAAAATAAGACTTTGCTAAAGCTTTTTCTCAACTTCTAACTTCTCAAAAGGTGTATTCTCTACTGAGAATTGAGGGTATTTATAGACTCCAAGAGGATTCAAATTTGAGCTCCAAATTTTGAATTCCTTTGGGTTCCTGGTGGTGCCACCGTCTATCGGTGGCGGTGCTACCACCTATCAATGTCACATTGACCGTGTACTAGCGGTGCCACCGCCTGACCTTTTGGGTGCTGGGTGGTACCACCTCCCAGTCCAGCGGTACCACTACCCAACCTTTCGGGTTCTGGGCGATGCCACCACCCGACCTTACGGATCACTGGTTGAGCTCCAAATTTGGCCCAAACCATTTCATATTCGGGCCCAATTAGCCCCTAACCAAGTTATATGATTAACTCTTAATCCTAACCCTAATTACATATAAACTATGAAGTTAAGATATAGTCCTAAGTAGGTTTTTAACTGGCAACATCAAGTTTCCTTCCGACAAGCTTTCCGGTGAACTTCCGGCGGACTTCCGATACACCCTCAGATTTCTTCCAATGGACTCCCAGAGCCATCCCGGTCTTGTGGTGAGTTCAGCGAGTCTTTGGCAAGTAGTTGAACCTTCTCGGTGATCTCCGCGAACCTCCGACGATTTCTCCGGTGGACTTCCAAAAACTTTGGCAAGTCCTCGATTTCTTCTCGGTTGGTTCCAACAGCACTTCCGACAATTGATCAAGTTGTCCGGCATGTCATTGGTCCCTCGACGCTTCGTTCGATTTTTCGGCGCATCATCCTCTCTTGCGGCCTATTGCCCAATCGGCCAGTTGACTCTACAACACCGATATCCTTGGCACAATCTCCGCTCTTCTTGGCCCGATGCCCGAATCCACGGTCTGATGCCCGAATCCATGGCCCGAAGCCTTCTATCGATACGTCGACCGATCCACTGGCCCGATGTCCAATCTTCTGACATTTTCCTCTAGCCCAACATGATTCTTCTTGCTTTAATTGTCTTATCCTGATCGAAGTATCCTGCGCCACTCAAAACGTAGATTAAATCATAAACACATATCAAGTAGTTTCATCATCAAAATACGAGATTCAACATTCATGTCTTTGCCGAAGCTGATTGGGTTGACAACTTTGATGATAGAACATTCACATCAGGGTGTATTGTCTTTCTTGAAGCTAATCCAATTAGTTGGAGTTCTAAGAAGCAAAAGACAATCATATGGTCTACAACTTAAACTGAATACTGTGCCATCGCCACTGCCACTACAGAACTCAATTGGGTCACAAATCTGCTCAACGAACTCAACATCAATTCCACTCCTATTTCTACAATATATTGTAATAATGTCGGAGCTATCTATTTATGTGCCAATCTGGTATTCTATTCCTGTATGAAACATATTGCTATTGACTTCCACTTCGTGCGAGAACAAGTTGTCCGACATCAACTATGTGTTTCTCATGTATATATAGTTGATCAATTAGCAGACTCACTCGCGAAGCCTCTTGCTCATAAACTCTTTATATTGCATCGGTCAAAGATCGATATCGTTGATAGGAGCAACATCTTACGGGGGCATGATAGCAGATAAGATTTCTCCAACTGTATGAGAAAATCTTATTGAATCTCGAATTTTGATGATGAAATCAATTGATAATTGTTTGATCTAATCTATATCTTGAGAAAAGTGTGCAGGATTAACTACGACAATAGTAAGACATAAAGCAGATGTTGTGTTGGAGTCCGAACGTTCGTCAGAAGTTCTATCGGAACCAACCAAGAAGTCCTGAAGCTTGCCAAAGAAGCTTGTTGGAACTCGCCAAGAAGATCGTCAAGAAGTCCAAGAGCTTACCGGGAGTCCGCTGGAACATTATCGAGAGATCGTCAAAAGTTCGCCAAAAGATCGTCGGAAGCTCGCTAGAAGAAAACTAGACTTATGAACTTGTTTAGCTTAGTAAATGTTTTAGAATTCGGAGTTAGCACATAATTGGGATTGGAATTGGGCCAACCCAATTAGGGGATAGTTGGGCCCATGTAAAGACTATGTTGGGCCCAATGAAAGGCCCAAACAATGACCCAACAGGTGGCACCATTGTGACACAGTCTCCGAGACTATGTTAGGCAGTGGTACCGCCAGTCTGGGCAGTGGTACCATCCAGCATAGCCTCCCAGGCGGTGGTACCGCCAGTTTGTCTTGGTGGTGGTACTGCCCAATGGCAAGGTGCCAAGTGTTGGGAAATCTTATGGGCGACATCACATGTGCATCGGAAGAACAAAAACAACATCCCCAATTCCTAAAGAGATGTTTGTCGTTGTGCGAAGATTGGTGCGTAAAAATCCGTGAAACAAACTGTGTATAGAATAGATTATGTTACCTAGGGAGATCGTATATCCCTGTTTCTTTGTAGATCTCTAGGAGAGGGTGAAGGAGGTCAAGCGTCCTCCTCTCTAGTGGTGATCTAGTAGTAGGGCTGCGACGATGCTCCTCAAGACTCCAAGCCTGCTCTAAGGTGGAGAGGGGGAGGAGAATAGGAGAGGCAAGCAAAGGCTTTAGCTTATGAACCACTGAATCCCTCCTTTTTATAGAGGTCCCCTATTAAACCCTAATGGATCCTTCCCTATTGGGTATTGGATCTGCATCCAATTACCCAAGCCTCTTAGATTAGTGGATCTCTATCCAATAATTTGTCATGGGCTTTTATTGGATCTCATTCATAGGGTTCAATAATTCAATGGCTTATTGGATATCCAATAAGATATAGGCTCCGACAGATATCTCATATCCGAACCTCTACTTATTGCAATGCCTACCATATATGTGTGACCCTCTAGGCCTAATATCGAGCTGGCCGTGAGTTATACCTTTCAGAATTCCTTTTGGCTACATGAATTATTATCTCCATAATAATTCACTCGACTCATCGACTACGGACATACTAGGCCACTACGCCGTAGTCCCCAGACGATATAGGGGAATCCAATCCATTGGACCTGTCTGTCCTCAGTTACCTTGTACCTATAGTCCCTCATCCATCTAGTATCCCAAAGACCATATACCGGGTATAGTGTTGTCAAACACATACAGATTCTACTCGAGTCTCGCTCTAATCGGATTCTCCTAGAGAACTCTTTCTCTCTCAATCCGAATGACCCTAGCTAGGGGTTTGTCGAAGCAAGAACACATGTGATATTTCTCTCATGATGCCGAGAGTGGATAATCCTTTATCGACACTCAATAGCCCTTGTAAGGTCGATTGCCACTCCTAATGACCAATTGTACTAGATCCGAGACATCCAAACCTATAAGTCTGGTATCAAAGAGTGGAGCACTCATATAAGACATCCTTGGTGTCTCTAGTCTAAGGACCAAATATACCACTAGGACAATGGAATCGCTATTTGACAATAAGGCATCATCAACCATCTAACATTCCGTAAGCGGATCAATCAGTGAACTCATTCTCTAATGAGCACCTGTATTGTATCCCTAATGTCCCCCACATGAGTAGCCATGAGACCAGTTGCATCCATCATATGGACGGGTATACAACACACTAGTCTATCCGATTATCTCATTATCCCTCTCGAGTAACCTATGATCGAGATTATTTAGGATCTGTGTTTAAAGGTGAATTGGTCTCATTATCATGATCTTATCACGATTCTCATTGCACAGATCCAAAGATATCATAATATATGCATACATATATGCAATCATCAATATAAAGTAATAAATGTCAAAATATAATAAGCAAAAAGATTCTGTGTCAAGTCACACGTGCCATCACTCACGTGATTGGTTTACTAGGCACCTATGACTAGCAATCTCTCACTTGACCTAAAGCCAATTAGCTATGTGTCTGATCCCCATTAGACCCCTGTAACGCTCAAAGACAACATGAGACAATGGCTTTGTTAGTAGATCTGTAATGTTATCTTCGGATGGAACTATTAGGATTAGGGTCGGCACTAAGAGGGGGGGGGTGAATTAGTGCAGCGATAAGATAATGATGGTTTAAAAACTTTCGTACGATAAAACCATTTCCGACATAAAACCGATTTCGGAAACTTAACTTTGCAACATGTTCGTAAATGAATAGAAGGCAGTAAGCTTTTGAAGAGGTTTACAGTAAAGATAAAAAGCAGAGAGTAAATGCAAACCAAAGAAGATGGCAGTTTATAGTGATTCGGTTAATCGTGACCTACATCTACTCCTCTGATTCCTCTTGCATCGAGGCCACTGACATCCACTAGAGGTCTTCCTTTAATAGGCGAAGACCAACTCCTTCTTACACCCCTCTTCTCCTTTTACCGGGTTTAGGAGATAACCCTTACAAGCACTCACTCTCCTCTTAAGCTATTCTAACACTTAGACTCAAGGAGGAGGATTCTACATAGATTACAACAGAGTTTTCTCACTTTTGAATGCTCTGTGCTTGTGTACTTTAACCAGGGATAGGAGAGGTATTTATAGGTTTCAAGTTGATTCAAACTTGGAGCCAAATCTTTCCCATCTGGGTTCCCCGGGCACGGGCAATACCACCGCCCAATTGTCAGTTTGATTGACACTGTCCTGGGTGGTACCACCATCCAGGTCTAGCGGTACCACTGCTTGGCACCCTGCTAGGGATAGTACAACCACCCAGACTAATGGTACCACTGCCTAACATAGTGTCGAAGACTGTGCCACGACGATGTGACTTCTTTGGGCATTGTTTGGGCCTCTTATTGGGCCCAACACAGTTCTTACATAAGCCTAGCTGGCTCATAATTGGGTTGGCCCAAATCCAAGCTTAATTACGTGTTGACTACGATTCCTAAAATATATTCTAAACTAAACAAATCCCTATGTCAATTATTTCGGTGAGCTTCCGACGATCTTCCAGCGAACCTCCGACGAACACTCGGCAATGTTCCGACGGACTCCCGGTAAGCTCCTGGACTTCATGATGATCTTCTTGGCCAGTTTCGACGAGCTTCTTGGCAAGCTCCACAACTTCTTGGTTGGTTCCACTAGAACTTCCGACGAACTCTCGAACTCCCAACGATGTCACATCCTTGACTTCGGGACTTCATTTTGCTTCATGCATTGCTATCATAGTTAATCCTGCACATGTAAAACAAACTTCGATCTAGACAATTAATACTAAGCATTAATCAAGTTGTCCGGCATGTCATTGGTCTCTCAACGCTTCGTCTGATTCTTCGGCACATCGTCCTCTTGATGACGGGGTTAACCTTAACTCCCGGAGTTTAAACAAACTCCCTCTAAAAATATGCCATATTGATTGAACCTTGAATTCAAGCCGAATTCAAGTCATTGCAAATATTCATCATGAATATTTGCAACACGTTATCATGCATAACATGATTATACTTCTCCCCCTTTGTCATCAACAAAAAGGAGAAGTTCCACTATCATGTGTTTGGAAATACAAGTTCAACACATTGCATGAAAAACATAATATTAATTTTTATCATCATGCAAATTTGCTATCATCATAGATGTACATGGTAGTACGATAGCAAGTTTACAATATACAAGCTAGCAAAAAATTTTCAACATTTTAAGACACACAAGCTAGCAATTTTGAGATGTTCAAGAAGGCAACTCTTGCTTCTTGAAATATAAGTTTTACTAGATGTGCAAGTTAACTTTTTGCTTCTTGAGATAGGCAAGATAGCACTCCTTGGTGATGTTCAAGATAGCAAGTTCTACATCATCCAAGCTAGTGAATCTTACAACATTTTAGAACATGCATAATCACCAAAGCATCATAAATTTTAATGATATACAAAATTACAAATTTTGCATGTTTGCATTTATGCGTCTTTAGATTTGCAAGATAGCACTTCTTGGTGATGTTCAAGATAGCAATTTCTTCTCTTTTGAGAAGTGCAATTTTTGCTTTGTTCTTGAATTGTGCGAGCTAGCAAATTATCTTTCTAGCATGTTTTGCTCCCCCTTTGTCATTGTCAAAAAGAAGGGAAGACCCTTTATATTAATTTCTAAATTATGACAAAGGTAAATAGTATGGATGAAAATTTAAGTTATGAATGACAAAACAATTATTTTATCATGAATATTTCATCATTACATGCATGATTCTAAATCATCATTTATTTCACATCATGATGGTACTAATTTTGTCAAATTACATCCTACCATACATGATCGAAACTTCTTATTTGTATACATCAAAACAAATTAATAAATATTTCATGTATTCATATCATCACATAAGGAATATAAAAAAATTTGGTGATGAGATATTACTTCATGAGTACAATAAAATTCATATAGCAGGCAAGATTGATACCATAATATTTATTAAATATTTTAAAAATAGTTTTCTTATAGTTCCAATTTATATTGATGATATCATTTTTGGTTCTTCAAATGAGTTTGTGAATCTTTTATCAATAGTATGAGCTAAGAATTTGAAATGAGTTTAATGGGTGAACTAACTTTTTTCTTAGGATTGCAAATTAAGCAACTTAGTGATGGAACCTTTGTTTGTCAAACTAAGTATTCTTTAGATCTATTAAAACAATTTAATATGGATAGTGCTAAGGCTATTAATATACCAACGAACACTTTTATAAAATTAGATATGGATATTAATGGAGAATGTTTTGATCAAAAGACTTGTACAGGTGTGGTAGGTAGTTTACTATACCTCACAGCAACTAGACCTAATATTATGTTTAGTGTTGGACTATGTACTAGATTTCAATCTAATCCCAAGTAATCTCACTTAAAAGTTGTTAAAAGAATTTTTAGATACATAAAGGAATACCTAATCTAGGATTATGGTATCTAAAAACTAAAAATCTTGAATTGATTACTTATGCCGATGCTGATTTTGCATGATGTAGATTAGATAAAAAAAGCACATCTAGAACATATCAACTCTTAGGTCATTTACTTGTTTTTTGGTCTTCCAGAAAATAAAATTCTATTGCATTATCTACAGTTGAGACTAAATATGTAGTAGTAGGTGCATGTTATGCATAAGTTATTTCAATGAAAAATATTTTAGAAGATTATGGACTTTATTTAAAAAATATTCCTATAAAATACGATAATACTAGTGCTATCTGTTTAACAAAGAATCTCATTCAATATTCTAGAACTAAACATATTGATATTAGGTATTATTTTATTAGAGATCATATTAATAATCATGATATATCTTTAGAATTTATTAATATAAAGCATTAATTAGCAGATATTTTTATAAAACCATTGAATAAGGAGCAATTTGATTTTATTAGAAGAGATAAGCATTTTAAATCTTCCAAATGCATGAATGTTTCTTATATCTTTTTCGGATCATTATCTTGATTTCTTGATTTTCATGACTTTAATTTTCTTTCAAGATCATATCCTATGATTCTTCCTTTTGCTAAAGAGAAGATTTTCTATCAAAAAA
>CM017188.1:29524061-29586561 GCA_004837865.1 Musa balbisiana | reverse complement strand
TTCACTTGACTCATCGACTATAGACGTATTAGGCCATTATGCCGTAGTCCCTAGACGATACAGGGGAATCCAATCCATTGGATCTGTCTATCCTTAGTTACCATGTACATATGGTCTCTCATCCATCTAATATTCTAGAGATCGTATACCAGGTATGGTCCTGTCAGACCCATATGGTTTCTACTCGAGTCTTGCTCTAATCGGCTTCTCCCGGAGAACTCTTTCTCTCTCAATCCGAATGACCTTGGCTAAGGATTTGTTTGAGCAAGAACACATGAGAAATTCCTCTCATGACGTTGAGAGTGGATGATCCTCTATCAACACTCAATAGCCCTCGTAAGGTCGACTACCACTTCCAATGACCGGTTGTACTAGATTTGGGACATTCAAACCTTTAAATCCGGTATCAAAGAATGGAGCACTCATATAGAACATCCTTAGTGTCTCAAGTCTAAGGACCAGATACACCACTGGGACTACGAAATCACTATCTGACAATAAGGCATCTTCAACCATCTAGTATTCCATAAGCGAATCAATCAGTGAATTCATTCCCTAATGAGCACCTATACTATATCCCTAGTGTCCGCACATGACCAACTATGAGACCAACTACATCAATCATATGGATGGTATACAACACATAATCTGTTCGGTTATCTTGATATCCTTCTTGAGTAACCTATGACGAGGATTATTTAGGATTTGTGTTTAAAGGTGAATCAGTCTCATTATCATGATCTCATCATGATCTGATTCCCATTGCATAGATTTAAGGACATCACAATATACACATGCATATATGCAATAGTTAATATAAAGTGATAAATGCCAAAATATAATAAGCAAAAAGATTCCGTGTCAAGTCACACATGCCATCACTCACGTGATTGACTTCCTGAGCACCTATGACTAGCAATCTCCCACTTGACCTAAAGCCAATCACCTATGTGTCTGATCTCCATTAGACCCTTGTGATGCTCAAAGACAATATGAGATAATGGCTTTGTAAGTGGATCTGCAATGTTATCTTCAGATGGAACTCTTTCCACTACTACATCTCCTTAGGTCATGATCTCTCTAATAAGCTGAAACCTTTTCAGAACACTTCTGATGAGACTCAGGTTCCCTTATTTGAGTAATCACCCTATTATTATCATAATTTAGGGAATCAGCCCCTTGCTACTTGGCCCGACTCCTAGATCTGTGATGAACTTCTTCATCTAAACTTCCTCCTTTGCTACCTCTACTGTAGCAATGTACTCCGCCTTTGTGGTCGAGTCAGCAGTAGTATCATGCTTGGAACTCTTCCAGTACACTGCTCCTCCATTCAAAGTGTACATATACCTCGAATTCGACTTGCTATCATCGATATTAAATTGAAAACTTGAGTCTGTGTAGACTTCAACCTTGAGGCTACTACATCCATATACTAGTAAAAGATCCTTAGTCCTTCTTAAGTACTTAAGGATACACTTTACTACTTTCTAGTGCTCCAAGCTTGGATCTGCCTGATACCTGCTCGTGACACTTAGAGCATGCACTATATCAAGCCTAGTACATAGCATGACATACATGATAGACCCTATCGCTGAGTCATAAGATGTCATATTCATGTTCGCCCTTTCTTTAAGAGTCTTTAGGGACATACTCTTAGAAAGCGATATCCCATGTCTTATCGGTATGAAACCTCTCTTGAAATTTTCTATGCCAAACCTTTTGACAATAGTTTTTATGTACTTGGACTAGGACAAGCCAAGCAACCTTTTGGATCTATCTTTATAGATCTGAATCCCCAAGATATAGGATGCTTCCCCTAAGTCCTTCATGGAGAAGTGTCCAAATAACCAAGTCTTTACTATGGATAGCATTCTTACATCATTCCCAATTATTAGGATGTTATCCACATATAATACCAAAAAAGTGATAGTGCTCCCACTTACTTTCCTATACACACAAGGCTCATCTTCATTCTTAACGAAATCATAAGATCTGATTGCCTCATCAAATCTTATGTTCCAACTTCGGGAAGCTTGCTTTAGTCCATAAATGGATCTAAGCAATATGCACACCTTATCTGGGCAGTCCTTCGACATGAATCCCTCGGGTTGTATCTTATACACCTACGCCTCAAGGTTTCCATTGAGGAATGTAGTTTTCACATCCATTTGCCAGATTTCATAATCATAGTGTACTGCAATAGCCAATAGAATTCGAATGGATTTTAGCATTGATACAGGTGAGAAGGTTTCGTCATAGTCAACACCTTACCTTTGACGTTACTCCTTAGCTACTAGACTTGCTTTATAGGTCTCTACCTTTCCATCTACTCTGATCTTTTTCTTAAAGATCCATTTATAACTAATGGGTATAATACCTTTGAGCGCATTAACTAGGTTCCAAACCTTATTGGAGTACATAGAATCCATCTCAGAATTCATGGCTTCTTCCCACATCCCGGAGTCTATACTCATAATAGCCTCCTCGAAGGTCTAAGGATCAATATTCTCAACATCCTCTCCTCTAATATGTCCCATATATCTCTCAAGAGGATGGGATACTCTACCGAACCTACGTAAAGTTGGAACTTGTGTATTAGGTACTTAAACAGACTCGGGCTATAGAGTGGTGCTTGAGTTAGGTTTTTCAACCTCACTCAACTCTATCATGCTCCCACAGTCTCTGCCAAGAATGTGTTCCTTCTTAAGGAACACTGCTCTCTTGGTTACAAAGACCTTTTGGTCCTCAAGATGATAAAAATAATACCCATAAGTTTCCTTGGGATATCTCACAAACTTGCACTGCTTTGTCCTCAATTCCAACTTATCGGGATTGTGTCTTTTAACATGGATAGGGTAATCCCAAATCTTAACAACCTTAAGATCGGGCTTCTTCCCTTTCCATATCTCATATGGTGTAGATACTACCGACTTAGTTGGAACTCTATTCAGAAGGTAAGCTGCAGTCTCCAGGGCATATCCCTAGAATAAGATGGGTAGGTCAGCGAAACTCATCATGGACCGTGCCATGTCTAATAGCGTACGATTTCTCCTTTTAGACACACCATTGAGTTAAGGTGTATAAAGAGGTGTACATTGGGATAATATCCCATAGGCCTTGAGGAATTGAGTAAACTCTGCACTTAAGTACTCACCTCCTCGATCTGATCAAAAAGTCTTAATACTCTTTCCAGTCTAGTTCTCTACTTCATTCTTATACTCTTTGAATTTCTCAAAGGCCTCAGACTTGTACTTCATTAAGTACATATATCCATACTTTGAGAAATCATCAGTAAAGGTAATGAAGTAGGAGTAACCACCAATGGCATGAGTTGACATGGGTCCACATACATCACTATGTATAAGTTCTAATAGCTTAGTGGCTCTCTCTCCAATTCCACTAAATAGAGAGTTGGTCAGTTTTCCACGAAGGCAAAGGATTACAAGTTGCATATGACTCATAGTCAAATGGATCTAGATATTAACTCTTTAGCAACTTTTGAATCCTTCCCTCATGGATGTGACCTAGCCTACAATGCCACAGGTATGTATTGTTCACTTCATCTTGTTTCCTCTTAGACACACTTACATTCATGATATGTGAAGTAGTGTCTAGCATAAACAAACCATTATGCAATGTTCCTTTCATGATGATCTTATAGTCTAATAATATCCAACAACCATTGTTCTCAAAAACTAATTTGCATCCACTAATTGTCAAACATAAAATGGAGATAATGTTTTTGATAATAGAAGGAACAGAATAACATGCATCTAATGCAATAATAGTTGAATCTCGAATTTTGATGATGAAGTCAATTGTCATTTGTTATCTAATCCATATGTTAATGGTTTAAAACATAACCTCTTGTACATTAGTCAATTATGTGATAAATGATATATTGTCAAATTCGAATCTAATGCTTGCATCATTGAAAAACTACACAAAAACACATCTATGATTAGATTAAAATAAAATAATATATACACCATTGACATCAATGATCTTTGCAATGAAATGTGTTTCTCGGTTTTAAATGAAGATGCTTGGTTTTGGCATAGGAGATTAGGTCATGCTAGCATGAAACTAATCACTTAAATATCATCCAAAGAACTTATAAGAGGAATTCCTCATATCAAGTTCATCAAAGATAATGTGTGTGATGCTTATCAATTATGAAAACAAATTAACGGTAGTTTCAAATCTAAGAATCAAATAAGTACCTCTAGGCCCTTACAATTGATCCATATGGACTTGTTTGGACCTATCTCTACATCAAGCCTAGGAGGTAGCAAATACGCCTTCGTCATTGTAGGTGACTATAGTAGATACACATGGACTTATTTCTTAAAACACAAAAATGAATGCTTTAGATATTTTACCAAGTTTTGCAAACTTTTCCAAAATGAAAAGGGTTCTATGATTTCGTCAATTAGAAGTGATCATGGTGGTGAATTTCAAAACCATGATTTCCAAGAATTTTGTGAATTTAATGGATACAATCACAACTTTTCTACTCCAAGAAATCCTCAACAAAATAGAGTAGTAGAAAGAAAAAATAGAAATTTACAAGAAATGGCGAGAACCATGTTGAATGAACATAGCCTACCCAAATATTTTTGAGCCGAAGCCGTAAACACTGCATGCTATATTTTGAATATAGTTCTAGTAAGACCCTTACTCACCAAAACTCCCTATGAGTTGTGTAACAACAAAAAACCCAATGTTTCATATTTTAAAGTTTTTGGGTGTAAGTGTTTTATCTTTAATGAAAAAGATGCCTTAGGAAAATTTGATGCTAAATCCGATAAAGGAATTTTCCTTGGTTATTCTTCGGTCTCTAAAGCTTTTCGTATCTTCAATAAAAGAACTTTAATTATAGAAAAATCCATTCATGTTGTTTTCAATGAGATTTCCGAAATCAAGAAAAATAATTTTGATGATGATATTGATTTTGATTCTTTAAATTTAAATGAAACCCCTTCTCAAACTAGCAACTTGGATGCATCCACTTCCAAAACATCTTTACCCAAGGATTGGAAGTATGTAGATGCTCATCCTAAGGAGCTAATCCTAGGAGACACATCTAAGGGGGTTCAAAAATGTTCTTCTCATAAAAAATTTTGTGTCAACGCTGCTTTTCTCTCCCAAATTGAACCTAAATGTATTGACGAAGCCATGAAAGATGATTCATGGATTATCGTAATGTAAGATGAGTTAAATCAATTTGAGAGAAATGAGGTGTGAAAGCTTGTTCCTAGGCCAAATAACCATTTAGTTATTGGTACTAAATGGGTCTTTAGAAACAAGAAAAATCAATATGGTATCGTGGTTAGAAACAAGCCTAGATTAATAGCCAAATGTTTCAACCAAGAAGAAGGTATCGATTACGAAGAAACCTTCACTCCTGTGGCCAGATTAGAAGTCATAAGAATGCTCCTTACCGATGCTAGTAATAATAATTTTAAGTTATTTCAAATGGATATTAAAAGTGCTTTTCTTAATGGCTTTATTTTCAAAGAAGTTTATGTTGAACAACCTCCCGGATTTGAAAATAATAGCCTCCCTAATCATGTGTTTAAATTAACTAAAGCTCTCTATAGTTTAAAACAAGCCCCAAGGGCTTGGTATGAAAGACATAGTTCTTTTCTTATTGAAAATAATTTCACAAAAGGCAAGGTCGATACTACATTGTTTATCAAGAATTTTGAAAATAATTTTCTTATTGTTCAGATTTATATTGATGATATTATTTTTTATTCTACAAACGAATCTCTTTGTGAATCTTTTGCTAAAACTATGAGTCTTGAATTTGAAATGAGTTTGATGAGAGAATTAACCTTTTTCTTAGGCTTACAAATTAAGCAACTAAGAAATGACATCTTTATTAGTCAAACTAAATATGCTTTAGATTTGCTAAAAAGATTTAATATGGAAAGCTCAAAAGCTATTAACACTCCTATGAGCACCTCCACTAAGTTAGAAGTTAATGAAAGTGGGGAAAGCTTCGATCAAAAAACTTGTAAGTGTATGATAAGAAGTTTACTTTACCTCACTGCAACTAGATCAGATATCATGTTCAGTGTAGGACTTTGTGTTAGGTTTCAATCGAACCCTAAGATATCTCATCTCAAAGCGGTTAAAAGAATACTTAGATATCTTAAAGGTACCACAAATCTAGGATTATGGTATCCAAAAACTGTGAAGTTTGAGTTAATTGCTTATGCTGATGCGGATTTTGCTGGGCGTAGACTAGATAGAAAAAGCACATAAGGAACATGTCATTTTTTGGGACATGCTCTTGTTTCTTGGTCATCTAAGAAACAAAACTCGGTTGCACTATCAACAATTGAAGCTGAGTATACTGTAGCTAATGCATGCTGTGCACAAGTTGTGTGGATGAAAAACACCTTAGAAAATTATAAAGTTCATCTTAAAAATATTCTCATTAAATGTGATAACACAAGTGCTATATGTTTAACAAAGAATCTCTTTCAACACTCAAGAACAAAACATAATTAATATTAGACATCACTTTATATGAGATCATGTCACTAATCATGATGTAGTTATAAAGTTCATTCATTGATACTAAATATCAACTAGTTGATATTTTTACAAAGCCTTTAAGTGAAGAACAATTTGATTTCATTAGAAGAGAATTAGGTATGTTAATGTGTCCGAATGTATGAACTTATTAAAATTATTTTTCGAATGTTCTTGATTCAATGATCAAATCACTTAATTGTTATAATGATTTTACACGATTACATGCCTTAATAACATGTTGGAAATTATGTGTTTTGAATACAAAATTTTCATAATAATAAGCATGTTTTATCTTCATGATTGTGTTTGAAAATCTATAGCAAAACCTTGTCCGAATGCATAAAAGTATTAAATTTTATTTTCGGATTTTCTTGATCCTAACGATACATTATTCTCTTTTGGACTTAATGTAGCTTTCATAAGCATGTCATATAGAGTTTAATTCATATCATTGATTTTTGACATATAGAATCAATTAGCAAATGCATCTCTCATAGACTTATCGTGTGAAAAATATTTTTTTTCGAGAAATGGATTTGATGAAATGATTCTTCTTATAAATTCCTTCTTGAAAAGGGAAGATTTTTTTTAGCAAGATTTGATTCACATACATATCTTGATCCTTGTAAAAATGAAATGTGATTTAATCTCGTATTAATTGTTAACTTCATTCGAGTAATCTCACAAATGGCTTTCCTCCTTCATGCAAAAAGATAATACCAAATAAAAAGAAGATTAATCTCCAGTCATGTTTTCCTTGAAGATGTTTGTATATTGGTAACAAAAAAAAAAAAAAAAAAAAAAAAAAAAAAAAAAAAAAAAAAAAAAAAAAAAAAAAAAAAAAAAAAAAAAAAAAAAAAAAAAAAAAAAAAAAAAAAAAAAAAAAAAAAAAAAAAAAAAAAAAAAAAAAAAAAAAAAAAAAAAAAAAAAAAAAAAAAAAAAAAAAAAAAAAAAAAAAAAAAAAAAAAAAAAAAAAAAAAAAAAAAAAAAAAAAAAAAAAAAAAAAAAAAAAAAAAAAAAAAAAAAAAAAAAAAAAAAAAAAAAAAAAAAAAAAAAAAAAAAAAAAAAAAAAAAAAAAAAAAAAAAAAAAAAAAAAAAAAAAAAAAAAAAAAAAAAAAAAAAAAAAAAAAAAAAAAAAAAAAAAAAAAAAAAAAAAAAAAAAAAAAAAAAAAAAAAAAAAAAAAAAAAAAAAAAAAAAAAAAAAAAAAAAAAAAAAAAAAAAAAAAAAAAAAAAAAAAAAAAAAAAAAAAAAAAAAAAAAAAAAAAAAAAAAAAAAAAAAAAAAAAAAAAAAAAAAAAAAAAAAAAAAAAAAAAAAAAAAAAAAAAAAAAAAAAAAAAAAAAAAAAAAAAAAAAAAAAAAAAAAAAAAAAAAAAAAAAAAAAAAAAAAAAAAAAAAAAAAAAAAAAAAAAAAAAAAAAAAAAAAAAAAAAAAAAAAAAAAAAAAAAAAAAAAAAAAAAAAAAAAAAAAAAAAAAAAAAAAAAAAAAAAAAAAAAAAAAAAAAAAAAAAAAAAAAAAAAAAAAAAAAAAAAAAAAAAAAAAAAAAAAAAAAAAAAAAAAAAAAAAAAAAAAAAAAAAAAAAAAAAAAAAAAAAAAAAAAAAAAAAAAAAAAAAAAAAAAAAAAAAAAAAAAAAAAAAAAAAAAAAAAAAAAAAAAAAAAAAAAAAAAAAAAAAAAAAAAAAAAAAAAAAAAAAAAAAAAAAAAAAAAAAAAAAAAAAAAAAAAAAAAAAAAAAAAAAAAAAAAAAAAAAAAAAAAAAAAAAAAAAAAAAAAAAAAAAAAAAAAATGCTATGATTGCCTATTTGCATTATGCCATATATGCATCATGTTAAGATATCAAGAACTTGTATCGTAATTTTACATATTAATATCTTGCCATGTGATGAAATGCTATGATGCTAAACCCTTAAATATTTGCATCATGTTAAGATATCAAGAACTTGCATCGTAAATTTTACTTGTTGATATCTTGCCATGTGATGAAATGCTATGATTGCTAAACACTTGAAATGCTTGCGTTATGTTAAGATATCAAAAGCATACATCATAATTTTACATTTTGATATCTTACCATATAATGAAGTGCTACCATTACTATCATTCACACTTGAAATATAAGACTTGAAAATGGATGTCAAGCCTTGACATCATTTTCAGAGAGATACATCATGATAGGAATCATGATGGGAGTATTGATAGTTAACGATCTTAAATTTGCATCATGTTAAGATATCAAGAACTTGCATCGTAAATTTTACTTGTTGATATCTTGCCATGTGATGAAATGCTATGATTGCTAAACCCTTAAATATTTGCATCATGTTAAGATATCAAGAACTTGCATCGTAAATTTTACTTGTTGATATCTTGCCATGTGATGAAATGCTATGATTGCTAAACCCTTAAATATTTGCATCATGTTAAGATATCAAGAACTTGCATCGTAAATTTTACTTGTTGATATCTTGCCATGTGATGAAATGCTATGATTGCTAAACCCTTAAATATTTGCATCATGTTAAGATATCAAGAACTTGCATCGTAAATTTTACTTGTTGATATCTTGCCATGTGATGAAATGCTATGATTGCTAAACCCTTAAATATTTGCATCATGTTAAGATATCAAGAACTTGCATCGTAAATTTTACTTGTTGATATCTTGCCATGTGATGAAATGCTATGATTGCTAAACCCTTAAATATTTGCATCAGAAGTTCGCCAAAAGCTCGCGGAAGAAGCGATTGACGCACCAGAGCAAGTTGCAGTAAATGTCTTGAAAATATTGTAGTTAGCATGATGATTAAGTTAGAAATAGGAGGTGATCCTATTAACTTAATCTTGGGGCAATTGGGCCCTTGACAGGCCCAAATTGGGCCTATATAAACCCCACCCTTTCATGCATGAAAGGGCATCAAAACTTAGCATTTATTCCGAGATTTTGAGAGCTTAAAAGTGTTATAAAAGGCCAAACGTTCTTCTCCCTCTTTTCTTCCAAGTTTTGATCATCAAGAGAGGAGTGAAAAATCTGTAAGGGTTGTCTCCTAAGCCCGTCAAAAGGATAGTGAAACTGTAAAAGAGTGGTTGGCCTTCGTTTATTGAAGGAAGGCCTCTAGTGGACGTCGGTGACCTCGTCAGAAGAGGAAGCCGAAAGTGGATGTAGGTCACGTTTGACCGAACCACTCTAAAACTCCGGTTTACATTTACTTATTACTATTACTTTACTGCAAACCCCTTCAATAGCTAATTGCCTTCAATACTTTTCCATACGCTTTCAATCTAAGCATATTTCCGGAATCGATTTTCAATGTACAAAGGTTTTTCCGAAAATGATGTGATTTTATCCACTGTACTAATTCACCCCCCCCCCCCTCGTAGTGCCGACCCTGGCGGATGTAGGGTGACCTCACCAATAGCTACTATAGCAACTTTTGCTCCATTGTCCATCTTAAGGTCCATCTTGCCTCTCTCTAGTCTCCTAGGCCTTGCCAGAACTTGCAATGAATTGCATATATGATAAGCACTACTGGTATCCAACACCCATGTGTTATCATAAGAGTCTGACAAATGGAGATTGATCATGAATGTACTTGAAGCTTCTCCAAGCTTCTGTTTTGCCCTCTCTACAAGGTACTCTTTGCAGTTCCTCTTCCAGTGCCCATCTTTGCCATAGTGGAAGCACTGGCCTTTGTCCTTTTCTGGGTCTTTCTTAGTAATCTTTGCTTTACTTGGTCTGTCATTGCCCTTGCCCTTTTTAAGGAACTTTTCTGCTTTCCTTTTCTTTCTGGTATCACTAGTGTAGAGAACTGGCTTCTCTTTCTTGATAGTACTCTCTACCTCTCTCAACATATGGAGGAGCTCTAGAAGAGTCACCTTAAGCTTGTTCATATTAAAATTCATTATGAACTATGAAAAGGAATCTGGTAGGGACTGAAACACAATGTCCACACACAAGTTATCCTCTAGGACCTTTCCTAGACTTGTGAGTTTCTCTATCTACTCAATTATCTTTAGGATATGGTTCTAAACCAGTGTCCCCTCAGTCATCCTAGCACGGAAGAGGCTCTTGGATATCTCATATCGCTGAGTCCTTCCTTGTTCCTCAAATAATTTGTAAACATGTATGAGAATGAATCTAGAATCCATCTTTTTATGTTGTCTCTGTAACTTAGGAGTCATAGAGACCAACATGTAGCACTGAGCAAGAGTGGAATCATCAATGTACTTCACGTAGTGAGCGATCTCATCCTCGCTTGCCCCTTCCTCGGGCATAGGCATCACTATATCAAGGACATATGCGATTTTCTCTACCGTGAGAACAATTCTCAAGTTGCGGAGCTAATCCGTATAATTTGGACCAGTGAGGCGGTTGACATCAAGTATGCCACGTAAGGGATTTGAAAGTGACATTTTCTGAAAATAAAGATGCAGTAGAAATGAATAATATGCAGATTTTGTAAGAAATAAATAATCAAGATATGGACTTCTATCTTAACATGCTCCCACTATTTTACTAGCGAGTCATGCGACACCCTTAGCATGTGAAACGGAAGTCTCCAGCAGACTTCTAGTAGGGATCAAGATTCAATCAGCGTCTTAGTGTAACCTCGAGGGACTCGACCAATCACACTAAGCCTAAAAAGTAGACAACTCTTGCCGATCACAACTCCTTGTGATTCCCGTCATGTTCGGCCTCCGAATCACCATGGTTTCGAGGGACTCGACCAAAGTAGACAACTCTTGCCGATCACAACTCCTTGTGATTCCCGTCATGTTCGGCCTCCGAATCACCATGGTTTCGAGGGACTCGACCAACCATGATGTTCGGTTAAGTCAATACCTTCGTTACAAGATGAGTCTGATTTGATGATATACCCTCGAAGGACTCGACCAACCATGATGTTCGGTTAAGTCAATACCTTCGTTACAAGATGAGTCTGATTTGATGATATACCCTCGAAGGACTCGACCAACCATGATGTTCGGTTAAGTCAATACCTTCGTTACAAGATGAGTCTGATTTGATGATATACCCTCGAAGGACTCGACCAACCATGATGTTCGGTTAAGTCAATACCTTCGTTACAAGATGAGTCTGATTTGATGATATACCCTCGAAGGACTCGACCAACCATGATGTTCGGTTAAGTCAATACCTTCGTTACAAGATGAGTCTGATTTGATGATATACCCTCGAAGGACTCGACCAACCATGATGTTCGGTTAAGTCAATACCTTCGTTACAAGATGAGTCTGATTTGATGATATACCCTCGAAGGACTCGACCAACCATGATGTTCGGTTAAGTCAATACCTTCGTTACAAGATGAGTCTGATTTGATGATATACCCTCGAAGGACTCGACCAACCATGATGTTCGGTTAAGTCAATACCTTCGTTACAAGATGAGTCTGATTTGATGATATACCCTCGAAGGACTCGACCAACCATGATGTTCGGTTAAGTCAATACCTTCGTTACAAGATGAGTCTGATTTGATGATATACCCTCGAAGGACTCGACCAACCATGATGTTCGGTTAAGTCAATACCTTCGTTACAAGATGAGTCTGATTTGATGATATACCCTCGAAGGACTCGACCAACCATGATGTTCGGTTAAGTCAATACCTTCGTTACAAGATGAGTCTGATTTGATGATATACCCTCGAAGGACTCGACCAACCATGATGTTCGGTTAAGTCAATACCTTCGTTACAAGATGAGTCGACTTAATATTATCGAGAGAGAGGTTTCTTTATTATTTTGGTTTCTTAATATGACATGTCACACATATATATATTTAATATATATCTACATCGCATGTAAATATATAAACATATCTAGTATGTGTATAAGCAATCACACCAGATGACCATGAACCACAACTTAATGTGATCAGACCCGAGCCAGTAGGCCTAATCACTCACATTAAGATCTATGTGTATAACGGTGCATTTCCATGCCTTGTGATTGTTCATCTCGTCCTCGTCGGTTCCGTCGACATCTCAATGAATCTCCATGCATCGCGATCATCCGTCTCGTGGGACCCACTATCGCTTCCACGTTCCCACTGCGCCTTCTTGTATGATTACAATTTAATCATAGGCACGCAAGCCCGACAATAAACGAAAAATATAATGGAAGCTCGCAGGCCCCAATAATAATAATCACAAGTATATACATCACACGGTCCATGATCATCCGTCGACACATCATACATCACATGTATAAATCATCATCATGTACGATACTAGATAATAATAATAAAAATAATAATCAATTAAATTTTTAATTAATTAATATTTTCTGAAACCAAGGACATGTAGGGAATTTTTGAATTTTGAGGGGTATTTTCATAATTTGGACAAAAAGATAGAATTGGAATTTCTCAAATTTCGAGGGGCAAAATTATCTTTTGTCCAGAAAACCCTAAGCCCCTCTTCCTCTCCCCTACTACTACTGCCACCGCCGCCACCCTATCGGCAGCAGCCTGTGCGGTGCGGGGCGGGGCGGGGCACTGCCCTTGCCTGTGGTTGGCATGCTTGCTGGCAGCGCTGCCCCTGCAGGTGGGTGGCCCCGCGGGCAGTTTTGCCCGCTGGGCAGCGCCCGCCCTTGCGAGGGGGTTTTGCCCGCGTGAGCAACGGCCACAGGCGCCACTGCCATACGACGCCTCACCCCAAGGGAGAAGCAGCCACAATCACTACTACCCCGCGGCGCCTCTGCCGGTGGGTCCAACACCCACAGGCTCCACCCTTGCGCGCCACCACTGTAGGCGGCTTGCTTGCACGAATATGGCAGCAAGCAAGCAGCCATCTTCGATTGCAGCAAGGGCAAAAACAATTGCTGCCCTTCCTCATCTATTGCGTCAATAATTTGACGTCAAATTCTTCCTAAACACAACACACATAATTCAAAACCAATCATTCACACGAACAACCTAGCTCTGATACCACTTATTGAGAAATCTTGGGGGCAACATCACATGCGCAGCGGAAGAACAAGAAAACAAAATCCCCTATTCCCAAAGAGATGTTCGTCGTCGTGCGAAGATTGATGCGCAAAATCCGTGAAACAAACTGCATATAGAATAGATCGTATTATCTAGGGAGATCGTATATCCCTGTTTCTTTGCAGATCTCTAGGAGAGGGTGAAGGAGGTCAAGCGTCTTTCTCTCTAGCAATGATCCACACAGTAGGTCTATGATGACGCTCCTCAAAAACTCTATGCCTGCTTTGAGGTGGAGAGGGGGAGGAGAATAGGAGAGGCAAGCAAAGGCTCTAGCCTATAAACCACTGAATCCCTCCTATTTATAGTGGTCCCCTGTCAAGCCCTAATGGATCCTCCCCTATAGGGTATTGGATCTGCATCCAATTACCGAAACCTTTTAGATTAGTGGATCTCTATCCAATAATCTCTCATAGGCTCTTATTGGATCTCGTCCATGGGATCTAATAATTTAGGGGCTTATTAGATATCCAATAAGATAGGGGCTCTAGCGAATATCTCATATCCGAACCTCTACTCATCGCAACACCTACCATATGTGTGTGACCCTCGAGGCCGAATATTAAGTTGGTCGTAAGTTATACCTGTCAGAACTCCTTCTAGCTTAGTGAATTATTATATTCATAATAATTCGCTCGACTCTTCGACTATGGACGTACTAGGCTATTACGCCATAGTCCCCAGATAACACAGGGGAATCCAATCCATTGGACCCGTTTATCCTCAGTTACCATATACCTATAGTCTCTCATCCATGTAATATCCCGAAGACCGTATACCAGGTATAGTGCTATTAGACCTATATGGTTTATACTCGAGTCTTGCTCTAATCAGATTCTCCCGGGGAACTCTTTCTCTCTCAATCTGAATGACCCTGGCTATGGATTTGTCTGAGCAAGAACAAATGGGAAATTCCTCTTATGATGCCGAGAGTGGATGATCCTCTATCGACACTCAATAGCCCTCGTAAGGTCGACTACCACTCCCAATGACCGATTATACTGTTAGGATCAAGAGCACTAAGAAGGGGCGGGGAATTAGTGTAGCGGAAAACTTTCGACGATTTAAAATTGCATTCATATGATAAAATATGATTTCGATACGAAAGCCGATTCGAAAAGTTCTTTAACTTAAGATCAAGCGAAGTGCAGTTAAAGTAAAGCTATGGAGGTAGTTTGCAGTTAAGATAGAGAACAGAATATAAATGCAAACTGAGATTTAGAGTGGTTCGGTCAATCTTGACCTACATCCACTTTTGGCTTCCTCCTCTGATGAGGTCACCAACATCTACTAGAGGCCTTCCTTCAATAGGCGAAGGCCAGCCACCCTTTTACAGTTTCACTCCTTTTGACGAGCTTAGGAGACAACCCTTACAGATTTTTCACTCCTCTTTTGAATGATCAAAACTTGGAAGAAAAGAGGGAGAAGAACTTTTGCCCTTTACAATACTTATGAGCTCTAAAAATCACAAAGTAAGATCAAGCTTTCGGTGCCCTTTCATGTAGGAAAGGGTGGGGTATATATAGGCCCCAAACTGGTTTGAATTTGGAGCTCAAAAATGTCATATCCTAGATTTCCGGGGTCCTGGCGGTACTACCACCTAAAAGAGCTCGGAGATCGAACTCAGGTGATACCACCGCCTAACAGGGGCGGTACCATCACCCAGCCTCACTCGGAGACCGAGCCCAGGCAGTACCACCGCCTGACATTGGCGGTTCCACCGCCTAGCTTTCCTAGGAGATTGAGCTCCTGGGCAGTGCCACCGCCGGCCAGGAAATCTAGATCCGAATGGGCTGATCCATTCGGCCCAATTTGGGTCTATCAAGGGCCCAATTGCCCCAAGATTAAGTTAATGAGATCACCTCCCATTTCTAACTTAATTATCATGCTAACTATGATATTTTTAAGACATTTACTGCAACTTGCTCTGGTGCGTCAATCGCTTCTTCTGGCGAGCTTCCAGCGAACTTCCGGCGAACATCCGATGAACCCTCGGCGATGGTCCGACGGACTTTCGACAAACTCTTGGACTTGTGACAATCCACTTGGCGAGTTCCTACGAACTTCTTTGGCAAGCTCCTGGACTTCTCGGATTTGTTCCCGCAGAACCTCCAATGACCGTCCGGACTTCCGTCGAACTCTCGAACCCCCAACGTGATCATAGTCTTGACTCCGACGTAACTCCTATTGCATGTCTTACTTTCATCATAGTTAATCTGCACACTTATCTCAATATATGGATTAAATAACAAATAACAATTGACTTCATCATCAAAATCCGAGATTCAACAATCTCCCCCTTTTTGATGATGACAATCAATTGATAACAGAGTTAACCTTAACTCCCCCTATCTATATGCAATACTCGAGATAAGTCATTCTTGAATTCAAAGCCTTTGAATTCAAGAGACATATTGATAAGTTAAGATCGTTTAACCTTATCAATACTCCCATCATGATTCTTATCATGATGTATCTCTCTGAACATGATGTCAAGGCTTGACATCTATTTTTAAGTCTAAAATTTCAAGTGTGAATGATAGTAATGGTAGCACTTCATCATATGGTAAGATATCAACATATAAAATTATGGTGTAAGCTTTTGATATCTTAACATAACGTAAGCATTTCAAGTGTTTAGCAATCATAGCATTTCATCACATGGCAAGATATCAATATGTAAAATTCTGATGCAAGTTCTTGATATCTTAACATGATGCATATATGGCATAATGCAAATATGGCAATCATAGCATTTCTATCATCAATTTACCATATATTTCGATGCAAGCTTCTTTTGATATCTTAACATAATTCAAATTCAAATATGGCACTCATAGCATCAATTCATATATTTCTCCCCCTTTGTCATCAACAAAAAGGAGAACGATATAAGCAAATTTTAAACATAAGCGTGGTAATGATTCATGCCATAACTAGGTTCATGTCATTTTTCAACAATGAATGATAGGATACCAATTATACAAACATCTCAAGGAAAACATGACATGGAGATTACTTCTTCCTTTTTATTTGGTATTATCTTTTTGCATGAAGGAGGAAAGTCATTTGTGAGATTACTCGAATGAAGTTAAAATCGATAAGAGATTTAAAGCACTCTTCATTTTTACAAGGATCAAGATATGTATGTGAATCAAATCCTTGCAAATAAAAAATATCTTCCCTTTTTTTTTTAAAGAAGGAGTTTATAAGAAGGAATCATCAAATCCATTTATCAAAAAATATTTTTCACATGATAAGTCTATGAGAGGTGCATTTGCTAGTTGATTCCATATGTCAAAAATCAATGATATGAATCAAACTCGATATGCCATATGCTTATTAAGTCTGGAAGAGAATAATGTATCAAGAAAATCTGAAAATAAAATTTAATACTTTCATGCATTCAGACAAGGTTTTACTATAGATTTTCAAATACAATTATGAAGATAAAACATACTTATTACCATGAAAATTTTTGTATCCAAAATACATAATTTCCAACATGTTATGTAATCGAGTAAAATTCTCATCATATGTAATTAAGTGATTTGATCATTGAATCAAGAAAGTCTGAAAAATAAATTTAATGAGTTCAAGCATTCGGACACATTAACATTCCTAATTCTCTTCTAATGAAATTAAATTGTTCTTCACTTAAAGGCTTTGTAAAAATATCAGCTAGTTGATGTTTAGTATCAATGAACTCTATAACTATATCATGATTAGTGATATGATCTCGTATAAAGTGATGTCTAATATCAATATATTTTGTTCTTGAGTGTTGAATGGGATTCTTTGTTAAACATATAACACTTGTGTTATCACATTTAATGGGAATATTTTTAAGATAAATTTTATAATCTTCTAAGGTATTTTTCATCCACACAACTTGTGCACAGCATGCATTAGCTGCAATATACTCAGCTTCGGTTGTTGATAGTGCAACCAAGTTTTTTTTCTTAGATGACCAGGAAACAAGGGCATGTCCCAAAAATTGACATGTTCCTGATGTGCTTTTTTTATCTAGTCTACACCCAGCAAAATCCGCATCAGCATAAGCAATTAACTCAAAATTCTCAATTTTTGGATACCATAATCCTAGATCTGTGGTACCTTTAAGATATCTAAGTATTCTTTTAATCGCTTTGAGATGAGATATCTTAGGGTTCGATTGAAACCTAATACAAAGTCCTACACTGAACATGATATCAGGTCTAGTTGCAGTGAGGTAAAGTAAACTTCCTATCATACCCCTATAAGTTTTTTTATCGAAGCTTTCTCCACTTTTATCAACTTCTAACTTGGTGGAGGTGCTCATAGGAGTGTTAATAGCTTTTGAGCTTTCCATATTAAATCTTTTTAGCAAATCTAAAGCATATTTAGTTTGACTAATAAAGATGTCATTTCTTAGTTGTTTAATTTGTAAGCCTAAGAAAAAGGTTAATTCTCCCATCAAACTCATTTGAAATTCAAGACTCATTGTTTTAGCAAAAGATTCACAAAGAGATTCGTTTGTAGAACCAAAGATAATATCATCAACATAAATCTGAACAATGAGAAAATTATTTTAAAAATTCTTGATAAACAATGTAGTATCGACCTTGCCTTTTGTGAAATTATTTTCAATAAGAAAAGAACTAAGTCTCTCATACCAAGCCCTTAGGGCTTGTTTTAAACTAGAGAGAGCTTTAGTTAATTTAAACACATGATTAAGGAGGCTATTATTTTCAAATCCAAGAGGTTGTTCAACATAAACTTCTTCGGAAATAAAGCCATTAAGAAAAGCATTTTTAACATCCATTAGAAATAACTTAAAATTATTATTACTAGCAAAGGCAAGGAGCATCCTTATGGCTTCTAATCTAGACATAGGAGCGAAGGTTTCTTCGTAATCGATACATTCTTCTTAGTTGAAACCTTTGGCTACTAATCTAGCCTTGTTTCTAACCATGATACTATATTCATCTTGCTTATTTCTAAAGACTCATTTAGTACCAATAACTAAATGGTCATTTGGCCTAGGAACAAGCTTCCACATCTCATTTCTCTCAAATTGATTTAACTCATCTTGCATTGCGATAATCCATGAATCATCTTTCATGACTTCGTCAATACATTTAGGTTCAATTTGGGAGAGAATAGCGACGTTAGCACAAAAATTTTTAAGAGAAGAACGTGTTTGAACTCCCTTAGATGTGTATCTTAGGATTAGCTCCTTAGGATGAGCATCTACATACTTCCAATCCTTGGGGAAGGATGTTTCGGAAGTGGATGCATCCAAGTTGCTAGTTGGAGAAGAGGTTTCATTTAAATTCATTGAATCGAAATTAACATCATCATCAAAATCATTTTTCTTGATTTCGAAAATCTCATTGAAAACAACATGAATGGATTCTTCTATAATTAAAGTTCTTTTATTGAAGATACGAAAAGCTTTAGAAACCGAAGAATAACCGAGGAAAATTCCTTCATCGGATTTAGCATCAAATTTTCCTAAGGCATCTTTTTCATTCAAGATAAAACACTTACACCCAAAAACTTTAAAATATGAAACATTGGGTTTTTTGTTGTACCATAACTCATAGGAAGTTTTGGTGAGTAAGGGTCTTACTAGAACTCTATTCAAAATATAGCATGTAGTGTTTACGGCTGGAGCCCAAAAATATTTGGGTAGGCTATGTTCATTCAACATGGTTCTCGCCATTTCTTGTAAATTTCTATTTTTTCTTTCTACTACTCCATTTTGTTGAGGATTTCTTAGAGTAGAGAAGTTGTGATTATATCCATTAAATTAACAAAATTCTTGAAAATCATGGTTTTGAAATTCACCACCATGATCACTTCTAATTAATGAAATCATAGAACCGTTTTCATTTTGGACAAGTTTGCAAAACTTGATAAAATATCTAAAGCATTCATTTTTGTGTTTTAAGAAATAAGTTCATATGTATCTACTATAGTCAACTACAATGACGAAGGCGTATTTGCTACCTCCTATGCTTGATATAGAGATAGGTCCAAATAAGTCCATATGGATTAATTGTAAGGGCCTAGAGGTGCTTATTTGATTCTTAGATTTGAAACTATCCTTAATTTATTTTCCTAATTGATAAGCATCACACACATTATGTTTGATAAACTTGATATGAGGAATTCCTCTTACAAGTTCTTTGGATGATATTTGAGTAATTAGTTTCATGCTAGCATGACCTAATCTCCTATATCAAAGCCAAGCATCCTCATTCAAAACCGAGAATCACATTTCATTGCAAAGATCATTGATGTCAATTGTGTATACGTTATTTTATTTTAATACAATCATAGATGTGTTTTTGTATGATTTTTCAATGATGCAAGCATTAGATTCAAATTTGATAATATATCATTTATCACATAATTAGCTAATGCTCAAGACATTATATTTTAAACCATCAACTAACAAAACATCTTCAATAAAGAAGTTGGATTTGTTACCTATGGTTCCTTTGCCAATGATTTTACCCTTGTTGTTGTCTCCGAATGTGACATAGCCTTCGTCTATGCTAGTGAGCTTAGAGAATTGAAATGGATCTCTGGTCATATGCCATGAGCATCCACTATCAAGGTACCATCTCTTGCTCCTAGCTTGTGATGGTGTATGTTTCTACAAGAAAGGATGATTTTTAGGTACCCATTTACTTTTGGGTGCCTCAAAAACTGATCTATATTATTTATCATGTTGCATAGAATTTATCATGGTTCCTTTAGGAAACCAAATCAGTTTGGTCATACTAATTTTCTTGAATGGACAATGATAAGTTTTATGTCCATGTTTGCAACAAAAGTTGCATTTGCTTTGGTGCCGAACATGTAAGATAGGGCCTTTTATGAAGGTGGTTGGATTTTGGTGAGGACTTCTCACAAATCCGATTCCACTTCTTTTAGGAACATGACCCTTATTTGTAAGGATCATATTCAAAGACTTGCTACCAACCTCGAATTTCTTTAAAGTGTCCTTAAGTAGTAAGTTCTCCTTTTGGAGAGTTTCTAGATCATGACATTTTTTACATGGAGCTAAACTATCATGATATTCAGTTTTTAATTTATTAAAATTACAAGTAAGACTATCATGCTCCTTTTTTAGCAATTTGTATTTTCTATTAATAGTTTTGCATTCATCAAATAAGTCATGGAAGGCATTTAATAATTTGTCAAATGATAAATCTGCATCAATTAAATTTGTTACCTCATCTCCAATAGTCATTAAGGCGTAATGAGCAACTTGCTTGGTGTTGGACTCCTCTTCTTCGGATGCGCTTGAGTTTTCCCACGTTGCTTTGAGCGCCTTCTTCTTTGGTGTTCTCTTCTTGGCCTGGGGACAATCACTTTTGTAGTGTCTCGGCTTCTTACATTCGTAGCAAATAACTTGGTCCTTTTTTAGTTCAAATTTATTTTTTGTGTCATTTTTAAACTTGTTTCTTTTAACGAATTTTTTGAATTTCCTTGTTAAAAGTGCCAAGTCATCGTCACAGTCTTCATCACTTGAGTTTTCTCTCAAGTGGTCTTCGAAAGTTCTAAGTACCATATTCTTCTTGTTCTTTAGAAGGATGTCTTCTTACTCTTCATGAGCTTTGCAAGTCATTTCGTAGGTCATTAATGACCCAATTAATTCTTTAAGACGGAAGTTATTTAAATATTTAGCCTTTTGAATAGCAGTGACTTTAGGGTTCCAACTCTTAGGAAGGGATCTTATAATCTTATTTACGAGCTCAAAATCTGAAAGACTTTTGCCGAGTCCTTTTAGTCCATTGACGACATCCGTGAAACGGGTGTACATGTCGCCTATGGTCTCGCTCAGTTTCATTCGAAAAAGTTCAAAAGAATGTTTCAAAAGATTGATTTTTTACTCTTTCACTATACTTGTGCCTTCATGAGTCACTTCGAGTGAATGCCAAATATAAAATGTGGTTTCACAAACTGAAACACGATTGAACTCATTTTTATCAAGTGCACAAAATAAGGCATTCATAACCTTTGCATTAAGAGTGAAAGTCTTCTTCTCCAATTCATTCCAATTGATCATTAGAAGAGAAGATCTTGAAAATCCATTTTCAATAATATTTCAAAGTTCAAAATCCATGGAAATAAGGAAGATCCTCATTCGGGTCTTCTAATAGGTGTAGTCCGTCCTATTGAACATGGGCAGACGAGTAATAGAGTGGCCCTCTTGGTTTCCTGCGTATGCCATCTCTCTTGGGTTTTAATCCGATTGAGAGTTAATCCTGCTCTAATACCAATTGTTAGGATCAAGAGCACTAAGAGGGGGGGGTGAATTAGTGCAGCAGAAAACTTTCGACGATTTAAAACTGCATTTGTACGATAAAAAATGATTTCGATGTGAAAGCCGATTCAAAAAGTTCTTTAACTTAAGATCAAGCGAAGTGCAATTAAAGCAAAGCTATGGAGGCAGGTTACAATTAAGATAGAGAATAGAATATAAATGCAAACCGAGATTTAGAGTGATTCGGTCAATCTTGACCTACATTCACTTTTGGCTTCCTCCTCCGATGAGGTCACCGACGTCCACTAGAGGCCTTCCTTCAATAGGTGAAGGCCAACCACCCTTTTACAGTTTCACTCCTTTTGATGGGCTTAGGAGACAACCCTTACAGATTTTTCACTCCTCTCTTGAATGATCAAAACTTAGAAGAAAAGAGGGAGAAGAACTTTTGCCCTTTACAACACTTTTGAGCTCTAAAAATCATAGAGTAAGATCAAGCTTTCGGTGCCCTTTCATGCAAAAAAGGGTGGGATATATATAGGCCCCAAACTGGTTTGAATTTAGAGCTCAAAAATGTCATATCCCAGATTTCTGGGGTCCTGGCGGTACTACCGCCTGATAGGGCTCGGAGACCGAGCTCAAGCGATACCACTACCTAACAAGGGTAGTACCATCACCCAGCCTTACTCGGAGACCGAGCCTAGGCGGTACCACCACCTTACATGGGCGGTTCCACCGCCCAGCTTTCGTAGGAGACTGAGCTCCTAGGCGGTGCCATTGCCAACCCAAGCGGTGCCACTACCGGCCAAGAAATTTGGGTCCAAATGGGTTGATCCATTCGGCCCAATTTCGGTCTGTCATGGGCCCAATTGCCCCAAGATTAAGTTAATGGGATCACCTCCCATTTCTAACTTAATCATCATGCTAACTACGATATTTTTAGGACATTTACTGCAACTTGCTCCGGTGCGTCAATCGCTTCTTTCGGCGAGCTTCCGACGAATTTCCGGCGTACATCCGATGAACCCTCGGCGATGCTTCGGCGGACGTCTGGCAAACTCTTAGACTTGCGACGATCCACTTGGCGAGTTTCGACGAGCTTCTTTGGTAAGCTCCTGGACTTCTCGGATTTGTTCCCGCAGAACCTCCGACGACCGTTCGGACATCCATCAAACTCTCAAACCCCCAACGTGATCATAGTCTTGATTCCGGCGCAACTCCTGCTGCATGTCTTACTTTCATCATAGTTAATCCTACACACTTATCTCAACATATGGATTAGATAACAAATGACAATTGACTTCATCATCAAAATTTGAGATTCAATATGTACTTGATTTGGGACATCCAAACCTATAAGTCTAGTATAAAAGAATGGAGTACTCATACAGGACATCTTTAGTGTCTCAAGTCTAAGGACTTAATACACCATTGGGACTACGAAATCGTTGTCTGACAATATGGCATCATCAACAATATGAAGGAATGACTTAGTAAAAGTAGCTCGAGTAAAGTAAGGAGATGAAAATCAAAAGCTTGCTGCTATATAAATAAAGGTTTCAAAAAGTTAAACACTCACACATTCAAGGAACATACCAATTTAAAGTGGTTCGGTCAAATGACCTACATCCACTTGCGAAGCCTTCTTCGATGAGGCTCCCAACTTCCACTAACAAATCACTTTGAAGGGGAAGGACCAAATACATCTCTTACAACCTTTTTACTAGTGGTTCACACTCTTACATATTTTTCAAAGAGAAAGAGGGAGGTGAACACTTAATCTATTGAAAACAAGACTTTGCTAAGGACTTGGCTAAAGCTTTTTCTCAATTTCTAACTTCTCAAAAGATGTATTCTCTGTTGAGAATTGAGGGGTATTTATAGACCCTAAAAGGATTTAAATTTGGGCTCCAAATTTTGAATTCCTTTGGATTCCCAGAGCTGGCGGTTCCACCGCTTGTCAATGTCACAATGACCATGTACTAGTGGTGCCACCGCCCAAATTTCGGGTTCTGGGCGGCGCCACCGCCTGACCTTACGGGTCACTGGTTTGGCTCCAAATTTGGCCCAAACCAGTTCATATTCGGGCCCAGTTGGCCCCTAACAAGGTTATAGGATTAACTCTTAATCCTAACCCTAATTACATGCAAACTACGAAACTAAGATATAGTCCTAAATAGGTTTTTAACTGGCAATGTCGAGTTTCCTTCCGGCGGACTTCCGATACAACCTTGGATTTCTTCCGACGAACTGACTCCCAACAGGCTCCCGGTCTTGTGGCGAGTTTAGCAAGTCTTTAGCAAGTAGCCGAACCTTCTCGGTGATCTCCGCGAACCTCCGACGATCTCTCCGACGGACTTCCGAAAACTTCGGCAAGTCCCCGATTCCTTCTCAGTTGGTTCCGGCAACACTTCCAACGATTCTTCGGACTTTTGGTGGACTCTCGAATACCCATCGAACTTGACTCCAGTACTTCATTTTGCTTCATGTCTTGCTATCGTAGTTAATCCTGCACATGTAAAAATACACTTCGATCTAGACAATTAATCCTAAGCATCTAATCAAGTTGTCCGGCATGTTATTAGTCCCTCAATACTTCGTCCAATTCTTCGGTGCATCGTCCTCTCTTGCGGCCTATTACCCAATCAGCTAGTTGACTCCGCAACTCCAATATCCTTGGCACAATCTCTGCACTTCTTGGCCCGATGCCTGAATCCACGGCTCGAAGCCTTCTGTTGATACGTTGACCGATCCACCATCCCGATGTCCTATCTTCTGACATGTTCCTCCGGCCCAACATGATTTTCCTGCTTTAATTCTCTCATCTTGATCGAAGTATCCTGCATCACTCAAAATGCAGATTAAATCATAAACACATATCAAGTGGTTTCATCATCAAAATACGAGATTCAACAATCTCCCCCTTTTTTATGATGACAATCACTTGATGACGGAGTTAACCTTAACTCTCGGAGTTTAAATAAACTCCCCCTATCAATATGGCTTATTGATAGAAACTCTTGGATTCAAAAATCCAAGCTAACATGTCATGATCACATCATGCATGACATCAACATACTTCTCCCCCTTTGTCATCAACAAAAAGGAGAAGTTCCAACTATAATGTGTTTAAGATGTAAATTCAACTTATTCCATAAAAAACATAATATCAAGTTTTATCATCATGCAATTTGTAAGCTTGAAAATTTAGCAAATGCTACATCATGCAAGCTAGCAAAAATTTAGCAAGTGCTATATCACATTAGAATATGCAATGTATCACGTTTTAGATATGCAAGGTAGTAAGATAGCATGTTCTACTTCATACAAGCTAGCAACATTTACAACATTTTAGAATATGCAAGCTAGTAGTTTTGAGATGTTCAAAAAGCAACTCTTGCTTCTTGAAATAGGCAAGATAGTGCACTTTTGTAATTTTTGTTTCTTAAGATAGGCAAGCTTGTGATGTTCAAGATAGCAAGCTCTTTCTTCTTTTTTGAGAAGTGTCATTTTTGCTTTCTTAGCAAAATGCCAAACTAGCAAGAGACAATGTTTTATATGAGGTAAGCAAACAATTTGGCAAGTGTTACATTTGCATCTTTTCTTTAGATGTGCAAGAAAGTAAGCAAGTTTTTACATTTTCTTGACTTATGTAAGCTAGCTAATTTCTCTTTGAGATGATCCTTTACATCAATTCAAGATAGCACATTAGCAACTCTTTCTCCCCCTTTGTCATTGGCATAAAGAAGGGAATACCCTTTATGTTAATTTCTAAATTTTGACAAAGGTAAATAGCATAGATGAAAATTCAAGTTATGAATATCAAAACAATTATTTTACCATGAATATTTCATCATTGCATGTATCATTATCATTTATTTCACATCATGATGGTACCAATTTTATCAAATTACATCCTACCATGATCGAAACTTCTTATTTGTATACACCAAAACAAATTAATGAATATTTTATGTATTCATATCATCACATAAGGAATATCAAGAAGAGTTATTAGGTGATGAGATAAATATTTCATGAATACAAGGAATTGCATAAAAATCATATCATGAGAAGATAATACCAAAAGACATGATTTCTTTTGAAAAATCTTCTCTTAAATAATCAAAGAAAAATCTTAGGAGATCATGATATAGATAAAATTCATCCAATCTTGTAGGAGAACAAGATATTAATTCAAGCATATAAAATTTCTCAATTCATTATGAATCATAAAAAGAATTGTGATTCCGAAAAATCATGATTCATTTAGGAAAATTTTCTCTTTAGTATACGACAAGAAGAAATATAGCAATGATACCAATCATGATTCATTTGGATAGTAGATGCTAAAAAGAAACATTAAGGATAAAAGATCTTGATTTATATAGGGTAGATCTCAAGCTATAAATCTTGAAAAATCAAGATAAAGCTCATTCAAATTCAAATCATCAAATCAAAATCATTTTTAAGATGACAAAATAGATTCATCAAAGTCAATAAGATAAAGAAAAATAATTTTCAAGAAAAATGCTTTTCTCTAGTTAGTTGTTTCATACAAGCATTCCTTTATCCTTTTTGTGCCAAAATATATATATATATATATATATATATATATCATCAATCATTTTGGATCGAAAAATAAATTTCATCATATAAACCATCAAGATCAATAAACCACAAAAATCATCATGTATAACTTTAAAATCTCATTCATAAAATCGTCAAGTCATGGTATCAAAATTTTAAAATTTTCATTACAACTTTATGCATCATTAAGTATACAATCGTCAAGCATGACACTTACATTATTTCATATAAGTATGCCTATTTCATTTATGTCAAATAAAAACATGCATCAATTTTTAAAGCCACTATTATTATTATGAAAATCGATAATCCATAAATATCAAGAATCATCATGCATAATTTCAAAATATAGACTCATTAATCATAACATCAAATTAAACATGATTTCATATACTCAAAATCGAGAAATAACAATGGAAATCAACATGATATACATTATTGTTTCTTAACCACATATAGCATAATTTCATAAGGCATTTTTATGAAGGTGAGAAGGGAATAATTCAAAGGTACAAAGATTTCAACCATCTCATAAGCAAATGAAAGATCAAGTCATGAATCCAAAATTTCATGAATCAAAATAATCAAAATGATCATCAAAGGTAATCTCATGTTATTCCAAGAAATCAATATCATGATTTTGATAAAACTCATTTCAAATTCAAATCATCAAAATTATCAAACTCTCAACCTTACTTTCTAGAGATTCAAAAAGACATAAATAATTTTATTGGTCTCTTAGTAAAAAATCGATAAGATAGAGAAAAAAAAAATTTCAAGAAAAATGCTTTCCTCCTTTTGTTTCAACTCATTGATTGATTTCATACATGCTTGTTCTTTTCTTTTATGCCAAATCCATGCATCATTCATTAATGCCGAAAAAGATCTTTCAAAAGATTGCAAAGTTTGATAATCATAAAAATCATCATGCATTATTTCAAAAGAAAACTCATCATTATGTATTACTTCAAATCAAACATGATTTCATTTATTTTCAAAATATTCATCATGATAGGACATACAAGGCAAAGAAATTATTAAACGTGAAGTATATTCATCAATCATGGTTTCATTGAGCATAAGGTATTTTCAACCAAAATCATTTTGTTATTTGATGTAGACATGCATTTTTCTTTTTAGGTGAATCGATCTTTTCATGCTTAGTTTGCATACAAAAGCCTTGCATCATTTTTAAAAGTAACTTTCATTACGGTAAAAATGAATAATCCATAAATCGCAAAAGATCATCATGGTAAAAATGATTTTTAATCAAAATCATTTTGCTTATCATAAACATATAATTTTCATGATTATTTTCAAAATTACTAGAATGAAAAGTATGATTCCTAATTTTTTATTTTCATTTTTAAATTATTAAACATGTAATTTTTAAGAAAATTAATCCTAAACTAAATTAAAAATAACTCATGAAAAGTATTATGTAATTTCGAAATAAATTAAGGGCATTTTTATTACCTTATCGTCAAAAGCCGTTAAGGCGTAGTTTGTCATCTCGCCTTTGTTGATTTTCTCATCGTCTTCAGAGGAGCTCGATTCTTCCCAATTTGTATTCTTCTTCTTGCGTTCAAAGCAAGTAGTTCCATTCTTTTTGTTCTTTAATTTTTGTTTCACTAACTTTTTAAATTTCTTTGCAAGTTCAAGTTCACCATCACTTGAGCTTATGCTCGAGTGGTCTTCATGTGTTCTATGTCCCAAATCCTTCCTATTCTTTGGAAGGTGGTTCTGTTCATCATGTTTATCAAGTGCATTGTGCACCATTTCATATGTCATCAATGTACCGATAAGTTCTTTAAGTGAAAAAATATTTAAATCTTTTGTTTCTTGTAAAGCCATTACTTTTGAATCCCACTTCTTGGAAAGAGAACACAAAATTTTGTTTACGAGTTCAAAATCCAAAAAACATTTGCTAAGAGCTCTTAAACTATTGATGACATCCGTAAAATGAGTGTACATGTCACCAATGGTTTCACTTGGCTTCATCCGAAAAACCTCGAAATCATGCATTAAAAAGTTGATTTTCGAATCTTTAACTCTAGAAATGCCTTCGTTTGTGATTTCAAGAGTGTACCATATGTCAAAAGCCGTTTCACATAAAGAAACCCGATTAAACTCCGTTTTATCTAAGGCACAAAATAAGGCATTCATAGCCTTTGCATTTAGAGAAAACGTCTTCTTCTCCAAATTATTCCAATGCATCATTGGAAGAGAAGACATTCGAAAACTGTTCTTGATAATATTACATAAATTTAAGTCCAACAAAAGCAAGAAAACTCTCATTCGAGTTTTCCAATAAGTGTAGTTCGTCTCATTGAAAAAAGGAGGATGAATGAGAGAATAACCCTCTTGAAAGCCAAAAAGAGTCATTTCTCTTGGGTGTTAAACCAAATGAGAAATACGAGGCTCTGATACCAATTGTTAGGATTGGAGCGGCACTAAGGGGGGGGGGTGAATTAGTGCAGCGGATTAAAACTCGTAAGTTTGAAATCGATTTCATAAATGTGTCGAGATTTCGATTCGACGAAGGAATGACTTAGTAAAAATAGCTCGAGTAAAGTAAGGAGATGAAAATAAAAAGCTTATTGCTATGTAAATAAAGGTTTTAGAAAGTTAAACACTCACACATTCAAGGAACACACCAATTTAAAGTGGTTCGGTCAAATGACCTACATCCACTTGCGAAGCCTTCTTCGATGAGGCTCCCAACTTCCAATAGCAAATCACTTTGAAGGGGAAGGACCAAATACCCCTCTTACAACCTTTTTACAAGTGGTTCACACTCTTATAGATTTTTCAAAGAGAAAGAGGGAGGTGAACACTTAAGCTATTGAAAACAAGACTTTGCTAAGGACTTGGCTAAAGCTTTTTCTCAATTTCCAACTTCTCAAAAGGTGTATTCTCTGCTGAGAATTGAGGGGTATTTATAGACCCCAAGAGAATTCAAATTTGGGCTCCAAATTTTGAATTCCTTTGGGTTCCCGGAGATGGTGGTGCCACCGCATGTCGGTGGCGATGCTACCGCCTGTCAATGTCACATTGACCATGTACTGGCGGTGCCACCACCCAGTCCAGTGGTACCACCGCCCAACCTTATAGGTCACTGGTTGGGCTCCAAATTTGGCCCAAACCAGTTCATATTCGGGCCCAATTGGCCCCTAACCAGGTTATAGGATTAACTCTTAATCCTAACCCTAATTACATGCAAACTACGAAATTAAGACATAGTCCTAAGTAGGTTTTTAACTAGCAATGTCGAGTTTCCTTCCGACGAGCTTTCTGGTGAACTTCCGGCAGACTTCTGATACACCCTTGGATTTCTTTCGGCGGACTCCCAACAGGCTCCCGGTCTTATGACGAGTTTAGCGAGTCTTTAGCAAGTAGCCAAATCTTCTCGGTGATCTCCTCGAACCTCCGACGATCCCTCCGATGGACTTTCGAAAACTTCGACAAGTCCCCGATTCCTTCTCGGTTGGTTCCGGCAGCACTTCCGATGATTCTTCGGACTTTTGGCGGACTCTCGAACACCCATCGAACTTGACTCTGATACTTCATTTTGCTTCATGCCTTGCTATTGTAGTTAATCCTAGACATGTAAAAGTACACTTTGATCTAGACAATTAATCCTAAGCATCTAATCAAGTTGTTCGGCATGTCATTGGTCCCTCGACGCTTCGTCCGATTCTTCGGCGCATTGTCCTCTCTTGCGGCCTATTGTCCAATCAGCCAATTGACTCTACAACTCCGATTTGCTTGGCACAATCTCTACACTTCTTGTCCCGATGCCCGAATCCACGGCCCGAAGCCTTCTATCGATATGTCGATCGATCCACCGGCCCGACGTCCAATCTTTTGACATGTTCCTCCGGCCCAACATGATTTTCCTGCTTTAATTGTCTCATCTTGATCGAAGTATCCTGCATCACTCAAAACGTAGATTAAATCATAAACACATATTAAGTGGATTCATCATCAAAATACGAGATTCAATAAGAAGATCATCGTAAAGTCCAGGAGCTTGCCGGGAGTCTATTGGAACATTATCGGGAGTTCGTCGGAAGTTCGCCAGAAGATCACCGGAAGCTCGTCGGAAGAGTAATTGACATACCGGAACAAGAGTGCTTTAATTTATGTCTTAGTTATTGTAGTTATATCACAAAATGAGTTAGGATTGGGAGGTAATTCCACTAACTCAATTAGGGGCCAACTAGGCCCTTAACAGGGCTGAATTAGGCCAAACTGAAAAGCCCATTCACCACCTGAAATCATGGCCGGTGGTGGCATCGCCTAGAAGACCCACTCTCTTAGGTGGTCTAGGTGGTGATATCGCCGACAGTTAATATTGCTAGTGGTGGTACCGCCGGTAGTTAATACTGCCAGCGGTGGTACCGCCTGTCAAGCGGTGGTACCGCTAGAGCTCGGTCTCCGAGCTCTGTCAAGTGGTGGTACCACCCAAATTGAGTGGTAGTACCACCCAATGTCAGATTGCAGGTGGTAGTACCGTCCAGTAATGACGGTGGTATCGCCAGTACCTTGGAAATACGAGATGAGACATTTTTTGGCTCCAATTTTGAAGCCATTGGGGCTTATAAATATCCCACCCTTTTCTGAATGAAAGGATAACTAAGTGCTATTATACTTGTGAAAAAATCTAAGTTTTTGTGGTTCAAAAGTGTTATAAAAGTAAAAAAAGTTCTCCTCCTCCCTCTCTTAGCCTTGTAACCATCCAAAAAAGATGAGTAAAAGTTATAAGGGTTGTCTCCTAAACCGGACAAAAGGAAAAAGAATTGTAAAAGGTAGTTGGCCTTTGCCTATTGAAGGAAGGCCTTTAGTGGATGCCGGTGACCTCGGTAGAGGAGGAATTCGAAAGTGGATGTAGGTCACATTGACCGAACCACTCTAAATTCTGGTTTGCTTTTCCTTTGTTCAATTTACTTTAATTGCAAATCATTTCATAACAAACTACCTCTCTCTTCCTCTTGCTTTCATGCTCTCATACGTTCAAGTTGTTATCTTTCTAAATTGGTTTTAATTGAATGTTTGAAATATTTTCTAAAATCGAATAATTTTCTACTGTACTAATTCACCCCCCACCCCCCCCTCTTAATGCCACTCTTGATCCTAACAATTGGTATCAAAGTAAGGTTCACTCTCATTTGGTTTAAAACCAAAGAGAGATGAAATTTGCTAGCAACCAAGAGGGTCATTCAATTACACATCCGCCTATGTTCAATGGGACAGATTACACATATTGAAAGACTAGAATGAGGATCTTCCTAATTTCAATGGATTTTGAATTATGGAATATTATAGAAAATAGGTTTTAAAAGTCTTCTCTTCCAATGAACGATTGGAATGAGTTGGAGAAGAAGACTTTCGCCTTAAACACCAAGGCTATGAATGCCTTGTTTTGTGCTTTAGATAAAAACGAGTTCAATCGTGTGTCTATTTGTGAATTGGCATTTGATATTTGGCACACTCAAAGTGACTCATGAAGGCACTAGTAGAGTGAAGGAGTCAAAAATTAATCTTTTCGTGCACACTTATGAGTTGTTTCGGATGAAACTGAGTGAGACGATTAGAGACACATACACCCAATTTACGGATGTCGTTAATGGTCTAAAAGGACTCAGTAAAAGTTTCTCGGATTTTGAACTTGTTAATAAAATTTTAAGATCCTTTCCAAAGAGTTGGAACCCTAAAGTAACAGTCATTCAAGAAGCCAAAGATCTAAATAATTTTCCCCTCGAAGAACTAATTAGGTCACTAATGACCTATGAGATAACCTATAAAGCTCATGAAGAGCTTGAGGACACCTTTCAAAAGAATAGAAAAGATATGACACTAAGAACATAAGAAGACCACTTGAAAGAAAATTCAAGTGATGAGGACTTTGACGATGACTTGACACTCTTAACAAGAAAGTTCAAAAAATTTATAAAAATAAATAAATTTAAAAATGATACTAAAAATAAAGTTGAACCCAAGAAAGAATAAGTGATATGCTACGAGTGTAAGAAGCCGAGATATTTCAAAAGTGAATGTCCCCAAGCAAAGAGGAAACAACCAAAGAAGAAGAAGGCACTCAAAGCAATGTGAGATGACTCAAGTGCATCCGAGGAAGAGGAGCCAACAAACATTGAGTAAGTTGCTTACTATGCACTAATAACTATTGGAGATGAGGTAACAAGTTCATTAGATGCAAATTTATCTTTTGATGAGCTTTTAAGTGCTTTTCTTGAGTAAAAAGTATAACTCTTTGAAAAAGGAACATGCTTCTCTTATTAGCAATTTTGAGAGACTAAAAATTGAGCATGATAATAGCTTAGCACCCTGCACAAAATGTAATGAAGTAGAAACACTTAGAAAGGAAAACTTGCTACTTAAAGAAACCTTAGAAAAGTTTAAGATTGGTAGCAAGTCCTTGAACATGATCCTTACCAACAAGGGTCATGTTCATAGGAGAGATGGAATCGGATTTGTGAGCAGCTCTCACCAAAATCCGACCACCTTTATTAAAGGCCCTACCTTGCATTTATCACCTCACATAAAATGTAACTTTTGTTGCAAACTTAGACATGTTGCATACAAATGTCCATTTAAGAAATATAGTCCACATAAATTGATTTAGGTTCCTAAGAGAACCTCAAATGACTCAATGCAACATGATAAGCTTTGTAGATCGATTTTTGAACACCTAAGGTCAAATGGGTACCTAAAAATTATCCTTTTTTTAGAAAAATATATCATCACAAACTAGGAGCAAGATATGGTACCTTGATAATGGATGCTCAAGGCATATGACCAGAGATCCATCTCAATTCTCTAAGCTCACTAGCCTAGACGAAGGATATATCACCTTCGGAGACAATAACAAGAGTAAAATCATTGGCAAAGAACCTATAGGTAACAAATCCAACTTTTTTATTGAAAATGTATTATTAGTTGATGGTTTAAAGCATAACCTTTTGAGTATTAGTCAATTGTATGATAAAGGATATATCGTTAGATTTGAATCTAAAGCTTGCATTATTGAAAAACCATACAAAAACACATCTATAATTGTCCTAAAACAAAATAATGTATACACTATCGAGATTTATGATATTTGTAGTGAAGAATATTTTTCGGTTTTAAATGACGATGCTTGGCTTTGGCATAGGAGATTAAGTCATGCTAACATGAAACTAATCTCTCAAATCTCATCTAAAGAACTTGTGAGAGGAATTCCTCACATTAAGTTCATTAAAGTCAATGTGTGTGATGCATGCCAACTAGGAAAACAAATAAAAAGTAGTTTCAAACCAAAGAACCAAATAAGCACCTCTAGACCATTGTAATTGATCCATATGGACTTGTTCGGACCAATTGCTACATTAAGCCCAGGAGGTAGCAAATACGCCTTTGTCATCGTGGATGATTATAGTAGATATACATGGACTTATTTCTTGGCACACAAAAGTGATATCTTTAGATATTTTTCTAAGTTTTGTAAACTTATTCAAAACGAGAAGGGTTTTAAGATTTCATCAATTCGAAGTGATCACTGTGGTGAATTTCAAAAACATGATTTCCAAGATTTTTGTAAATCTAATGGATACAACCACAAATTTTCTACTCTGAGAAATCCTCAACAAAATGGAGCAGTAGAAAGAAAAAATAGAAACTTACAAGAAATAACAAGAACCATGTTAAACAAACATAGCCTACCCAAATACTTTTGGGCCGAAGCCGTAAATATGACATACTATGTCATGAATAGGGTTCTAGTAAGATCATTACTTTCCAAAACTCCTTATAAGTTGTGGAATAACAAAAAACCAATATTTCATATTTTAATTTTTTTGGGTGTAAATGTTTTATTTGAATAAAAAAGATACCTTAGGAAAGTTTGATGCAAAATCTGATAAAGGAATTTTTCTTAGTTATTCTTCTATTTCAAAGGCTTTTCACATTTTTAATAAAAGAACTTTAGTTATAGAAGAATCTATTCATGTTGTTTTTAATGAAATTTTTGAAGTTAAGAAAAATGATTTGATGATGATATTAATTTTGATACTTTGAATTTAATGAATCCTAAGGAGCTAATCATAGGAGACACATCGAAAGGGGTTCAAAACTCGTTCTTCTCTTAAGAATTTTTTGTGCCAACATCACTTTTCTCTCACAAATTGAATCTAAATGTATTGCCGAGCGCCATAAAAGATAACGTCATGGGTCATCGCAATGCAAGAAGAGTTTTGATGATGATATTAATTTTGATACTTTGAATTTAAATGAATCCCTTTCTCTATCTAGCAACTTAGATGCATTTTCTTCCGAACCTTCTTTACCTAAGGAATGAAATATCTAAATGTATGACGAGGCCATAAAAGATAAGTCATGGGTCATCGCAATGCAAGAAGAGTTGAATCAATTTGAGAGAATAAGGTGTGGAAGCTTGTTCCTATTGAATCTCTAATTTTGATGATGAAACCAATTGTAGTGTTGATCTTGTTAGGATCAAGAGCACTAAGAGGGGGGGGTGAATTAGTGCAGCGGAAAACTTTTGACGATTAAAACGACATTCGTACGATAAGAACGATTTCGGTATGAAAGTCGATTCGAAAATTGCTTTAACTTAAGATCAAGCAAAGTGCAGTTAAGTAAAGCTATGGAAGTAATTGCAGTTAAGATAGAGAACAAAATGTAAATGCAAACCGAGATTTAAAGTGGTTCGGTCAATCTTGACCTACATCCACTTTTGGCTTCCTCCTCCGATGAGATTACCGACGTCCACTAGAGGCCTTCCTTCAATAGGCGAAGGCCAACCACCCTTTTACAGTTTCACTCCTTTTGACGGGCTTAGGAGACAACCCTTACAGATTTTTCACTCCTCTCTTGAATGATCAAAACTTTGAAGAAAAGAGGGAGAAGAACTTCTAGCCTTTTACAACACTTTTAAGCTCTCAAAATCTCAGAATAAATGCTAAGTTTCGGTGCCCTTTCATGCATGAAAGGGTGGGGTTTATATAGGCCCCAAACTGATTTGAATTTGGAGCTCAAAAATGTCATATCCCATGTTTTCGGGGTCCTGGCGGTACTACCGCCATAAATGGGCGGTACTACCGCGGTACTACCGCCTAACAGAGCTCGGAGACCGAGCTCGGGCGGTACCACCGCCTGTCAGGGGAGGTGCTACCGCCCTGTCTCACTCGGAGACTGAGCCCAGGCAGTGCCACCGCCTGACAGGGGCGGTACCACCGCCCAGTCTCACTCGGAGACTAAGCCCAAGCGGTGCCACCGCCCAGCCTCACTCCGAGTCTCGGCTACTGGGCGGTGCCACCGCCGGCCAGGGAATCTGGGTCCGAATGGGCTGATCCATTCGGCCCAATTTGGGTCTGTCAAGGGCCCAATTGCCCCAAGATTAAGTTAATGGGATCACCTCCCATTTCTAACTTAATCATCATGCTAACTACGATAACTTTCAAGACATTTACTACAACTTGCTCCGGTGCGTCAATCACTTCTTCCGTCGAGTTTCCGGCGAACTTCCGGCGATCATCCGACGAACCCTCGGCGATGCTCCGGCAAAGTTCCGGCAAACTCCTGGACTTGCGATAATCCACTTGGCAAGTTCCGATGAGCTTCTTTGGCAAGCTCCTGGACTTCTCGGATTTGTTCCCGCAGAACCTCCGATGACCGTCCGAACTTCCGTCGAACTCTCGAACCCCCAACGTGATCATAGTTTTGACTTCGGCGCAACTCCTGCTGCATGTCTTACTTTCATCATAGTTAATCCTGCACACTTATCTCAACATATGGATTAGATCACAAATGACAATTGACTTCATCATCAAAATCCGAGATTCAACTATCTCCCCCTTTTTGATGATGACAATCAATTGATAACGGAGTTAACTTTAACTCCCCCTATCTATATGCCATACTCAAGATAAGTCATTCTTGAATTCAAAGCCTTCGAATTCAAGAGACATATTGATAAGTTAAGATTGTTTAATATTATCAATACTTCCATCATGATTCCTATCATGATGTATCTCACTGAAAATGATGTCAAGGCTTGACATCCATTTTCAAGTTTTACATTTCAAATGTGAATGATAGTAATGGTAGCAATTCATCATATGGTAAGATATCAACATGTAAAATTACGATGCAAGTTCTTGATATCTTAACATAATGCAAATATTTCAAAGTGTTTAGCAATCATAGCATTTCTATCATCAATTTAATATAATTCAAATTCAAATATGGCACTCATAGCATCAATTCATATATTTCTCCCCCTTTGTCATCAACAAAAAGGAGAACGATATAAGCAAATTTTAAACACAAGTGAGTGATTGGTAACAATGAGTGATAGGATACCAATTATACAAACATCTCAAGGAAAGATTAAATCATGCTTCATTTTTACAAGGATCAAGATATGTATGTGAATCAATATCCTTGCAAGTAAAAAATCTTCCTTTTTCAAAAAGGAAATTATAAGAAGGAATCATTTTATCAAATCCATTTCTCGAAAATATTTTTCACATTATAAGCCTATGAAGGATGCATTTGCTAATTGATTCCATATGTCAAAAATTAATAATATGAATCAAACTCGATATGACATATGCTTATGAGAGCTACATTAAGTTCGGAAGAGAATAAGGTATCAAGAAAATCCGAAAATAAAATTGAACACTTTCATGCATTCGGAAAAGGTTTTTCTACAGATTTTCCAATACAATCATGAAGATAAAACATGCTTATTATCATGGAAATTTTTATATCCAAAACACATAATTTCCAACATATTATTAAGGCATGTAATCATGTAAAATCATCATAGCAATTAAGTGATTTGATTATTGAATCAAGAAAGTCTGAAAAATAAATTTAATGAGTTTAAGCATTCGGACACATTAAAATTCCTAATTCTCTTCTAATGAAATTAAATTGTTCTTCACTTAAAGGCTTTGTAAAAATATCAGCTAGTTGATGTTTAGTATCAATGAACTCTATAACTATATCATGATTAGTAACATGATCTCGTATAAAGTGATGTCTAATATCAATATGTTTTGTTCTTGAGTGTTGAATGGGATTCTTTGTTAAATATATAGCACTTGTGTTATCACATTTAATGGAAATATTTTTAAGATGAACTTTATAATCTTCTAAGGTGTTTTTCATCCACACAACTTGTGCACAGCATGCACTAGCTGCAATATACTCAGTTTCGGTTGTTGACACTGCAACCGAGTTTTGTTTCTTAGATGACCAGGAAACAAGAGCATGTCCCAAAAATTGACATGTTCCTGATGTGCTTTTTCTATCTAATCTACATCTAGCAAAATCTGCATCAGCATAAGCAATTAACTCAAACTTCTCGGTTTTCGGATACCATAATCCTAGATTTGTGGTACATTTAAGATATCTAGTATTCTTTTAACCGCTTTAAGATGAGATATCTTAGGGTTCGATTGAAACCTAGCACAAAGTCCTACACTGAACATGATATCTGGTCTAGTTGCAGTGAGGTAAAGTAAACTTCCTATTATACCCCTATAAGTTTTTTGATCGAAGTTTTCTCCACTTTCATCAACTTCTAACTTAGTGGATGTGCTCATAGGAGTGTTAATAGCTTTTGAGCTTTCCATATTAAATCTCTTTAGCAAATCTAAAGCATATTTAGTTTGACTAATAAAGATGTCATTTCTTAGTTGCTTAATTTGTAAGCCTAAGAAAAAGGTTAATTCTCTCATCAAACTCATTTCAAATTCTAAACTCATGGTTTTAGCAAAGGATTCACAAAGAGATTCGTTTGTAGAACCAAAGATAATATCATCAACATAAATCTGAACAGTGAGAAAATTATTTTTAAAATTCTTGATAAACAATGTAGTATCAACCTTGCCTTTTGTAAAATTATTTTTAATAAAAAAAGAACTAAGTCTCTCATACCAAGCCCTTGGGGTTTGTTTTAAACCATAGAGAGCTTTAGTTAATTTAAACACATGATTAGTGAGGCTATTATTTTCAAATCCGGGAGATTGTTCAACATAAACTTCTTCGGAAATAAAGCCATTAAGAAAAGCGCTTTTAACATCCATTTGAAATAACTTAAAATTATTATTACTAGCATAGGCAAGGAGCATCCTTATGGCTTCTAATCTAGCCACAGGAGCGAAGGTTTCTTTGTAATCGATACCTTCTTCTTGATTGAAACCTTTGGCTACTAATCTAGCCTTGTTTCTAACCACGATACCATTTTCATCTTGCTTGTTTCTAAAGACTCATTTAGTACCAATAACTAAATGGTCATTTGGCCTAGGAACAAGCTTCCACACCTCATTTCTCTCAAATTGATTTAACTCATCTTGCATTGCGATAATCCATGAATCATCTTTCATGGCTTCGTCAATACATTTAGGTTCAATTTGGGAGAGAAAAGCGGCGTTGGCACAAAATTCTTTAAGAGAAGAACGTGTTTGAACCCCCTTAGATGTGTCTCCTAGAATTAGCTCCTTAGGATGAGCATCTACATATTTCCAATCCTTGGGTAAGGATGTTTCGGAAGTGGATGCATCCAAGTTGCTAGTTGGAGAAGGGGTTTCATTTAAATTCAAAGAATCAAAATTAACATCATCATCAAAATCATTTTTCTTGATTTCAGAAATCTCATTGAAAACAACATGAATGGATTCTTCTATAATTAAAGTTCTTTTATTGAAGATACGAAAAGCTTTAGAAACCGAAGAATTACCAAGGAAAATTCCTTCATCGAATTTAGCATCAAATTTTCCTAAGACATCTTTTTCATTCAAGATAAAACACTTACACCCAAAAACTTTAAAATATGAAACATTGGATTTTTTGTTGTTCCACAACTCATAGGGAGTTTTGGTGAGTAAGGGTCTTACTAGAACTCTATTCAAAATATAGCATGCAGTGTTTACGGCTTCGGCCCAAAAATATTTGGGTAGGCTATGTTCATTCAACATGGTTCTTGCCATTTCTTGTAAATTTCTATTTTTTCTTTCTACTACTCCATTTTGTTGAGGATTTCTTGGAGTAGAGAAGTTATGATTGTATCCATTAAATTCATAAAATTCTTGAAAATCATGGTTTTGAAATTCACCACCATGATCACTTCTAATTGACGAAATCATAGAACCCTTTTCATTTTGGACAAGTTTGCAAAACTTGGTAAAATATCTAAAGCATTCATTTTTGTGTTTTAAAAAATAAGTCCATGTGTATCTACTATAGTCATCTACAATGACGAAAGCGTATTTGCTACCTCCTAGACTTGATGTAGAGATAGGTCCAAACAAGTCCATATGGATCAATTGTAAAGGCCTAGAGGTGCTTATTTGATTCTTAGATTTGAAACTACCCTTAATTTGTTTTCCTAATTGACAAGCATCACACACATTATCTTTGATGAACTTGATATGAGGAATTCCTCTTACAAGTTCTTTGGATGATATTTGAGTGATTAGTTTCATGCTAGCATGACCTAATCTCCTATGCCAAAGCCAAGCATCCTCATTCAAAACCGAGAAACACATTTCATTACAAAGATCATTGATGTCAATAGTGTATACGTTATTTTGTTTTAATGCAATCATAGATGTGTTTTTGTGTGGTTTTTCAATGATGCAAGCATTAGATTCGAATTTGACAACATATCCTTTATCACACAATTGACTAATGCTCAAGAGGTTATGTTTTAAACCATCAACTAACAAAATATCTTCAATAAAGAAGTTGGATTTGTTACCTATGGTTCCTTTGCCAATGATTTTACCCTTGTTGTTGTCTCCGAAGGTGATATAGCCTTCGTCTATGCTAGTGAGTTTAGAGAATTGAGATGGATCTCCGGTCATATGCCTTGAGCATCCACTATCAAGGTACCATCTCTTGCTCCTAGCTTGTAATGATGTATGTTTCTACAAGAAAGGATGATTTTTAGGTACTCATTTACTTTTGGGTGCCTCAAACATTGATCTAAATTGTTTATCATGTTGCATAGAATTTATCGTGGTTCCTTTAGGAACCCAAATCAATTTGTTTGGACTAACTTTCTTGAGTGGACAATGATAAGTTCTATGTCCATGTTTGCAACAAAAGTTGCATTTGCTTTGGTGCCGAACATATAAGATAGGGCCTTTAATGAAGGTGGTTGGATTTTGGTGATGACTTCTCACAAATCCGATTCCACTTCTTTTAGGAACATGACCCTTATTTGTAAGGATCATATTCAAAGACTTGCTACCAACCTCGAATTTCTTCAAGGTGTCCTTAAGTAGCAAGTTCTCCTTTTGGAGAGTTTCTAGATCATGACATTTTTTACATGGAGCTAAACTATCATGATATTGAATTTCTAATTTATCGAAATTACAAGTAAGACAATCATGCTCCTTTTTTAGCAATTTGTATTTTCTACTAATAGTTTTGCATTCATCAAATAAGTCATGGAAGGCATTTAGTAATTCATCAAATGATAAATCTGCATCAATTAAATTTGTTACCTCATCTCCGATGGCCATTAGGGCGTAATGAGCAACTTGCTCGGTGTTGGACTCCTCTTCTTCGGACGCGCTCGAGTCATCCTACGTTGCTTTGAGTGCCTTCTTCTTTGGTGTTCTCTTCTTGGCTTGGGGACAATCACTTTTGTAGTGTCCCGGCTTCTTGCATTCGTAGCAAATAACTTAGTCCTTTTTGGGTTCAAATTTATTTTTTGAGTCATTTTTAAACTTGTTTCTTTTAATGAATTTTTTGAATTTCCTTGTTAGAAGTACAAAGTCATCGTCACAGTCTTCATCACTTGAGTTTTCTCTCAAGTGGTCTTCGAAAGTTCTAAGTGCCATATCCTTCCTGTTCTTTAGAAGGATGTCTTCTTGCTCTTCATGAGCTTTGCAAGTTATTTCGTAGGTCATTAATGACCCGATTAATTCTTCAAGAGGGAAATTGTTTAGATATTTAGCCTCTTGAATAGCAGTGACTTTAGGGTCCCAACTCTTAGGAAGGGATCTTAGAATCTTATTTACGAGCTCAAAATCCGAAAAACTTTTCCCGAGTCCTTTTAGACCATTGACGACATCCGTGAAACGGGTGTACATATCGCTAATAGTCTCGCTCGGTTTCATTCAGAAAAGTTCAAAAGAATGTATCAAAAGATTGATTTTTGACTCTTTCACTCTACTTGTGCCTTCGTGAGTCACTTCGAGTGTATGCCAAACATCAAATGCGGTTTCATAAACCAAAACACGATTGAACTCATTTTTATCAAGCGCACAAAATAAGGCATTCATAGCCTTTGCATTACGAGCGAAAGTCTTCTTCTCCAATTCATTCCAATCGATCATTGGAAGAGAAGACTTCGAAAATCCATTTTTGACAAGATTCCATAGTTCAAAATGCATTGAAATAAGGAAGATCCTCATTCGGGTCTTCCAATAGGTGTAGTCCATCCCATTGAACATGGGTGGACGTGTAATAGAGTGGCCCTCTTGATTTTCGACGTAAGCCATCTCTCTTGGGTTTTAATCCGATTGAGAGTTAACCCCGCTCTGATACCAATTGTTAGGATCAAGAGCACTAAGAGGGGGGGTGAATTAGTGCAGCGGAAAACTTTTGACGATTAAAACGACGTTCGTACGATAAGAACGATTTTGGTATAAAAGTCGATTCGGAAATTGCTTTAACTTAAGATCAAGCAAAGTGCAGTTAAAGTAAATTTATGGAAGTAATTGCAATTAAGATAGAGAACAAAATGTAAATGCAAACTGAGATTTAGAGTGGTTCGGTCAATCTTGACCTACATCCACTTTTGGCTTCCTCCTCCGATGAGGTCACCGACGTCCATTAGAGGCCTTCCTTCAATAGGCGAAGGCCAACCACCCTTTTATAGTTTCACTTCTTTTAACGGGCTTAGGAGACAACCCTTACAGATTTTTCACTCCTCTCTTGAATGATCAAAACTTTGAAGAAAAGAGGGAGAAGAACTTCTAGCCTTTTACAACACTTTTAAGCTCTCAAAATCTCAGAATAAATGCTAAGTTTCGGTGCCCTTTCATGCATGAAAGGGTGGGGTTTATATAGGCCCCAAACTGATTTGAATTTGGAGCTCAAAAATGTCATATCCCATGTTTTCGGGGTCCTGACGGTACTACCGCCATAAATGGGCGGTACTACCGCCTGACAGAGCTCGGAGACCGAGCTCGGGCGGTACCACTTCCTGTCAGGGGCGATGCTACCGCCCAGTCTCACTCGGAGACTGAGCCCAGGCGGTGCCACCGCTTGATAGGGGCGGTACCACCGCCCAGTCTCACTCGGAGACTGAGCCCAGGCGGTGCCACCGCTTGACAGGGTCGGTACCACCGCCCAGTCTCACTCCGAGTCTCGGCTGCTGGGCGGTGCCACCACCGACCCAGGCGGTGCCACCGCCGGCCAGGGAATCTGGGTCCGAATGAGCTGATCCATTCGGCCCAATTTGGGTCTGTCAAGGGCCCAATTGCCCCAAGATTAAGTTAATGGGATCACCTCCCATTTCTAACTTAATCATCATGCTAACTACGATAACTTTCAAGACATTTACTGCAACTTGCTCCGGTGCGTCAATCGCTTCTTCCGTCGAGCTTCCGGCGAACTTCCGGCGATCATCCGACGAACCCTCGGCGATGCTCCGGCGGACTTCCGGCAAACTCTGGACTTGCGACAATCCACTTGGCGAGTTCCGATGAGCTTCTTTGGCAAGCTCCTGGACTTCTCGGATTTGTTCCCGTAGAACCTCCGATGACTGTCCGGACTTCCGTCGAACTCTCGAACCCCCAACGTGATCATAGTCTTGACTTCGGCGCAACTCCTGCTGCATGTCTTACTTTCATCGTAGTTAATCCTGCACACTTATCTCAACATATGGATTAGATCACAAATGACAATTGACTTCATCATCAAAATCCGAGATTCAACAGATCTAATATGTGTCTGAGTGATGCAGAGCTAACGTCGATCAAGAGAGGCAAATTGATTAAATCAGAAGGAATCGGATGTTGAGCCAGAGTGAACATGTCAGAATATTGGACATCGGGCCGAAGAAATGATCGACGTGTCAGCAAAAGGCTTCGGGCCGATAATTCGGGCATCGGGCCTAGAAGAGCAGACATTGTGCCAAGGAGATCGGAGTTGCGAAGGTCAATATACCGATTGGGCAAAAGCCACAAAAGAGGACGATGTGTTGAAGGATCGGACGAAGTACAGAAAGAACCAATGACATACCGAACAACACATGATTAGTGCTTGTAATTTTGCCTAGATCGAGTTAGGTTGTGTCGGTTTAGAACGTAATTAGACTAACTCAATTAGGGGCCAACTAGGCCCAAAATAGGGTTGTTTTGGGCTAAGAGAAAGGCCCATTCAGTGACCCAAGTTTGGGCTATGTTGGGCTAAGCAAAAGGCCCAAATAGTGACCCAAGAGGTGGCACCGTCGTGGCATAGTCTCCGAGACTATGTCAAGTGGTGGTACTATCGGTATGGGTGGTGATACCACACCACCCAGACACAGCCTCTGAGAGGCTGTAGGTGGTGGTATTGCTAGTTTGGGCGGTGGTACCATCCAGTGTCAGGTGGTGGTACCGCCAGACTGGGTGGTGGTACCGCCTAGTGCAGTGTCAGTGTCAGACTAACACTGGCGATAGTACCACCCGTGCTCAAGAAACCCGGGATAGGAAATTTTTAGGCTCCAAGTTTGAATCAACTTAAGGCCTATAAATACCCCTCTGATCCTTGGTTAACGTACACGAGCATAGAGAATTTAAAAAGGGAAAAATGTTATTGTAATATCTTGTGAGAATCATCCTCTTCTAGTCTAAGTGTTAGAGTAGTTTGAGAGAGGAGTGAGTGTTTCTAAAGGTTGTCTCCTAAACCTATGAAAAGGAGAAGAGGGGTGTAAGAAAGTGGTTGATCTTCATATATTAAAGGAATATCGATAGTGGATGTCGGTGGCCTCGACGGAAGAGGAATCAGCGGAGTGGATGTAGGTCACGACGACCAAACCACTATAAACTCAGTTTGCATTTAGTTTTGAGCAATTTATATTTACTGTAAATCATCTTACTTGCTCACTGCTCAACTACCTTACACTCTTTCGTACGCTTTCAAAGTTTAGCATTTCCGATATCGATTTTCATCGAATGTACAAAAATTTCAGAATCGACATTTGATTTTATCGCTACACTAATTCACCCCCCCCCAGTACTGACTCATTCCTAACAATTAGTATTAGAGCCTCGGTATTTCTCATTTGGATTAACACCCAAGAGAAATGGTTCTTTTCGGCTTTCAAGAGTGACTTTCTCTCATTCGTCCTCCCTTGTTCAATGGGACGGATTACACATATTGAAAAACTCGAATGAGAGTTTTCTTATTTTTTTTGGATTTAAATTTATGGAGTATTATGAAAAATGGTTTTCGAATGTCTTCTCTTCTAATGAACCATTGGAATGGTTTAGAGAAGACAACTTTTTCCTTAAATGCTGGAGCTATGAACGCTCTATTTTGCGCTTTGGATAAAACTGAGTTTAATTGGGTTTCTACTTGCGAAACAACTTTCGATATATGGCACACTCTCGAAATCACACACGAAGGCACGAGTAGAGTAAAATATTCTAAAGTCAATTTTTTAATGCATGATTTTAAACTATTTTGAATGAAACCAAGCGAAACCGTTGTTAACATGTACACCCATTTTATGGATGACGTCAATAGTTTAAAAGCTCTTGGTAAAACTTTTTTGAATTTTGAACTTGTTAGTAAAGTTTTACATTCACTTTCAAAAAATTGGGATTCTAAAGTAACGACAATTCAAGAATCAAAGAACTTGGACCATTTTCCCAGTGAAAAATTGATTGGGTTTTTAATGACCTATGAAATGAATTACATGGAACAAAATGAACTTGAGAACAACCTTCCAAAGAATAGGAAGGATTTTACACTTCAAACAATCAAAGACCACTTAGAGAATAAGCTCAAGTGATAGTGAACTTGAACTCATCATGAAATTTAAAAATTCATGAAATAATAATTAAAAAATAAAAATAAACTTAAAAAGAGCAGAATTAATTGCTATGAATGCAAGAAGAAGTTGCCAAAAGATGAATCGAGCTCATCCAAAGACAAGGAGCAAACCGATGAAGATGAAATGACGAACCTTGCTTTGGTGACTCTCGTCAATGAGGTAAACAACTCAAACGAAACTCTTTTAGTTTACTTTGAAATTACTTGATATTTTTTATGAGTTGTTTTTAATTTAGTTTAAGAAAATTATATAATTTTTTCTTGAAAATTGCATGTTTAATAATGTAATGAAAATGTAAAAAATTAGGAATCATGCTTATCTTTCTAGTAATTTTGAAAATGATCATGAAAATTACATGTTTTATGATAAATGAACAAAAATGTTAGACTTAAATCTAATACTTAAGATAAATCCTATGTATGTTTTAAGAAGCAATAATGTATATCTTGATGATTTTCGTATTGATTTTTTATTTTGTTTGAAAATGCCTTATGCTCAATGAAACCATGATTGATGAATATGCTTTATGTTTAATGATTTTTTAGCTTGTATGCCTTATCATGATGAATATTTTGAAAATAAATGTTTGTATCATGCTTGATGATTTTTATGCATGAGGACTTGAAGTAATGATTTGAAATCATATGTTTTGGAATTATATGTTACACTTTTTGATCTTGATGATTTTTTTATCTTTCCGTTTTAAACGTTGATGCATGGTTTTGACATAAGAATAAATATTTGGGCATGCTAATAAAGTCAATCACACAAATTGAAACTAAGGAAGTTTAGATATCCTTAAAAATCTTTCAACATCATGTTCAACGAAACCATGCTTGATGTCTTAACAAAAATGTAATGATGATTTGAAAGCATGCTTAACGAGTTTATATTTCAAACTTATGCATGATAGTTTTTGCGATCTTTTGAAAGTTCTTTTTCGGTGTGAATGAATGATGCATGGATTTGGCATAAAAGAAAAGAATATGTATGTATGAAATTAATCAATAAGTTGAAACAAAAAGAGGAAAGTATTTTTCTTGAAAGCCTCTTAAATCCCTACCTTATCGATTTTTCACTAAGAGATCAATAAAATTATTTATGCCATTTTGAATCTCTTGAAAGTAATGATGAGATTTTAATGAATTTGATGATTTGAATTTGAATGAGCTTTATCTTTATTTTTTGAGATTTATAACTTAAGATTTCTTATGCATGAATCAAGATATTATATCATTTGATCTCCTATATTTCTTTTTGCTATTTACAAAAAGAGGAGATTTGATGAAATAAATCATGTCTTTTGGTATTCATATGATCTTATCTTTCATGACATGATTTCTTTATGGCTTGTATGCCTTGTGATGACTTGAATATTTATACCATTATGTTCTTCCTTTCTTTTTTCCTTGTTTGCAATGACAAAAAAATGGGAAAGAAAATAGCTAGCATCTTAAGAAAACCAAATTTGCTAGCTTGAATGATAAACTTAGACATGTTAGATCTCCTAAATGCATAAATTCTTCTTATACATTTTACGGATTATGATCTTGATTTCTTGAACTTTAGACTTGGTCTTTCATGTTTGATGACCGAAATTATGATTGATGTAATTATGAATGATGATTTGGGATCATGCATGTAATGATGATTTTATATTTTGAAAATATACATGATGATTTGGTATTATGCATGCAATACTTCAACTTATTAAAATGATGCATGCAATGATGAAATATTCATGATAAAAAATTATTTTGATATTCACAACTTGATTTTTCATCTTTGTTATTTACTCTTGTCATGATTTGAAGATTGTAGTAAAGAGAAATAAATTACACTATTGTATTGTTATTCCCTTCTATTTGACAATGACATAGGGGAAGCAAATTTTGCTAGCTTGCATACTTCAAGAAGAAACAAAAAGCTTGCTCATCTCAAAAGATGCAAAATTTTGTCAACTCTCATATGTGTAAAATTTGCTAGCTCATAAATTGTAAGGAGAAAAACTTGCTTGCTAGCTTGTAATCTCAAGAAGCAAAACATGCTAACTTGCACATCTAGCAAAATTTACAAACTTGTATATTTCGAGAAGCAAGAGTTGTTTTCTTGAACATCTCAAAATTGCTAGCTTGCATATTCTAATATGATGTAGCACTTGCTAAATTTGCTAGCCTGCATAATAATGGAGATTATGTTTAGTATATAATGATTTGAACTTATATCTCGAACACTTGATAGTTGCACTTCTCCTTTTTGTTGATGACAAAGGGAGAGAAGTATGATGTTATGCATAAGTTTATGATAACATGTTGCTTGGAATTTTGAATCCAAGAGTTCTATCAATATGACATATTGATAGGGAGGGTTTGTTTAAACCCCGAGAGTTCAGGTTAACTCCGTCATCAATTGGTTGTCATCATCAAAAAGGGAGAGATTGTTGAATCTCAGATTTTGATGATGAAACCAATTATAGTATTGATCTAATATGCGTTTGAGTGACATAGGGCTAACATCGATTAGGAGAGGCAAATTAATTAAAGTAGGAGGAATCAAACATTGGGTCGGAGTGAACATGTTAGAATATTGGACGTTGGGCCAGAGGAACGGTCAACGTGTTGGCAGAAGGCTTCAGGTCGAGAATTCGGTCATCGAGCCTAGAAGAGCAGACATTACACCAAGAAGATCGGAGTTACGGAGATCAACATGCTGATTGGGCAAAAGTCACAAAAGAGGACGATGAGTTGAAGGATCGGATGAAGCGCCAAAAGAACCAATGACATACCTACCGGACAACACATGATTAATGCTTGTAATAATTTGCCTAGATCGAGTTAGGTTGAGTTGATTTAGAATATAATTAGACTAACTCAACTAGGGGCCAATTGGGCCCAAAATAGGGTGTTTTGGGCCAAGAGAAAGGCCCATTCAGTGACCCAAGTTTGGGCTATGTTGAGCCAAGTGGAAGTCCCAAACAATGACCCAAGAGGTGGCACCGTCGTGGCACAGTTTCCGAGACTATGTCAAGCGATGGTAGCATCGGTCTGGGTGGTGGTACTGCCCAAACATAGCTTCCGAGAGGCTGTAGGTAGTGGTACCACCCAGTGTCAGAGGTGGTGCCGCCCAGTGCAGTGTCAGACTGACACTAGTGATGGTACCGCCCGTACCCAGGAAATCCAGGATGAAAAATTTTAAGGCTCTAAGTTTGATTCAACTTGAGGCCTATAAATATCCCTCTCATCCCTGGTTAACATACACAAGCACAGAGAATTTAAAAAGGGAAAAATACTATTATAATCTCTTGTAAGAATCCTCCTCTTCTAGTCTAAGTGTTAGAATAATTTGAGAGAGGAGTGAGTGCTTATAAAGGTTGTCTCCTAAACCTGTGAAAAGGAGAAGAGAGGTATAAGAAGGAGATTGATCTTTGCCTATTAAAGGAAGATCGATAGTGGATGCCGGTAGCCTAGACGGAAGAGGAATCGGTGGAGTGGATGTAGGTCATGATGACCGAACCACTATAAACTCGGTTTGCATATACTTTTGAGCAATTTACATTTACTGCAAATCATATTACTTGCTCACTGCTCAACTACCTTACACTCTTCCGTATGCTTTCAAAGTTTAGCATTTCTGATATCGGTTTTTATCGAACATACGAAAATTTCAGAACCGATGTTTGATTTTACCGCTACACTAATTCACTCCCCCCTCTTAGTGTCGACTCATTCCTAACAGTTCCAAAGTCAAATGACCATTTAGTTATTGGTACTAAATGGGTCTTTAGAAATAAGCAAGATGAATTTGGTATCGTGGTTAGAAATAAGGCTAGATTAGTGGCTAAGGGTTTCAACCAAGAAGAAGGTATCGATTACAAAGAAACCTTCACTCCTGTGGCATAATTAGAAGCCATAAGGATGCTCCTTGCCTATGCTAGTAGTAATAATTTTAAGTTGTTTCAAATGGATATTAAGAGTGTTTTTCTTAATGGCTTTATTTCCGAATAAGTCTATGTTGAACAACCTCCCGGGTTTGAGAATGATAATTTCCCTAATCATGTGTTTAAATTGACTAAAGCTCTCTATGGATTGAAACAAGCCCCAAGGGCTTAGTATGAGAGACTTAGCTCCTTTCTTATTCAAAGTAATTTCTTTAAAGGCAAGGTCGATACTACATTTTTTATTAAAAATTTTGAAAATAATTTTCTTATTGTTCAAATTTATGTTGATGACATTATTTTTGGCTCAACAAATGAATCCTTATGTGAATCGTTTGCCAAAAGTATGAGTCTAGAGTTTGAAATGAGCCTAATGGGGGAACTAACTTTCTTTTTAGGTTTACAAATTAAACAACTTAGTAATGATATTTTTCTTAGTCAAACAAAATATGCTTTAGACTTGCTAAAAAGATTTAATATGGATAGTTTAAAGGCTATTAACACTCCTATGAGTACCTCCACTAAGTTAGATGTTGACGGAAGTGGAGAAAGCTTTGATCAAAAAGCTTATAGGGGTATGATAGGTAGTTTATTATACCTCACTACAACTAGACCGGACATCATGTTTGATATAGAACTTTATATTAGGTTTCAATCTAATCCTAAGATATCTTATCTTAAAGCAGTTAAAAGAATTCTTAAATATATTAAAGGAACCACTAATCTAGGATTATAGTATCTAAAATCTGAGAACTTTGAACTAATTGCTTATGCTAATGCGGATTTTGCTGGATATATAATAGACAAAAAAAGTACATCCGGAACATGTCAATTCTTAGAACATTTACTTGTCTCTTAGTCTTCCAAGAAGCAAAACTCGATTGCACTATCCATAACCGAAGCCGAATACATAGCGGCTAGTGCATATTGTGCACAAGTCGTATGGATGAAAAATACATTAGAAGATTATAAGATTCATCTTAAGAACATTCTAATAAAATATGATAACACTAGTGCAATATGTTTAACAAAAAACCCTATTCAACACTTTAGAACTAAACACATTGACATTAGACATTACTTTATACGAGATGTTGTTAATAATAATGATGTAATCTTAGAGTTTATTGATACAAAACATCAATTAGCCGATATCTTTACAATACTCTTAAATGAAGAATAATTTGATTTTATTGGAAGGAAATTAGGGATGTTAAATTGTCCGAATGCATGAGTTTGTTGTATTTCTTTTCCGGACTATTCTTCTCTTAATGTATTTTATGAATAGGGCTTTCATGAATCTACTTCGTTTTTATCTTCCTTGGTATCAAATTTACTTTATACCCTTGCTCCATCACTTAATGATTTTTGATATACTTAATCACTTCATGGATTTCATTGACAAAATACATCTCTCACGGGTTTATATTTTGTGAATTTTTAATGAAAAATGGATTTGACTTATGAATTTCATTTTCATATGATGCTTCTCTCCTTATTCTTCTTATAAAAGATGAATTTTATAAATTTCAATGGATATCTTGATCCTTGAAAGATAAAATTTAGTACTTGATAATCATTTGCAAGAATGGGAATTTGATTTGGTATGATCCTTTTCATGAATCCCTTTTCTTTGATTAAAGCATATTTTAACGAAAACTTATTTAATGTTTTTTGACTTCACAAAATTGGTTCTTAATGGATTTCCTCCTTACTTTCCTTCCTCTCCTTCATGCAAATGTTTTGATGACAAAGGGGGATAAGTTGATGGAATCTATCGCTTTAATTTTGATGTTGAGAATTTGTGAATGTTACCATACAACGATGCAATATCAATTGAATAAGTTAGTGTGAACCATGCTTGAATTTTATCACATTCGCATTGTTAAATTGTTCTCCTTTTTATTGATGACAAAGGGGGAGAAATGATACCAAAATATGGTAAATTTATGACATATTAGCATTGTAAATGTATGCAATGTAGCTTATCGTAAACACTTGTATACTTTGTGGTATGCTTGAAATATAATTGGAATCATCATATATATTGCAACACATAGCAAATGCTTGAAACATATCTTCAAATGTATTGTAGACAAATGTCATTCATTATGATAAGATGTATTCTGATAAATGTATGCAATGTAGCTTATCGTAAACACTTGTATACTTTATAGTATGCTTGAAATATAATTGGAATCATCATATACATTGAAACACATAGCAAATGTTTGAAACATATCTTCATATGCATTGTAGACAATTGTCTATAAGATGTATTCTGATAAATGTATGCAATGTAGCTTATCGTAAACACTTGTATACTTTGTGGTATGCTTGAAATATAATTGGAATCATCATATATATTGCAACACATAGCAAATGCTTGAAACATATCTTCAAATGTATTGTAGACAAATGTCATTCATTATGATAAGATGTATTCTGATAAATGTATGCAATGTAGCTTATCGTAAACACTTGTATACTTTGTGGTATGCTTGAAATATAATTGGAATCATCATATATATTGCAACACATAGCAAATGCTTGAAACATATCTTCAAATGTATTGTAGACAAATGTCATTCATTATGATAAGATGTATTCTGATAAATGTATGCAATGTAGCTTATCGTAAACACTTGTATACTTTGTGGTATGCTTGAAATATAATTGGAATCATCATATATATTGCAACACATAGCAAATGCTTGAAACATATCTTCAAATGTATTGTAGACAAATGTCATTCATTATGATAAGATGTTGATAAGATGTATTGAGCTTAGCTTGTTATTTTATAATTGGCATCTTGTCATGAAATGATGACTTGCTATCTTGCTATATTTCTTATTCGAAATCCATATTAATGATGATTATCATTGGATTTGAAAATGGATATCATGCCTTGACATCATTTTGACAAATATATGACATCGTATTTTGAAAATGATAAATCATGATAGGAATCATGATGTGCATGTTGATAAGTTTAAATGAACTTAACTTATTGGTTTGATACTTGAATTCAAGAATGTCTTTTCTCAAAGTATGGCATATAGATAGGGGGAGTTAAGGATAACTCCGTCATCAATTGATTGTCATCATCAAAAAGGGGGAGATTGTTGAATCTCGGATTTTGATGATGAAATCAATTGATAATTGTTTGATCTAATTTATATGTTGAGAAAAGTGTGCAGGATTAACTATGACAACAGTAAGACATAAAGCATGTGTTATTCTAGAGTAATGATCAAGATCTCATTAGGAGTTCAAGAGTTTGCTGGAAGTCTGGACGTTCGTCGAAGGTTCTGCCGGAACCAACCAAGAAGTTCAGGAGCTTGCCAAAGAAGCTCATCAAAACTCACCAAGAAGATCATCATAAAGTCCAGGAGCTTGTCGAGAGTCCGCCGGAACATTGCAGGGAGTTCGTCGGAAATTTACCGGAAGACCACCGGAAGCTTGCATAGAAGAGCAATTGATGTACCGGAACAAGAGTACTTTAAGTCTTAGTTATTGTAGTTAGATTGTAAATTGAATTAGGATTAGGAGATAATCCCACTAACTCAATTAGGGGGCAATTGGGCCCTTAACAGGGCTAAATTAGGCCGAATTGAAAAGCTCATTCAGCACCTGAAATCATGGCCGGTGGTGGCACCACCTGGAAGACCCACTCTCCTAGGTGGTTTGGGTGATGGTACCGCCTAGACTGGGTGATGGTACCACTGGCAGTTAATACTGTCAGTGGTGGTACCGCCCTTGTCAAGCAGTGGTACTGCCAGAGCTCGGTCTCCGAGCTTTGTCAGGCGGTGGTACCGTCCAGACTGAGCAGTAGTATCGCCTAGTGTCAGACTGCAATAGTATTATAAATACCCTAATTTTGAAGCCATTATGGTTTATAAATAACCCACCCTTTTCTACATGAAAGGATAACTAAGTGCTATTATACTTGTGAAAAAATCTAAGTTTTTGAGGGTTCAAAAGCGTTGTAAAAGTGAGAAAAGTTCTCCTCCCCCTCTCTTAGCCTTGTAACCATCTAAGAAAGATGAGTGAAAGTTGTAAGGGTTGTCTCCTAAACCCGGCAAAAGGAAAAAGAACTATAAAAAGTGGTTGGCCTTTGCCTATTGAAGGAAGGCCTTTAGTGGACGTCGATGACCTCGACGGAGGAGGAATCCGAAAGTGGATGTAGATCACATTGACCGAACCACTCTAAATTCTGATTTACTTTTCCTTTGTGTAATTTACTTTAATTATAAATCATTTCATAGTAAACTCTCTTCTCCTCTTGCTTTCACGCTCTCATACGTTCAAGTTGTTATCTTTTCAAATTGATTTTAATCGAACATATAAAATATTTTTCGAAATTGAAAAATTTTTCACTGTACTAATGATCCTAACAAATCTTATTATTTTATTGAGAGAAATTCTCCCTCGTATAAATAGGAAGAACATCTCAACGAAGAATATAACTCCTTTTATAATTTCTATCTTCTATTTTCTTGATTTAATTTCTTACAAATTTAAGTAAGTGCAGGGAATAAAGTAAGAAGCCAATTCCTTAATTAATTTGGTGTCCAGATAGAGTCCTATTTGAACTCTATCTAAACATTGGCGGCCACTGAAGTCATTGATTTGGAGAATCTTTTGCGACCAAAAGCTTGCTTTTTTGCACGTCAGCCTGTCTGACACTGAGTCATCGTTAACATGCTTTCGAAGTGATTCCATCTGCGACCTTCATGCGCAGCCACACTTGTCGCCTTTCACAACCATACCCTAATGTCATTTTGTGTTCGCATTCACAATTTTAGCTTGAAGTGAATATTTTAAATCATTGGAACCAAAGGAGCATTTTCTTTATCCGTGAGCTAATTATCCTTTTACAATACCTCATATTTGTTTTTTTTTTCAAATAAAACCCCTATTTCTATAATACTCACAGAGAGCTTAATTTCCATTGGAAACCACTCACTCACATATAAATCATTTAATAAAATCTGAAAACATATACTAAGGCTGATGGTGATTTGAACTATTTTAAACATTTGGTTATCATTTTTTTAATAGAGTTATAGTGTTTTGGTTCAGTAACAAAAAAATACCATAAATCTATTAAGAAACATTATGATTAGATAATTTTTTTATAGATATAAATTTAAGTTAAAAGAACAAAAAAAAAGAGGATTAATCATCTTTCATGTTGAAAAAGATGCTGATAAATAAACCAACAACATTATTTCTTTATCTTTTCCTTGACGTTTGCACTTATGTCCTCATCAAGGACGCATATATGTCATTACTATTAAAGGGATTGTTTCAAATTGAACTTTTGGGATAGATGTTATCTCGTGGATGATATGAGATTTGAATGTGCTATAACCATCATACCAAAGCATGCATATCTAAGATTTCTCATATCTCATGGATGATGATTGTTTACATTTGACTAAATATATTTCTTTCTTTCTTGCCAAAAAATAATAAGTGAGATGTAGGTCAGGTATGTAAGAGAGGATGATATTGTTTTATATTCTCCATATCATTTATTATATTAAAACCTACAATAGCACTCTGCAACTTTCCATAATGACATACACTTTCCATTTCACCTTTTGACTTCCACCAGCCTCCACCATCTCGTTTGCATCATTTTCATTTCACTTGTCTATTGCTGGTGCATTCTTCCACCTCAAACTTTAATCTAAAGAACCACAATATATCATGCTTTACAACTTAATCAATGCCTTGTCATATCTTCATCGATCACCACGCAGATGTTTCATTAATTTCTTATTAACTCTTTCAGGGCATATAAACTTATATGTATATATATATATATACATGTATATATATATATATATATACATGTATATATATATATATACATATACATGTATATATATATATGTATATATATATATACATGTATATATATATATGTATATATACATATACATGTATATATATATATGTATATATACATATACATGTATATATATATACATATATATATATATATACATGTATATGTATATATATATATATATATATGTATGTATATATATACATTTATGTATATACATACATATATATGTATGTATATATACATATATACATACATATATATAGATATGTATATATATATATAGTTTAAACTCTATTAACCTTTTGGTAATCTTTAGCTTAAGAAGAAAGAGTTCACAGTAGTAACTTCTACTCTTCCATGTTTAATGAAGTAGACTTCTTGCTTCAAGCCGCCTCTGCCAATTGACCCTTGCGATGAAGTCCGCCGCTTTCTTGTCTATCTCACTTGAGTCCTTCTCTTCTTCTCCATCCAGGTCTTCGCACTCAGCCACCATTCCTTCTCCTTCTTCTCCTCCGCTGTCATCTTCTTCATCCAAAGCCCTGTCCGTCACACGTCCCTTCTTGCTTTCGTCCTCGGCTTGCCGTTCGAGTTTCACCTTACTCTTCATGTACTCCTCGTAGATATCTGCTGACTGGTAGGACCTCGACAACTTGGACTCCCCGATGAGGAAGACGACAATGACGTTACACACTACGAAAAGGCATTTGGGACTCAACATGACTCCCGCCATGCTGGGAAGAGACACGGAGAAGAAGAGGCTGAGACATGAGCACACAGGATGAAGCCATAAGGGGCACGACAGGAGCAAGCCAAGGGATGAGACTGTTAGCAAGTATTGGATGAGGCTTGGGATGAAGCACTGTTTCCTTCTTCTGCGTCGCTTCATGGCTTGAAACTTCTCTATTCTGATGGGATCCATATGAATCAAGCGAAGCTATGGCTATAGAACATAGATACTTAAGGGTGGTTTCAGATCTGCATGGAGAATGTTGTGAGGAGGTAGGAAGGAATTGCTGAAAGAATTCTCATCCGACAGAACACATATCTATGCAATGGGAGGGTTAAATAGGGAGGCGGAGGATGCACTTTTGGAAGATGAGCCACATGGTTTGATTTAGGTATGTGTAGGAGGAGCTAACTTTCCAAAAGGCTTGTGAGGCAATGGGATGCTTCTTTGCTTTACTAAAGCCACCACACTGACTCCTGTTTGATGGTTTTCATGTGGTACATTTCGATGGGCAAATACCACAACAATTACAAGTTAATGAATATGCCACAGGTAAAGATGTGTTTTATGTGTTTGTTCTTGCACTATATAATTTTCCCCAATGAGTTGTTTCGAATCTTCCTACTTCCTCTAAGGTGGCGTTAATTGTCCAGCACAAATTAATGAATATGCCACAGGTAAAGATGTGTTTTATGTGTTTGTTCTTGCACTATATAATTTTCCCCAATGAGTTGTTTCGAATCTTCCTACTTCCTCTAAGGTGGCGTTAATTGTCCTGGAAACATGAAGAACACCATGTTTGACAATTGCTACTAAAAGCAAGAAGCAGGAAGGAAACAACCAAGTGGAGAAAAGCATATATAGATTATTCCGATCAAAATATGGTTCTTTAGAATAATGTGACTGCGACTGATCATGATCTCGAAAAGCATCCATTTGATCTCCTTGGAATAGTTTGTAATCCGATCAAAAGCTTCGAAGTCACGTGTCGATTCTTGCAAGTTCTTGAATGAATCAGAAACTTCCATTGATATCTACTAATTGATGCTGGAAATTGATACTAAGGTAGTGCAAGAATTGCCTCACACCGTGTGCATACTACATGCTTTTTGTTCAAACTGGTTTAAGGGGTCAGTGAGAGACCCACTGCTGAATCACTGCTCCAGCCTCCACAAGAGTGAACTCAAACTTATGGACTAAGGAAGAATGAGGTGGAATCCAACATACTGTGACTTGTTGCTTTGTTTATCTTTCTGAAGAATCCAAGACTAGTGATCAGTGCTTGGTGTTTCTCCAGACATGAACCTTGCTTTGGGTGGCTGTGATTGAGACTTGGCATCACAGATGTCTTTAGTTGATCACCATGAGTGGGAAAGCACTTCGTTAGTTGAGTGTGCAAGAAGGGTTAAGACATTTCTGACAAGATGATAGGGAAGAGTTTAATGGAGTCTGAGTCCACTTTTAGTCATAACCCATATGCCATCATATTTGATTTCTTTTAACTTTGAGCTGCCCACAAGCTTCCACCAGAAGCTCCCTTTCACTGCCATAACGTGTGCATGCCAAGAGCTTTACAGGGAAAAGTCCTGTTAGGATTCCGCCAAGTTGATCCTGCAGATGCAGCAGACTGTCCTGTTTCCTTCGTTCATCAAGTTGTCTTTGCTACTTGTCCATATAATGTTTAATTACTTCATAGCTGCGCCATTGGCTTCGTCCATTGAGAAAGAAACGAGTGCATTATTGCATGTCTTCCCTTCAAGCATTCATCCCATACTCTCAAATGCATGAAAGGTCATTCGTTATTTTTGTTAAAGAGTGAAATTTAATTAAAAAAATAAAACTTCTCTCATCATCATGTGGAAAAAAAAATTAAAACATTTAGAATTGAATGGGAATAGAGATACACTATGACAATGATCACCATATAGAAGGAGGGTATAAAAATAATAAACCACTAGTACATTAGATATTTTACATATAATAAATGTATATGAATATAGTCCTAACAATTGAGCTCTGTAACTCTCATCTATGGCCCTATAAATAAATGAGTTTTGTTATGGATAAAAGAGAGAAAAAAAATATAGAGAGTTATCTACAAGAAATAAATTTTTAGTTTTACCTCTTATTTCATCCCTCAATTCTTTTTACCTAACTCACTCTATCTTTTCCTTTCTTTTCCACATCAAACTGGTATTAAAGCCAAGTCAAAATATCTAATTACATGTAACTTCAAGTGCCTCGCTTTACAAAAAAAAATAACTACAAAAATTGGAGTATCCAAATAAATGTCTTGTTTAAATCACAAGAGTGAGAGGTGGTGGAGAGAGGCTATGAAGAGCCTTAAGATAATGTCATTAGCCAAAGAGATTCTTTAAAGGACATAAGGAAGAAACATAAGAAGACACTCTTCCTCATCTACCAAGAGTTAGACAAAAGTAATTTTGATAAAGTTAAAACCATCAATCTCTCCAAAGATGTTTGGGAGATTCTTTAAAACCTTTTTAAAGGAGTTTAGAAGGTGAAAAAAATTCCGCTTCAGAGCTAAATTTGAAACATTGCAAATGAATGAGTCTAAGCCTATTTCATATTATTTAACAAGAGTTCTTATCATTATCAATCAACTAAGAAGAAATTGTGATAGTCATAGTCGTGTGGTAGAGGACATGGTCAATGAGGAAGAAGAAAAAACAATGAAAAAGATTAAAGTCCAAAACAAGAATAAGAAAATGGAGATACACAAATCATTCTAAAGTTTAATGCTATTATTCTAAAAAAATATGATCATTATGCTTCCAAGTGATATTATGACAAAAATAATTAAGTTGAAGAAAATACAAATTATATTAAAAAGAAGAATTTTATTGATAGCGAAGAAGATATCATCATGCAAGACAAGTTGTACTTGTATACAGAAACTAGCAATCATATGTTTGGTTACAAAAATTTATTCATGGAGTTGGATAAAATAGTGAATGTCTACTTTAGTGACTCCTCAAGAGTCTACTTTAGTGAATGGAAGTTATCAATTTCTTTCAAATGTTTGTTATGTGCATATATGAAAAATAATATTTTTATTCTTAGATAACTATTTAAAAACGGTTATGAAATTCTTATGAAAAAAAAATGAATCTTTATTAGAAGCAACATAAATCACTTAATTACTCAAGTGGAGATATCAAGGAATATATTATATATCTTCACCATTAATCATGATATGACACAATGTTTAAAGACTTGTGTGGACTCCTCATAGCTATGACACTTGAACTTGAACTTTAGAGATCTCAATATGCTATCAACAAAGAAGATGGTAAATGATCTTCCCTATATAGAATACTCAAGTCAAATATGTGAAAGGTATGTTTTGGCTAAACAACCAAGAAATGTTTCACATGAGGAAAATTTTAGAGCAAATAAGCTACTTCAACTTATTCATAGTGATGTTTGTGATCCTATTGTTCCAACATCTTTTAGTAAGCATCAATATATTCTAACTTTTATTAATTATTATACAAGAAAATTTTGGATTTATTTCTTGAAAGAAAAAAGGGAAGTCTTTAGTATGTTCAAGAAGTTTAAAACTTTTGTGGAGTATAAAAGTGGCTTCTATATCAAAACCATCCACTCCAATCAAGGTGGTCAATTCACCTCTAGAGCATTTAAAGATTTTTGTGATGAGCATAGCATTCGACACCAACTCATAGCATCATATTCTCCATAATAAGAAGCCAAGTGATATTATGACAAAAAAAAAAAAATGGTGTAGTGAAGAGAAAGAACTGGACAACTTTCAATATGGCAAGAAGCATGATCAAGAGAAAAAAAATACCAAATGACTTTTAGATTGAAGTAATGGCTTGTACCATCTACATTCTAAATCAGTGCCCTACATTAAGCCTGAAGAACAAGACTCTACAATAGGCATAGATTAGAAGAAAATCAAGCATCTTATATTTTAAGGTATTTAGGTGCTTTGGTTATGCACATATACTTGATAAAAAAGAACTAAGTTGGAGGATAAGAGCTCTAAACTCATCTTCTTCATTGAGTATGATGCTAAATCCAAGGCATACAAATTATTTGATCCTAACAATTCAAATAGGGATATGGAGTTCAATGTATGGAATTGAGAGAAAAATATCAAAGAATTGCATGAAGATGAATAAAAGCAAACTAAGTTTGAAATTGCTTCACCTTCTTTACTACTATTATCGCCAACATCTTTTAGTATTATTTGGTGATGAGCATAGCATTCGACACCAACTCATAGCATCATATTCTCCATACTAAAATGGTGTAGTGAAAGAGAAAGAAGACTGTGACAACTTTCAATATTGGCAAGAAGGCATGATCAAGGAGAAAACCAATACCAAATGACTTTAGATTGAAGTAATGGCTTGTACCATCTACATTCTAAATCAGTGCCCTACATTAAGCCTGAAGAACAAGACTCTACAATAGGCATAGATTAGAAGAAAATCAAGCATCTTATATTTTAAGGTATTTAGGTGGCTTTGGTTATGCACATATACTTGATAAAAAAGAACTAAGTTGGAGGATAAGAGCTCTAAACTCATCTTCTTCATTGAGTATGATGCTAAATCCAAGGCATACAAATTATTTGATCCTAACAATTCAAATAGGGATATGGAGTTCAATGTATGGAATTGAGAGAAAAATATCAAAGAATTGCATGAAGATGAATAAAAGCAAACTAAGTTTGAAATTGCTTCACCTTCTTTACTACTATTATCGCCAACATCTTTTTCTTTTACACAATCATCTCTAGAAGATAGCTCAATACTTTAAAGGAAAAGAAGTCTAAAAGATTTATATGAAGTAACAGATAAATTAAATCTTGTTTGTCTCCTTGTAGATAGTGAACCATTTTAATATAAAGATATCATGTAAAATAAAAAGTGGAAGGATATTATGGATGAAGAGATCAACTCTATCATGAGAAACAAAACATGAGAGCTATCATCGTTACCTCACAGACAAATTTTTATTAGTGTAAAGTGGGTTTACAAAATAAAAAAAAAATGCACAAGACCAAGTTGAGAAGTATAAAGTTAGATTGGTGGCAAAGGGTTATAAATAAAAACCTAGTATCGACTATAATGAGGCATTTGCCACTGTGATATGAATGAAAACTATTAGATTTGTATTCATTGCTACACAAAATAATTGGTTGATTTATCAAATGGTTATTAAATTTATATTTTTGAATGATTTTTTTGAAGAAAAAGTATACATAGAACAACTATTAGGTTATATTAAAAAGGAGTATGCAAAATAAAGTTCTTAAGTTAAATAAAGCTTTGTTTGGATTAAAGTAAGCACCTAGAGCCTGAAATACTAGAATTGATGTCTAAGCAAAATGGTCATGAACAATATTTTTATGAAAGTGCCCTTTATAAGAAGATGAACAAAACCGGAGATATCTTACTTGTTTGCTTGTATGCAGATTATCTTGTCTTTACAGGAAGCAACTCACTTATGTTCGAAGAATTCAAGCAAATAATAATCCAAGAATTTGAAATGACTTATATTGGGCTAATTTCTTATTTCCTTGGTATTAAAGTGAAGTAAAGAAAAGAATGTATCTTCATTTCATAAAAAGGGTATATAAAAGAGGTTTCTAAAAAATTCTAGATGAAGGATTGTAAACTGGTTGGCATGCCAATTGAATATGACATCAAACTTTTAAGACAAGATGATGATAATATAATTAATCTAATATATTTTAAAAGCTTAGTAGGAAGCTTAAGATACCTAACATGTATGAGACCGGATATTCTATATGGAATCAGATTAGTAAGTTAATTTATAGAAGAATCAAAGTTGACACATTAACTACTAAATGAATTTTATGCTATATCAAAGATATCATAACTCGAGGTCAATTGTATTCATTTTCTAATAATTTTTGACTTATTGACTATTCCAATAGTGATTGTGGTGGAATTTCAAAAGATCAAAAAATTATAACTAACTTTATTTTTTATATGGGTGATACCGTTTTCACTTCAAATTCAAAACAGCAATCCATTATGGTGTTATCTACATATGAAGAGGAATATATAACGGTATCATTATGTGTATGCCATATTATATAGCTAAGAAAGCTCTTAAATAAAGTCAATTATTCATAAGATAAAACTATAAAGATAAATATTGATAACAAGTCAACCATTACATTAGCCAAGAATATAGTCCTTTATAAATGAAGCAAGCATATTAATGTTCATTACCATTTCATTCAAGATGAAATCAAAAAGAAGGAAATTTCATTTGACTACATCAAATCCGATCATAAAGTTACAGATATTGTCACCAAGCCTCCCAATTCATGGATATTTTTCAAGATGAAGAACTCAATTCAAATGTGTGATAAAAATGAATTAAATTTAAGGGGGAGGTGTTAAGACAATAGAACTTCACTAAAAGAGAGTGATAAAAATGAATTAAATT
>CM017188.1:29489061-29521561 GCA_004837865.1 Musa balbisiana | reverse complement strand
TATTATCAGACAGCGATTTCGTAGTCCTAGTAGTGCATCTAGTTCTTAGACTTGAGACACCAAGGATGTCCTGTATGAGTGCTCTATTCTTTGATATTAGACTTATAGGTTTGGATGTCCCAAATCTAGTACATGTTGAATCTCGGATTTTGATGATGAAGTCAATTGTCATTCGTTATCTAATCCATATGTTGAGATAAGTGTGCAGGATTAACTACGATGAAAGTAAGACATGCAGTAGGAGTTGCACCAGAGTCAAGACTATGATCATGTTAGGGGTTCGAGAGTTCAATGGAAGTCCGGACGATCGTCAGAGGTTCTACGGGAACAAATCCGAGAAGTCTAGGAGCTTGCCAAAGAAGCTCGTCGGAACTCACCAAGTGGATTGTCGCAAGTCCAGGAGTTTACCGGAAGTCCACCGGAGCATCGCCAAGGGTTCGTCGGATGTTCGCTGAAAGTTCGCCGGAAGCTCTCTAGAAGAAGCGATTGATGCACCGGAGCAAGTTATAGTAAATGTCTTAAAAATATCGTAGTTAGCATGATGATTAAGTTAGAAATGGGAGGTGATCTCATTAACTTAATCTTGGGGAAATTGGGCCCTTAACAGACCTAAATTGGGCCGAATGGATCAGTCCATTCGGATATAGATTTCTTGGCCGACGGTGGCACCGCCTAGGAGCTCAGTCTCCCAGGAAAGCTGGGCGGTGGAATTGCCCATGTCAGGCGGTGGTACCGCCTAGGCTCAGTCTCCGAGCGAGGCTAGGCGATGGTACCGCCCTTGTCAAGCGGTGGTACCGCCTGAGCTCGGTCTCCGAGCCCTATCAAGCGGTAGTACCACCAGGACCCCGAAAATCTGGGATATGACATTTTTTAGCTCTAAATTCAAACCAGTTTGGGGCCTATATATACCCCACCCTTTCCTGCATGAAAGGGCACCGAAAGCTTGATTTTACTCTGTGATTTTTAGAGCTCAAAAGTGTTGTAAAGGGCAAAAGTTCTTCTCCCTCTTTTCTTCTAAGTTTTGATCATTCAAGAGAGGAGTGAAAAATCTGTAAGGGTTGTCTCCTAAGCTCGTCAAAAGGAGTGAAACTATAAAAGGGTGGTTGGCCTTCGCCTATTGAAGGAAGGCCTCTAGTGGACGTCGGTGACCTCCTCGGAGGAGGAAGCCAAAAGTGAATGTAGGTCAAGATTGACCGAACCACTCTAAATCTCGGTTTGCATTTATATTCTGTTCTCTATCTTAATTGCAACCTGCCTCCATAGCTTTTCTTTAACTGCACTTCACTTGATCTTAAGTTAAAGAACTTTCTGAATCGGCTTTCGCATCGAAATCGTTTTTTATCATACGAACGTAGTTTTAAATCGTCGAAAGTTTTCCGCTGCACTAATTCACACCCCCCCTCTTAGTACTCTTGATCCTAACAATTGGTATCAGAGCGGGGTTAACTCTCAATCAGATTAAAACCCAAGAGAGATGGCATACGCAGGAAACCAAGAGGGCCACTCTATTACTCGTCTGCTCATGTTCACTAGGACGGACTACACCTATTGGAAGACCTGAATGAGGATCTTCCTTATTTCCATGGATTTTGAACTTTGGAATATTGTTGAAAACAGATTTTCAAGGTCTTCTCTTCCAATGATCAATTAGAATGAATTGGAGAAGAAGACTTTCGCTCTTAATGCAAAGGCTATGAATGCCTTATTTTGTGCACTTGATAAAAACGAGTTCAATCGTGTTTCAGTTTGTGAAATCACATTTGATATTTGGCATTCACTCGAAGTGACTCACGAAGGCACAAGTATAGTGAAAGAGTAAAAAATCAATCTTTTGATACATTCTTTTGAACTTTTTTGAATGAAACTGAGCGAGACCATAGGCGACATGTACACCCGTTTCACGGATGTCGTCAATGGTCTAAAAGGACTCGGCAAAAGTCTTTCAGGTTTTGAGCTCGTAAATAAGATTCTAAGATCCCTTCCTAAGAGTTGGGACCCTAAAGTCACTGCTATTCAAGAGGCTAAAGATTTAAATAACTTCCCTCTTGAAGAATTAATCGGGTCATTAATGACCTACGAAATGACTTACAAAGCTCATGAAGAGCAAGAAGACATCCTTTCAAAGAACAAGAAGGATATGACATTTAGAACTTTCGAAGACCACTTGAGAGAAAACTCAAGTGATGAAGACTGTGACAATGACTTGGCACTTCTAATAAGGAAATTCAAAAAATTCATTAAAAGAAACAAGTTTAAAAATGACACAAAAAATAAATTTGAACCCAAAAAGGACCAAGTTATTTGCTACAAATGCAAGAAGCCGGGACACTACAAAAGTGATTGTCCCCAGGCCAAGAAGAGAACACCAAAGAAGAAGGCGCTCAAAGCAACGTGGGATAACTCAAGCACATCCGAAGAAGAGGAGTCCAACACCGAGCAAGTTGCTCATTACGCCCTAATGGCCATTGGAGATGAGGTAACGAATTTAATTGATGCAGATTTATCATTTGACGAATTATTAAATGCCTTCCATGACTTATTTGATGAATGCAAAACTATTAATAGAAAATACAAATTGCTAAAAAAGGAGTATGATAGTCTTACTTGTAATTTCGATAAATTAAAAACTGAATATCATGATAGTTTAGCTCCATGTAAAAAATGTCATGATCTAGAAACTCTCCAAAATTCGAGGTTGGTAGCAAGTCTTTAAATATGATCATTACAAATAAGGGTCATGTTCATAAAAGAAGTGGAATCGGATTTGTGAGAAGTCCTCACCAAAATCTAACCACCTTCATAAAAGGCCCTATCATACATGTTCGGCACCAAAGCAGATATAACTTTGTTGCAAACATGGACATAAAACTTATCATTATCCATTCAAGAAAATTAGTACGACCAAACTGATTTGTGTTCCTAAAGGAACTATGATAAATTCTATGCAACATGATAAATAATGTAGATCAGTTTTTGAGGCACCCAAAAGTAAATGGGTACCTAAAAATCATTCTTTCTTGTAGAAACATACACCATCACAAGCTAGGAGCAAGAGATGGTACCTTGATAGTGGAAGCTCAAGGCATATGACCAGAGATCCTTCTCAATTCTCTAAGCTCACTAGCATAGGCGAAGGCTATGTCACCTTCGGAGACAACAACAAGGGTAAAATCATTGGCAAAGGAATCATATGTAACAAATCCAACTTCTTTATTGAAGATGTTTTGTTAGTTGATGGTTTAAAACATAACCTCTTGAGCATTAGCCAATTATGTGATAAAGGATATATTATCAAATTCAAATCTAATGCTTGCATCATTGAAAAACTACATAAAAATACATCTATGATTGTATTAAAACAAAATAACGTATACACCATTGACATCAATGATCTTTGCAATGAAATGTGTTTCTCGGTTTTGAATGAGGATGCTTGGCTTTGGCATAGGAGATTAGGTCATGCTAGCATGAAACTAATCACTCAAATATCATCCAAAGAACTTGTAAGAGGAATTCCTCATATCAAGTTTATCAAAGATAATGTGTGTGATGCTTGTCAATTAGGAAAACAAATTAAGGATAGTTTCAAATCTAAGAATCAAATAAGCACCTCTAGGCCCTTACAATTGATCCATATGGACTTATTTGGACCTATCTCTACATCAAGCCTAGGAGGTAGCAAATACGCCTTCGTCATTGTAGATGACTATAGTAGATACACATGGACTTATTTCTTAAAACACAAAAATGAATGATTTAGATATTTTATCAAGTTTTGCAAACTTGTCCAAAATGAAAAGGGTTCTATGATTTCATTAATTAGAAGTGATCATGGTGGTGAATTTCAAAATCATGATTTCCAAGAATTTTGTTAATTTAATGGATATAATCACAACTTCTCTACTCTAAGAAATCCTCAACAAAATGGAGTAGTAGAAAGAAAAAATAGAAATTTACAAGAAATGGCGAGAACCATATTGAATGAACATAGCCTACCCAAATATTTTTGGGCCGAAGCCGTAAACACTACATGCTATATTTTGAATAAAGTTCTAGTAAAACCCTTACTCACCAAAACTTCCTATGAGTTATGGTACAACAAAAAACCTAATGTTTCATATTTTAAAGTTTTTGGGTGTAAGTGTTTTATCTTGAATGAAAAAGATGCCTTAGGAAAATTTGATGCTAAATCCGATGAAGGAATTTTCCTTGGTTATTCTTCGGTTTCTAAAGCTTTTCGTATCTTCAATAAAAGAACTTTAATTATAGAAGAATCCATTCATGTTGTTTTCAATGAGATTTCTGAAATCAAGAAAAATAATTTTGATGAAGATGTTAATTTTGATTCTTTGAATTTAAATGAAACCCCTTCTCCAACTAGCAACTTAGATGCATTCACTTCCGAAATATCCTTACCCAAGGATTGGAAGTATGTAGATGCTCATCCTAAGGAGCTAATCCTAAGATACACATCTAAGGGGTTTCAAATACGTTCTTCTCTTAAAAATTTTTGTGCCAACGTCGCTTTTCTCTCCCAAATTGAACCTAAATGTATTGACGAAGCCATGAAAGATGATTCATGGATTATCGCAATGCAAGATGAGTTAAATCAATTTGAGAGAAATGAGGTGTGGAAGCTTGTTCTTAGGCCAAATAACTATTTAGTTATTGGTACTAAATGGGTCTTTAGAAACAAGCAAGATGAATATAGTATCGTGGTTAGAAACAAGGCTAGATTAGTAGCCAAAGGTTTCAACCAAGAAGAATGTATCAATTACGAAGAAACCTTCGCTCCTATGGTTAGATTAGAAGTCATAAGGATGCTCCTTGCCTTTGCTAGAAATAATAATTTTAAGTTATTTCAAATGGATGTTAAAAATGCTTTTCTTAATGGCTTTATTTCCGAAGAAGTTTATGTTGAACAACATCTTGGATTTGAAAATAATAGCCTCCCTAATCATGTGTTTAAATTAACTAAAGCTCTCTATAACAAGCCCCAAGGGCTTGGTATGAGAGACTTAGTTCTTTTCTTCTTGAAAATAATTTCACAAAAGGCAAGGTCAATACTACATTGTTTATCAAGAATTTTTAAAATAATTTTCTCATTGTTCATATTTATGTTGATGATATTATCTTCGGTTCTACAAACGAATCTCTTTGTGAATCTTTTGCTAAAACAATGAGTCTTGAATTTCAAATGAGTTTGATAGGAGAATTAACCTTTTTCTTAAGCTTACAAATTAAGCAACTAAGAAACAATATCTTTATTAGTCAAACTAAATATGCTTTAGATTTGCTAAAAAGATTTAATATGGAAAGCTCAAAAGCTATTAACACACCTATGAGCACCTCCACTAAGTTAGAAGTTGATGAAAGTGGAGAAAGCTTCGATCAAAAAACTTATAGGGGTATGATAGGAAGTTTACTTTACCTCACTGTAACTAGACCAGATATCATGTTCAATGTAGGACTTTGTGTTAGGTTTCAATTAAACCCTAAGATATCTCATCTCAAAGCGATTAAAAGAATATTTAGATATCTTAAAGGTACCACAAATCTAGGATTATGATATCCAAAAACTGAGAATTTTGAGTTAATTGCTTACGCTGATGCGGATTTTGCTGGGTGTAGACTAGATAGAAAAAGCATATCAGGAACATGTCAATTTTTGAGACATGCCCTTGTTTCCTGGTCATCTAAGAAACAAAACTTGGTTGCACTATCAACAACCGAAGCTGAGTATATTGCAGCTAATGCATGCTGTGCACAAGTTGTGTGGATGAAAAACACCTTAGAAGATTATAAAGTTCATCTTAAAAATATTCTCATTAAATGTGATAACACAAGTGCTATATGTTTATCAAAGAATCTCATTCAACACTCAAGAACAAAACATATTGATATTAGACATCACTTTATACGAGATCACATCACTAATCATGATGTAGTTATAGAGTTCATTGATACTAAACATCAACTAGCTGATATTTTTACAAAGCCTTTAAGTGAAGAATAATTTGATTTCATTAGAAGAGAATTAGGAATGTTAATGTGTCCGAATGCTTGAACTTATTAAATTTATTTTTCAGACTTTCTTGATTCAATGATCAAATCACTTAATTGCATATAATGAGAATTTTACTCGATTACATAACATGTTGGAAATTATGTGTTTTGGATACAAAAAATTTCATGGTAATAAGCATGTTTTATCTTCATGATTGTATTTGAAAATCTATAGCAAAACCTTGTCCGAATGCATAAAAGTATTAAATTTTATTTTTGGATTTTCTTGATACATTATTCTCTTCCGGACTTAATAAGCATATGTCATATCGAGTTTGATTCATATAATTGATTTTTGACATATGGAATCAACTAGCAAATGCATCTCTCATAGACTTATCATGTGAAAAATATTTTTCAATAAATGAATTTTATGATTCCTTCTTATAAACTCCTTTAAAAAAAAGAAAAGATATTTTTTATTTGCAAGGATTTGATTCACATACATATCTTGATCCTTGTAAAAATGAAGAGTGTTTTAAATCTTTTATCAATTTTAACTTCATTCGAGTAATCTCACAAATGACTTTCCTCCTTCATGCAAAAAGATAATACCAAATAAAAAGGAAGAAGTAATATCCATGTCATGTTTTCCTTGAGATATTTGTATAATTGGTATCCTATCACTCATTGTTGAAAAATGACATGAACCTAGTTATGGCATGAATCATTACCGCACTTATATTTAAAATTTGCTTATATCGTTCTCCTTTTTGTTGATGACAAAGGGGGAGAAATATATGAATTGATGCTATGAGTGCCATATTTGAATTTGAATTATGTTAAGATATCAAAAGAAGCTTACATCGAAATATATGGTAAATTGATGATAGAAATGCTATGATTGCCATATTTGCATTATGTCATATATGCATCATGTTAAAATATCAAGAACTTAAATCGTAATTTTACATGTTGATATCTTGCCATATGATGAAATGCTATGATTGCTAAACACTTGAAATGCTTGCGTTATGTTAAGATATCAAAAGCTTACATCACAATTTTATATGTTGATATCTTACTATATGATGAAGTGCTACAATTACTATCATTCACACTTGAAATTAAGACTTGAAAATAGATGTCAAGCCTTGACATCATTTTCAGAGAGATACATCATGATAGGAATCATGATGGGAGTATTGATAAGGTTAAACGATCTTAACTTATCAATACGCCTCTTGAATTCAAAAGCTTTGAATTCAAGAATGACTTATCTCGAGTATTGCATATAGATAGGGGGAGTTAAGGTTAACTCCGTTATCAATTGATTATCATCATTAAAAAGGGAGAGATATGTTGAATCTCAGATTTTGATGATGAAGTCAATTGTTATTTATTATCTAATCCATATGTTGAGATAAGTGTGCAGGATTAACTACGATGAAAGTAAGACATGCAGCAGGAGTTACGTCGGAGTCAAGACTATGATCACGTTAGAGGTTCGAGAGTTCGACGAAAGTCCGGACGATCGTCGGAGGTTCTGCAGGAACAAATCCGAGAAGTCCAGGAGCTTACCAAAGAAGCTCGTAGGAACTCGCCAAGTGGATCGTCGCAAGTCCAGGAGTTTGCCAGAAGTCCGCTGGAGCATCGCCGAGGGTTCGTCAGATGTTCGCCGGAAGTTCGCCGGAAGCTCGCCGGAAGAAGCGATTGACGCACCGGAGCAAGTTGCAGTAAATGTCTTAAAAATATCATAGTTAGCATGATGATTAAGTTAGAAATGGGAGGTGATCTCATTAACTTAATCTTGGGGCAATTGGGCCCTTGATAGATCCAAATTGGGCCGAATGGATCAGCCCATTCGAACCTAGATTTCCTGGTCGGCGGTGGCACCACCCAGGAGTTTAGTCTCCCAGGAAAGCTGGGCAGTGGAACCACCCATGTCAAGCGATGAGGCTGGACGATGGTACCGCCCCTGTTAGGCGGTGGTCCCGCCTGAGCTCGGTCTCCAAGATCTTTCAGGCGATAGTACCACCAGGACCCCGGAAATCTGGGATATGACATTTTTGAGCTCCAAATTCAAACCAGTTTGGGGCCTATATATACCCCACCCTTTTCTGCATGAAAGGGCACCGAAAGCTTGATCTTACTCTGTGATTTTTAGAGCTCAAAAGTGTTGTAAAGGGCAAAAGTTCTTCTCCCTTTTTTCTTCCAAGTTTTGATCATTGAAAAGAGGAGTGAAAAATCTATAAGGGTTGTCTCCTAAGCCCGTCAAATGGAGTGAAACTGTAAAAGGGTGGTTGTCCTTCGCTTATTGAAGGAAGGCCTCTAGTGGACGTCAGTGACCTCATCGGAGGAGGAAGCCAAAAGTGGATGTAGGCCAAGATTGACCGAACCACTCTAAATCTCAGTTTGCATTTATATTATGTTCTCTATCTTAACTGCAAACTGCCTCCATAGCTTTACTTTAATTGCACTTTGCTTGATCTTATGTTAAAGAACTTTCCGAATTGGCTTTCGCATCAAAATCGTATTCTATCGTACGAACGCAGTTTTAATTCATCGAAAGTTTTCCGCTGCACTAATTCACCCCCCCCCCCCCCCCCCTCCCCTCTTTTAGTGCTCTTGATCCTAACAGTGCTCTTTATCCTTATGAGGGTTATTGAGTGTTGATAGAGGATCATCCACTCTCGGCGACATGAGAGGAATTTCTCATGTGTTCTTGCTTAGACAAATCCCTAGCCAGGGTCATTTAGATTGAGAGAGAAAGAGTTCTCCAGGAGAATCCGATTAGAGCAAGACTCGAGTAGAAACTGTATAGGTTTGATAGCACTATACTTGGTATACGGTCTCTGGGATATTAGATGGATGAGAAACTATAGGTACACGTCGTGTAACTAAGGGCAGACGAGTCTAATAGATTGGATTCCCCTATATTATCTAGGGACTATAGCGTAATGGCCTAGTATGTCCGTAGTCGATGAGTCAAGCGAATTATTATGAAGATAATAATTCATTGAGCCAGAAGGAGTTCTGACAGGTATAACTTACGGCCAGCTCAATATTCGACCTAGAGGGTCACACACATATGGTAGGCGTTGTGATGAGTAGAGGTTCGGATATGAGATATTCGCTAGAGCCCCTATCTTATTGGATATCTAATAAGCCCCTAAATTATTGGATCTCATGGACGAGATCCAATAAGAGCCCATGAGAGATTATTGGATAGAGATCTACTAATCTAAAAGGCTTGGGTAATTGGATGCATATCCAATACCCAATAGGGGAGGATCCATTAGGGTTTGACAGGGGACCTCTATAAATAGGAGGGATTCAGTGGTTCATAGGCTAGAGCCTTTGCTTGCCTATCCTATTCTCCTCCCCCTCTCTACCTCAGAGTAGGCCTGGAGTTTTTGAGGAGCGTCGTCGTAGCCCTACTATGTGGATCACTGCTAGAGAGGAGGATGCTTGACCTCCTTCACCCTCTCCTAAAGATCTGCAAGGAAACAGGGATATACGATCTCCTTAGGTAACACAATCTATTTCATACGCAGTTTGTTTCACGAATTTTGCGCATCAATCTTCGCACGCCAACGAACATCTCTTTGGGAATAGGGGATTTTGTTTTCATGTTCTTCCGCTGCACATGTGATGTCGCCCCCAAGATTTCCCAACAAGTGGTATCAGAGCCAGGTTGTTCGTGTGAATGATTGGTTTTAATTACATGTGTTGTGTTTAGGAAGAATTTTGACGTCAAATTATTGACGCAATAGACAAGGAAGGGCAACAATTGTTGTTGCCCTTGCTGCAATCGAAGATGGCTGCCTGCTTGCTGTCATATTCATGCAAGCAGGCCACCTACAGTGGTGGCGTGCAAGGGCGGAGCCTGTGGGTGTTGGACCGGCTGGCAGAGGCGCTGCGGGGTAGCAGTGCTTGCGGATGCTTCTCCCACGAGGTGAGGCGTCGTAGGGGCAGGCGTTGCCCCGTGGGCAGAATTGCCCGTGGGGGCACCCACCTGCAGGGGCAGCACCGCCGGCGGGCATGCCACCCGCAGGCGAGGGCAGCGCCCCGCCCCGCCTTGCACCGCACAGGCCGCCGCCGACAGGGTGGTGGTGGTGGTGGTTGTAGTAGGGGAGAGGAAGAGGGGCTTAGGGTTTTCTAGGCAAAAGATAATTTTGCCCCTCGAAATTTGAGAAATTCCAATTCTATCTTTTTGTCCAAATTATAAAAATGCCCCTTAGAATTCAGAAATTCCCTACATGTCCTTGATTTCATAAAATATTAATTAATTAAAAAGTTTAATTGATTATTATTATTTTATTATTATCTAGTATCCTACATGATAATGATTTATACATGTGATGTATGATGTGTGGACGGATGATCATAGATCGTGTGATGTGTATACTTGTGATTATTATTATTGGGGCCTGCGAGCCTCCATTATATTTCTCGTTTATTGTCGAGCCTGTGTGCCTATGATTAAGTTGCAATCATATAAGGAGGTGCAGCGGGAGTGTGGAAGCGATAGCGGGACCCACGAGACAGATGATCACGATGCATGGAGATGCATCCAGATGTCGACGGAACTAACGAGGACGAGATGAACAATCACAAGGTATGGAGATGCACCGTTGTACATAAAGATCTTGATGTGAGTGATTAGGCCTATTGGCTCGGGTCTGATCACATTAAGTTATGGTCCACGATCATCTAGTATGATTGCTTATACACATACTAGATATGTATATATATTTGCATGCGATGTAGATATATATTAAATATATATATGTGTGACATGTCATATTAGGAGACCAAAACAATAAAGAAACCTCTCTCTCGATAATATTAAGTTGGTAAACGTGAGGCAATTAGATTGACCCACGTGGCCTTCCATCGTTATAGGTAGGAACTGATTCCCGGTGTAGATTGAGTTGGTCAAGTCCCTTGAGGCTCACCTATATCGCGATTCGCTATCTTGCTTATGACATAGAGATGTCACCAGTGACCTGAGGACATGGTATGCTTGGTCGAGTCCCTCGAGGGTATATCATCAAATCAGACTCATCTTGTAACGAAGGTATTGACTTAACCAAACATCATGGTTGGTCGAGTCCCTCGAGACCATGGTGATTCGGAGGCCGAACAGGATGGGAATCACAAGGAGTTGTGATCGGCAAGAGTTGTCTACTTTTTAAGCTTAGTGTGATTGGTCGAGTCCCTCAAGGTTACACTAAGACGTTGATTGGATCTTGATCCCCACTAGAAGTCTGCCGGAGACTTCCATTTCACATGCTAAGGGTGTCGCGTGACTTACTATTAAAATAGTGGGAGCATATTAAGATAGAAGTCCATATCTTGATTGTTTATTTCTTGTAAAATTTGCATGTTATTCATTTCTACTACATATTTATTTTCAGAAAATGTCGCTTTCAAATCCCTTACGTGACATACTTGATGTCAACTGCCTCACTGGTCCAAATTATATGGCTTGGCTCTGCAACTTGACACGGTAGAGAAAATCGTATATGTCCTTAATATAGTGATGCCTACGCCCGAGGAAGGGGCAAGCAAGGATGATATCGCTCGCTATGTGAAGTACATTGATGACTCCACTCTTGCTTAGTGCTACATGTTGGGCTCTATGACTCCTGAGTTACAGAGACAACATAAAAAGATGGATGCCAGATCCATTCTCGTACATGTTCGCAAATTGTTTGAGCAACAAGGAAGGACTCAGCGATATGAGATATCCAAGAGCCTCTTCCGTGCTAGGATGACTGAGGGGACACTAATTTAGAACGATGTCCTAAAGATGATTGAGTAGATAGAGAAACTCACAAGTCTAGGAAAGGTCCTAGAGGATAACTTGTGTGTGGACATTGTGTTTCAGTCCCTACCAGATTCCTTTTCACAGTTGATAATGAATTTTAATATGAACAAGCTTGAGGTGACTCTCCTAGAGCTCCTCAATATGTTGAGGGAGGTAGAGAGTACTATCAAGAAAGAGAAGCCAGTTCTCTACACTAGTGAGACCAGAAAGGAAAGGAAAGCAGAAATGTCCCTTAAGAAGGGCAAGGGCAAGGGCAGACCAGGTAAAGCAAATATTGCTAAGAAAGACCCAGCAAAGAACAAAGGCCAGTGTTTCCACTATGGCAAAGATGGGCACTGTTAGGACCGGAGCGGCACTAAGAGGGGGGGGGGTGAATTAGTGCAGCGGATTAAAACGTCGGTTTTGATAAATCTTTCGTACGGTAAAAAATTGAACTTGAAAGCGTATTCGTATAGTAGAGCAGCTAAGGTAATGAGTAAATAAAGCAAGTAAGAAAGTTTGCAGTAATGTGAATAGCAACAATGAAATGCAAACCAGAGATTACGCCGTTTTTAAAGTGGTTCGGTCAAATGACCTACATCCACTTGCGAGGCCCCTCTTCGACGAGGCTCCCACCTTCCACTAGCAAATCTCTTGAAATGGAAGGGTAAATACCCCTCTTACAACTCTTTACAAGCAGTTCACACTCTTATAGATTTTCAAGAAAGAAGGAGGTGAACACTAGCAAATTGAAAACCAAGGATTGCTAAGACTTTTCTAAGACCTTTCTCTCAATCACTTGATGCTCAAAAGTTGTTGTCTCTGCTGAGAATTGAGGGGTATTTATAGGCCTCAAGAGGATTCAAATTTGGGCTCCAAAAATTTGAATTCTCTTATGTTCCCGAAGCTAGCGGTGCCACCGCCTGTCAGTGGCGGTGCCACCGCCTGTCAGTTTTGACACTGACAGTGTACTGGGCGGTGCCACCGCCCAGTCCAGCGGTGCCACCGCTTGGCTCTCGGGTGCTGGGCGGTGCCACCGCCTAGACCGGCGGTTCCACCGCCTAGCTCTCGGGTGCTAGGCGGTGCCACCACCCGACCTTGTTAGTCACTGATTGGGCTTTAAGTCCGGCCCAAACCAGGTTTCATTTTGGGCTCAATTGGCCCCTAATCAAGATATAGGATTATTTTAGGAAAGGAAAGCAGAAATGTCCCTTAAGAAGGGCAAGGGCAAGGGCAAGGGCAAGGGCAAGGGCAAGGGCAAGGGCAAGGGCAAGGGCAAGGGCAAGGGCAAGGGCAAGGGCAAGGGCAAGGGCAAGGGCAAGGGCAAGGGCAAGGGCAAGGGCAAGGGCAAGGGCAAGGGCAAGGGCAAGGGCAAGGGCAAGGGCAAGGGCAAGGGCAAGGGCAAGGGCAAGGGCAAGGGCAAGGGCAAGGGCAAGGGCAAGGGCAAGGGCAAGGGCAAGGGCAAGGGCAAGGGCAAGGGCAAGGGCAAGGGCAAGGGCAAGGGCAAGGGCAAGGGCAAGGGCAAGGGCAAGGGCAAGGGCAAGGGCAAGGGCAAGGGCAAGGGCAAGGGCAAGGGCAAGGGCAAGGGCAAGGGCAAGGGCAAGGGCAAGGGCAAGGGCAAGGGCAAGGGCAAGGGCAAGGGCAAGGGCAAGGGCAAGGGCAAGGGCAAGGGCAAGGGCAAGGGCAAGGGCAAGGGCAAGGGCAAGGGCAAGGGCAAGGGCAAGGGCAAGGGCAAGGGCAAGGGCAAGGGCAAGGGCAAGGGCAAGGGCAAGGGCAAGGGCAAGGGCAAGGGCAAGGGCAAGGGCAAGGGCAAGGGCAAGGGCAAGGGCAAGGGCAAGGGCAAGGGCAAGGGCAAGGGCAAGGGCAAGGGCAAGGGCAAGGGCAAGGGCAAGGGCAAGGGCAAGGGCAAGGGCAAGGGCAAGGGCAAGGGCAAGGGCAAGGGCAAGGGCAAGGGCAAGGGCAAGGGCAAGGGCAAGGGCAAGGGCAAGGGCAAGGGCAAGGGCAAGGGCAAGGGCAAGGGCAAGGGCAAGGGCAAGGGCAAGGGCAAGGGCAAGGGCAAGGGCAAGGGCAAGGGCAAGGGCAAGGGCAAGGGCAAGGGCAAGGGCAAGGGCAAGGGCAAGGGCAAGGGCAAGGGCAAGGGCAAGGGCAAGGGCAAGGGCAAGGGCAAGGGCAAGGGCAAGGGCAAGGGCAAGGGCAAGGGCAAGGGCAAGGGCAAGGGCAAGGGCAAGGGCAAGGGCAAGGGCAAGGGCAAGGGCAAGGGCAAGGGCAAGGGCAAGGGCAAGGGCAAGGGCAAGGGCAAGGGCAAGGGCAAGGGCAAGGGCAAGGGCAAGGGCAAGGGCAAGGGCAAGGGCAAGGGCAAGGGCAAGGGCAAGGGCAAGGGCAAGGGCAAGGGCAAGGGCAAGGGCAAGGGCAAGGGCAAGGGCAAGGGCAAGGGCAAGGGCAAGGGCAAGGGCAAGGGCAAGGGCAAGGGCAAGGGCAAGGGCAAGGGCAAGGGCAAGGGCAAGGGCAAGGGCAAGGGCAAGGGCAAGGGCAAGGGCAAGGGCAAGGGCAAGGGCAAGGGCAAGGGCAAGGGCAAGGGCAAGGGCAAGGGCAAGGGCAAGGGCAAGGGCAAGGGCAAGGGCAAGGGCAAGGGCAAGGGCAAGGGCAAGGGCAAGGGCAAGGGCAAGGGCAAGGGCAAGGGCAAGGGCATGCTTATTTCTAATCCTAACCTTAATTACATTCAAACTATGTAACTAAAGACATTACTCCTAAGTAAGTTTTTAACCGGCGAACTTCAAGTCTTGTTCCGGCGAGCTTTCCGGCGATCTTCCGACGGACTTCCGATACGCCCTTGGATTTCTTCTGATGGACTCCCAACTGGCTCCCGATCTTGTGGTGAAATCAATGAGTAGCCGAGCCTTCTTGGTGATCTTTGCGAACCTCCGATGATCTCTTCGGCGGACTTCCGAAAACTCCGACAAGTCCCCGATTTCTTCTCGATTGGTTCCGGCAGCATCTCCGACGAATCTTCGGACTCTCAAACACCCATCAAACTTGATTCCGGTAGACTCGCTTTATGTCTTCAAGCTTTCGTAGTTAATCCTGCATACTTATCTCAACATATGGATTAGATAAAACATGACAATTGACTTCATCATCAAAATCCGAGATTCAACAATCTCCCCCTTTTTGATGATGACAATCAATTGATAATGGAGTTAATATTAACTCCCCCTATCTATATGCCATACTTGAGATAAGTCATTCTTGAATTCAAGGCCTTTGAATTCAAGAGACATATTGATAAGTCAAACCTTATCAATACTCCCATCATGATTCCCTATCATGATGTATCTTTCTGATAGTGATCATTGCTAGATATCAACATATAATGCAAATATTTCATAGTGAAAATATGGCAATCATAGCATAGCAATTATCAATTTACCATATTTCTCCCCCTTTGTCATCAACAAAAAGGAGAGCATCTTTAAGCATATAATTTGTGATTGTTAAGGCAAAGGAATTCAACATCATCTTTCATGCAAAATACATCACAAAAGAAGGTTCAACATCATTCAAAATACATTGCAAAAGAAGGTTCAACATGTCATTCAAGGAAAGAAGATGACAAAGATCGCATGTCAATATAAAAGATACATCGATTAATCTTTAGGAGGAAATGCATAGTGCTGATACAGGACATCTATTTTTTGATTCATTTGCCGTAGTTCCTGCAAAATTTCAAATTGCTGAGTTTGAATCTGCTCTTGCTGTGTTTTGAGTTGGTCTTGTTATGATTTGATCTGATACAATTCTGCCAAAATGAGTTCTTCAGAGGAGGAAGCAGGAGCTGAAGGTGCTACGCCAAAGGGACTAGGAGGAGGAGATTCATTTCCCCTAAGAATTGGTGTTTCAGGGTGTTCTACTGGTGGGGGAATTGGATCAGTCCTTCTAGGTTGCCTCACCCATATACCGTTGCTAAAAGTGCACCTAAGTCTTTTCAATAGATTATATTGATGATGTTATATCGATCACTTTGAATTGTCTCTTCATCGGGTGGGATGCAAATGTCATGGGCAAGTATAAGTCGTGTGATTAACCCCCCATATGATAACATACCGTCTCTAGCCATAATATCCTTCATGTGTTGCCGGATTGAGTATCCAAAGCAGTTATGTTGACCGGTCATAATCCAATACATTGTGCTCATCTCTATTTGACTTATTTCATCAAGATGAAATTGTTTAGGAAATATGATGCTTGTTATGATGTGATGAAGAATTTTAGAGTTAAAGGGTAGTAAGTGTTCGCAACTCTTGGGTAGTATGCCGAGGTTCGGATTTGCAAAAATAGTTTCTACGGCTTCGAAGTAAGTTGCTCCGATTACATTTACATCCCATTTACCTCTAAAATAACAGCCCCTATCTTTTTCAGTGAGTCCAATTAATTCACAAATAGTGCTGTCAAAGATTCTAATCTGTGTTCCTAAAAGGTAAGTACTTAGGCTTTCGTTGTCCACACACAAATTTGCATAAAATAGCCTAACTAACCTAGGATAAATTGGTTCATTGATTTGTAGGAGAGGTAAGGCATCTAAATGTGCAAACCACCTAATGGGTTCAAGGTTTCCTAGTTCATTTAGATCAACGTGTTTACCCTTATGTATAGTTCTTGTTTCGAAATATGAAAATTTAAGTGCTACTTCTTTAGATTGAAAAAGATTTTGGTCATATGAATCTCCTACAATCCTTTTCCCTTTTGATCTCTTAGGAGCCATTATCTAGACAAGATGATGGATCAAAAATATGAAACTGTAAAGGGTAGGGAAAATAATGAAAAGAGGAAGAAGAAAATTTGAAGTTTTACCTTATGAAAAATTTCTTCAAAGATGGAGAGCTTAGACCAACAAAAATCCCTTTCCAAGGCTTCTAAATGTTGGAATGAGGCTTTAGAGAGGTTGGGGGAGGGTTGAGGCAGATTCCCACGGGTTGGGGGCGGTGTCACCGCCGGCCCTAACCCTTAGGATATAAATAAGGGCTCTCAGGCGGGTGCCACCGCCAAACCGAGCGGTGCCACCGCCTAGCGACCGAACGCTCAGGCGGTGCTACCGCTGGTTCTGGCGGTGCCACCGCTGGCTGCCGCGAAAAAAATTTTCATTCCTTTTTCGTTTTTATTTTTATTTTTTAGAGATGTTAGGATAAACATTTCTTTTGGAATTGAAAGAGAATGATCAAATCTACTAAGGAACGGAAAGAGGATGAAATTTTTTTCGGAAAGTACATTCTTAGGGACAATTTAACATGCCTAGTTCCCTTCTAATAAATTCAAATTGGTCTTCATTTAAGACTTTTGTAAATATGTCTGCCAATTGATGCTTTGTGTCAATGAATTCTAGAACAACATTATTGTTAAGGACATGATCGCGTATGAAATGATGCCTAACGTCGATATGCTTAGTTCTAGAGTGCTAAATTGGATTTTTGGTAAGACATATGGCACTTGTATTATCACATTTTATGGGAATGTTTTTCAAGTGAATTCCATAGTCTTCTAATGTATTTTTCATCCAAACAATTTGTGCACAGCATGCACTTGCAGCGATGTATTCGGCTTCCGCCGTAGATAGTGCAACTGAATTTTGTTTCTTGGAAGTCCAAGAAACAAGTGCATGTCCTAAAAATTGGCATGTTCCGGATGTACTTTTCCTATCTATCCTGCATCCGCCAAAATCAGCATCTGCATAAGCTATTAAATCGAATTTTTCTGATTTCGGATACCAAAGTCCTAAATTTGGAGTTCCTTTAAGATATCTAAATATTCTTTAACACTCTTGAGATGAGATAATTTAGGATTAGATTGAAACCTAGCGCAAAGTCCCACACTAAACATAATATCCGGTCTAGTCGCGGTGAGGTAGAGTAGACTACCTATCATTCCCCTATACATTTTTTGATCGAAATTTTCGTTGTTTTCATCCATATCTAACTAGTCGAAGTACTCATAGGGGTGTTTATGCTTTTGAATTATCCATGTTAAATCGTTTTAACAATTCTAATGTATATTTAGATTGGTTAAGAAATATACTGTCATTAAGTTGTTTGATTTGCAATCCTAAAAAGAATGTTAATCACCATTAAACTCATTTCAAATTCATGACTCATATTTTTGGCAATGATTCACATAGTGATTCATCCGAAGAACCAAAAAAATACATCATCAACCTAAATTTGCCACAATAAGAAAAATTATTTTCAAATGTTGCTAAACAATGTACAGTATCAACCTGCCTTTGGTGAAATATGATTCAAATTTGGGACTCCAAAGTTTGATGCTTTTGGGTTTAACGATTGCGGCGGTGCCAACCGACTATCAATGTCTAATATGAAATATCTAGCGGTTGCCACCACCAGAACTCTCGGGGTATGGCGGGTGCCACCGCATTCAGCTCACTGGTTGGGCTCCAAACTTGGCCAAAACAGTCTGAACTCAGACCCAAATTGGCCCCCAACTCGAGTTATAGGATAACCCTTAACCTAACCCTATTATATGTAAACTATGAAATTACAGCAAAGTTTAGAGCAGGTTTTTTAAATGGCAACATCAAGTTCCCTGTCGTGAGCTTCCAGCGAAAGTAGATGAACCCTCGGCGATGAGCCGGAGGGAATTCGGAAACTCCTGGACTTGAGACGATCTATTGGCGAGAGTTCCGACGAGGCTTCTTTAGCAAGCTCATAGATTTCTCAAATTTGTTCNAGAAAGAAGGAGGTGAACACTCAAGCAATTTGAAAGTACGACTTGCTAAGGGCTTGCTAAGACTTTTTTTCACTCTATTACTTCTCTAAAAGTTGTTATATCAGCTGAGAATTGAGGGGTATTTATAGGCTCAAGAGGATTCAAAAATTTGGGCTCCAAAATTTGAATCTCTTCGGTTACAGAAAGACTAGGGATGCCACGCTGTCCGTGGCGGCCACCGCCTGTCAGTGTGACAATGACAGTGTACTGGGCGGTGCCACGCCTGATCTCGGGTGCGGGCGGTGTTCACCGCCCAGACGGCGGTGCCACGCTTGGCTTTTGCTCAATGTCTTTTTTTTAGTTGGGTTTTTTTTGGCTCCAAACTTGGCCAACAGTACGAACCTAGGGCCCAATTGGCCGACTTGGTTATAAAGAGTAACACAATCCTACCCTAGATAACATAATAATAGAATTAAAGACTTTATAGCATTACAAAGTCCGCAAGTCAAGACTCTTCCGGCGGAGCTTCCGCAAAACTTCGCGATCTTCCGAAAAACTCTCGGAAACCATTCTGGGACTCCCGACAAGCTCGAGACTTAACGATTTGATCTTGGTGAGTTTCGACGAGCTTCTTCGGAAAGCTCCGATCTCTCGGAGCTCCGCGAATCGACGTACATTCTCGAGCTTCCGGAAAACTCTTCGGCCAAGATCCTACTCATTCTCGGCTAGTTCGACAGCTTCCCGACGACCCTTCGGACTTCCGTCGAACCTCGAACTCCCAACGAAATCCTGAGCACTTGACTCGGCACTTGTTTCGCTTTATGTTCTTCAAGTTATCGTAGTTAATCCTGCACACAAAAGCCAAAATCTACTCGACTAGACAATTATTACAAAGCGAATTGACATCTGGTTGACCCGGCACGTAATTGGGTGGCGCTGTCAACTGCCCCTCACTGTCCAAAATTATATGGCTTGGCTCTGCAACTTGACACGGTAGAGAAAATCGTATATGTCCTTAATATAGTGATGCCTACGCCCGAGGAAGGGGCAAGCAAGGATGATATCGCTCGCTATGGGAAGTACATTGATGACTCACTCTTGCTTAGTGCTACATGTTGGGCTCTATGACTCCTGAGTTACAGAGACAACATAAAAAGATGGATGCCAGATCCATTCTCGTACATGTTTCGCAAATTGTTTGAGCAACAAGGAAGGACTCAGCGATATGAGATATCCAGAGCCTCTTCCGTGCTAGGATGACCTGAGGGGACACTAATTTAGAACGATGTCCTAAAGATGATTGAGTAGATAGAGAAACTCACAAGTCTAGGAAAGGTCCTAGAGGATAACTTGTGTGTGGACATTGTGTTTCAGTCCCTACCAGATTCCTTTTCACAGTTGATAATGAATTTAATATGAACAAGCTTGAGGTGACTCTCCTAGAGCTCCTCAATATGTTGAGGGAGGTAGAGAGTACTATCAAGAAAGAGAAGCCAGTTCTCTACACTAGTGAGACCAGAAAGGAAAGGAAAGCAGAAATGTCCCTTAAGAAGGGCAAGGGCAAGGGCAGACCAGGTAAAGCAAATATTGCTAAGAAAGACCCAGCAAAGAACAAAGGCCAGTGTTTCCACTATGGCAAAGATGGGCACTGTTAGGACCGGAGCGGCACTAAGAGGGGGGGGGGTGAATTAGTGCAGCGGATTAAAACGTCGGTTTTGATAAATCTTTCGTACGGTAAAAAATTGAACTTGAAAGCGTATTCGTATAGTAGAGCAGCTAAGGTAATGAGTAAATAAGCAAGTAAGAAAGTTTGCAGTAATGTGAATAGCAACAATGAAATGCAAACCAGAGATTACGCCGTTTTTAAAGTGGTTCGGTCAAATGACCTACATCCACTTGCGAGGCCCCTCTTCGACGAGGCTCCCACCTTCCACTAGCAAATCTCTTGAAATGGAAGGGTAAATACCCCTCTTACAACTCTTTACAAGCAGTTCACACTCTTATAGATTTTCAAGAAAGAAGGAGGTGAACACTAGCAAATTGAAAACCAAGGATTGCTAAGACTTTTCTAAGACCTTTCTCTCAATCACTTGATGCTCAAAAGTTGTTGTCTCTGCTGAGAATTGAGGGGTATTTATAGGCCTCAAGAGGATTCAAATTTGGGCTCCAAAAATTTGAATTCTCTTATGTTCCCGAAGCTAGCGGTGCCACCGCCTGTCAGTGGCGGTGCCACCGCCTGTCAGTTTTGACACTGACAGTGTACTGGGCGGTGCCACCGCCCAGTCCAGCGGTGCCACCGCTTGGCTCTCGGGTGCTGGGCGGTGCCACCGCCTAGACCGGCGGTTCCACCGCCTAGCTCTCGGGTGCTAGGCGGTGCCACCACCCGACCTTGTTAGTCACTGATTGGGCTTTAAGTCCGGCCCAAACCAGGTTTCATTTTGGGCTCAATTGGCCCCTAATCAAGATATAGGATTATTTCTTAATCCTAACCTTAATTACATTCAAACTATGTAACTAAAGACATACTCCTAAGTAAGTTTTTAACCGGCGAACTTCAAGTCTTGTTCCGGCGAGCTTTCCGGCGATCTTCCGACGGACTTCCGATACGCCCTTGGATTTCTTCTGATGGACTCCCAACTGGCTCCCGATCTTGTGGTGAAATCAATGAGTAGCCGAGCCTTCTTGGTGATCTTTGCGAACCTCCGATGATCTCTTCGGCGGACTTCCGAAAACTCCGACAAGTCCCCGATTTCTTCTCGATTGGTTCCGGCAGCATCTCCGACGAATCTTCGGACTCTCAAACACCCATCAAACTTGATTCCGGTAGACTCGCTTTATGTCTTCAAGCTTTCGTAGTTAATCCTGCATACTTATCTCAACATATGGATTAGATAAAACATGACAATTGACTTCATCATCAAAATCCGAGATTCAACAATCTCCCCCTTTTTGATGATGACAATCAATTGATAATGGAGTTAATATTAACTCCCCCTATCTATATGCCATACTTGAGATAAGTCATTCTTGAATTCAAGGCCTTTGAATTCAAGAGACATATTGATAAGTCAAACCTTATCAATACTCCCATCATGATTCCCTATCATGATGTATCTTTCTGATAGTGATCATTGCTAGATATCAACATATAATGCAAATATTTCATAGTGAAAATATGGCAATCATAGCATAGCAATTATCAATTTACCATATTTCTCCCCCTTTGTCATCAACAAAAAGGAGAGCATCTTTAAGCATATAATTTGTGATTGTTAAGGCAAAGGAATTCAACATCATCTTTCATGCAAAATACATCACAAAAGAAGGTTCAACATCATTCAAAATACATTGCAAAAGAAGGTTCAACATGTCATTCAAGGAAAGAAGATGACAAAGATCGCATGTCAATATAAAAGATACATCGATTAATCTTTAGGAGGAAATGCATAGTGCTGATACAGGACATCTATTTTTTGATTCATTTGCCGTAGTTCCTGCAAAATTTCAAATTGCTGAGTTTGAATCTGCTCTTGCTGTGTTTTGAGTTGGTCTTGTTATGATTTGATCTGATACAATTCTGCCAAAATGAGTTCTTCAGAGGAGGAAGCAGGAGCTGAAGGTGCTACGCCAAAGGGACTAGGAGGAGGAGATTCATTTCCCCTAAGAATTGGTGTTTCAGGGTGTTCTACTGGTGGGGGAATTGGATCAGTCCTTCTAGGTTGCCTCACCCATATACCGTTGCTAAAAGTGCACCTAAGTCTTTTCAATAGATTTATATTGATGATGTTATATCGATCACTTTGAATTGTCTCTTCATCGGGTGGGATGCAAATGTCATGGGCAAGTATAAGTCGTGTGATTAACCCCCCATATGATAACATACCGTCTCTAGCCATAATATCCTTCATGTGTTGCCGGATTGAGTATCCAAAGCAGTTATGTTGACCGGTCATAATCCAATACATTGTGCTCATCTCTATTTGACTTATTTCATCAAGATGAAATTGTTTAGGAAATATGATGCTTGTTATGATGTGATGAAGAATTTTAGAGTTAAAGGGTAGTAAGTGTTCGCAACTCTTGGGTAGTATGCCGAGGTTCGGATTTGCAAAAATAGTTTCTACGGCTTCGAAGTAAGTTGCTCCGATTACATTTACATCCCATTTACCTCTAAAATAACAGCCCCTATCTTTTTCAGTGAGTCCAATTAATTCACAAATAGTGCTGTCAAAGATTCTAATCTGTGTTCCTAAAAGGTAAGTACTTAGGCTTTCGTTGTCCACACACAAATTTGCATAAAATAGCCTAACTAACCTAGGATAAATTGGTTCATTGATTTGTAGGAGAGGTAAGGCATCTAAATGTGCAAACCACCTAATGGGTTCAAGGTTTCCTAGTTCATTTAGATCAACGTGTTTACCCTTATGTATAGTTCTTGTTTCGAAATATGAAAATTTAAGTGCTACTTCTTTAGATTGAAAAAGATTTTGGTCATATGAATCTCCTACAATCCTTTTCCCTTTTGATCTCTTAGGAGCCATTATCTAGACAAGATGATGGATCAAAAATATGAAACTGTAAAGGGTAGGGAAAATAATGAAAAGAGGAAGAAGAAAATTTGAAGTTTTACCTTATGAAAAATTTCTTCAAAGATGGAGAGCTTAGACCAACAAAAATCCCTTTCCAAGGCTTCTAAATGTTGGAATGAGGCTTTAGAGAGGTTGGGGGAGGGTTGAGGCAGATTCCCACGGGTTGGGGGCGGTGTCACCGCCGGCCCTAACCCTTAGGATATAAATAAGGGCTCTCAGGCGGTGCCACCGCCAAACCGAGCGGTGCCACCGCCTAGCGACCGAACGCTCAGGCGGTGCTACCGCTGGTTCTGGCGGTGCCACCGCTGGCTGCCGCGAAAAAAATTTTCATTCCTTTTTCGTTTTTATTTTTATTTTTTAGAGATGTTAGGATAAACATTTCTTTTGGAATTGAAAGAGAATGATCAAATCTACTAAGGAACGGAAAGAGGATGAAATTTTTTCGGAAAGTACATTCTTAGGGACAATTTAACATGCCTAGTTCCCTTCTAATAAATTCAAATTGGTCTTCATTTAAGACTTTTGTAAATATGTCTGCCAATTGATGCTTTGTGTCAATGAATTCTAGAACAACATTATTGTTAAGGACATGATCGCGTATGAAATGATGCCTAACGTCGATATGCTTAGTTCTAGAGTGCTAAATTGGATTTTTGGTAAGACATATGGCACTTGTATTATCACATTTTATGGGAATGTTTTTCAAGTGAATTCCATAGTCTTCTAATGTATTTTTCATCCAAACAATTTGTGCACAGCATGCACTTGCAGCGATGTATTCGGCTTCCGCCGTAGATAGTGCAACTGAATTTTGTTTCTTGGAAGTCCAAGAAACAAGTGCATGTCCTAAAAATTGGCATGTTCCGGATGTACTTTTCCTATCTATCCTGCATCCGCCAAAATCAGCATCTGCATAAGCTATTAAATCGAATTTTTCTGATTTCGGATACCAAAGTCCTAAATTTGGAGTTCCTTTAAGATATCTAAATATTCTTTTAACACTCTTGAGATGAGATAATTTAGGATTAGATTGAAACCTAGCGCAAAGTCCCACACTAAACATAATATCCGGTCTAGTCGCGGTGAGGTAGAGTAGACTACCTATCATTCCCCTATACATTTTTTGATCGAAATTTTCGTTGTTTTCATCCATATCTAACTTAGTCGAAGTACTCATAGGGGTGTTTATTGCTTTTGAATTATCCATGTTAAATCGTTTTAACAATTCTAATGTATATTTAGATTGGTTAAGAAATATACTGTCATTAAGTTGTTTGATTTGCAATCCTAAAAAGAATGTTAATTCACCCATTAAACTCATTTCAAATTCATGACTCATATTTTTGGCAAATGATTCACATAGTGATTCATCCGAAGAACCAAAAATAATATCATCAACATAAATTTGCACAATAAGAAAATTATTTTCAAAATGTTTGATAAACAATGTAGTATCAACCTTGCCTTTGGTAAAATTATTTAAAATAAGAAAGGAACTAAGCCTTTCGTACCAAGCTCTAGGAGCTTATTTCAAACCATAGAGAGCCTTAGTCAATTTGAATACATGATTAGGAAGAAGAGAATTTTCAAATCCAAGAGGTTGTTCGACATATACTTCTTCCGAAATAAAGCCATTCAAGAAGGCACTTTTGACGTCCATTTGAAATAGTTTAAAATTATTACTACTGGCATAGGCAAGGAGCATCCTAATGGCTTCTAATCTTGCCACAGGAGCGAAGGTTTCTTCGTAGTCGATACCTTCTTCTTGGTTGAAACCTTTGGCCACTAATCTAGCCTTGTTTCTAACCACGATACCACATTCGTCTTGCTTGTTTCTAAAGACCCATTTAGTACCAATGACTAAATGGTTACTAGGTCTAGGAACAAGCTTCCATACCTCATTCCTCTCAAATTGATTCAATTCCTCTTGCATTGCAATGACCCAAGAATCATCTTTCAAGGCCTTGTCAATGCATTTAGGTTCGATTTGAGAGAGAAAGGCAGCATTAGCACAAAAATTCTTGAAAGAAGAACGAGTTTGAACCCCTTGTGATGTATCTCCTATAATTTGCTCTTTTGGATGAGCATCTACATACTTCCATTCCTTGGGTAAGGAGATTTTGGAAGAAGATGCATCCAAGTTGCTATTTTGAGGAGGGGGTTCCTTTAAATCCAAATTTTCAAAACCAATATCATCATCAAAATCATTTTTCTTTAACTCAGAAATTTCATTAAAAATTACATGAATAGACTCTTCTATTACTAAAGTTCTTTTGTTAAAAACACGAAAAGCTTTAGAAACGGAAGAGTAACCAAGAAAGATGCCTTCATCGGATTTAGCATCAAATTTTCCTAAGGCATCCTTTTCATTTAAAATAAAGCATTTACAACCGAAAACTTTTAAATAAGAAACATTTGGTGTTTTGTTATTCCATAATTCATAGGGAGTTTTTGATAGAGATGGTCTTATTAGAACCCTATTCATGATGTAGCAAGCCGTATTCACGGCTTCGGCCCAAAAGTACTTGGGTAGACTATGTTCATTCAACATAGTTCTTGCCATTTCTTGTATATTTCTATTTTTTCTTTCTACTACTCAATTTTGTTGAGGGTTTCTTGGAGTAGAGAAGTTGTGGTTATATCCATTAACTTCACAAAAATTTTGGAAATCACGGTTTTGAAATTCGCCACCGTGATCACTCCGAATTGATGAAATCATGAAACCTTTTTCGTTTTGAGTGAGTTTACAAAATTTAGAGAAACATTTGAAACAATCACTTTTGTGAGCCAAGAAATAGGTCCAAGTGTATCTAGTATAATCATCTACAATCACAAAAGCGTATTTGCTTCCTCCTAGACTTGTCGTGTCAATTGGTCCAAATAAGTCCAAATGGATCAATTGTAATGGTCTAGTGGTGCTAATTTGATTTTTTGGTTTGAAACTAGTTTTTATTTGTTTACCTAGTTGACATGCATCGCATACTTTGTCCTTAACAAACTTCATATTTGGAATCCCTCGTACTAATTCTCTAGATGAGATCTTAGATATTAGTTTCATGCTTGCATGGCCTAATCTCCTATGCCAAAGCCAAGCATCATCTTTTAAAGCGGAGAGGCACATTTCATTACCTAGTTCATCAAGATTGATGGTGTAGACATTATTTTGTTTTAATGCAATCATAGTCATGTTATTGTTTGGTTTTTCAATAATACACACATTTGATTCAAATCTAACGATATAACCTTTATCACATAATTGACTAATACTCAAGAGATTATGTTTCAATCCATCAACTAGTAATACATTATCAATAGAAAAGTTTAATTTATTACCTATGGTTCCCTTGCCAATGATTTTGCCTTTGTTGTTGTCTCCGAAGGTGACATAGCCTTCGTCTATGCTAGTGAGCTTGGAGAATTGGGATGGATCTCCGGTCATATGCCTTGAGCATCCACTATCAAGGTACCATCTCTTGCTCCTAGCTTGTGATGGTGTATGTTTCTACAAGAAGGGATTATTTTTAGGTACCCATTTGATCATGGTTCCTTTAGGAACCCAAATCAATTTGTTCGGACTAATTTTCTTGAATGGACATTGATGAGTTTTATGTCCATATTTGCAACAAAAGTTGCAATTGCTTTGGTGTTGAACATGTAAGATAGGACCTTTAATGAAGGTGGTTGGATTTTGGTGAGAACTTCTCACAAATCCGATTCCACTTCTTTTAGGAACGTGACCCTTATTTGTAAGGATCATGTTCAAAGACTTGCTACCGACCTCGAATTTCTTCAAGGTGTCCTTAAGTAGTAAGTTCTCCTTTTGGAGAGTTTCTAGATCATGGCATTTTATGCATGGAGCTAAACTATCATGATATTCAGTTTTTAATTTATCAAAATTACAAGTAAGACTATCATGCTCCTTTTTTAACAATTTATATTTTCTACTAATTGTTTTGCATTCATCAAATAACTCATGGAAGGCATTTAATAATTCATGATAAGATAAATCTGCATCAATTAAATCTGTTACCTCCTCTCCGATGGCCATTAGGGCGTAATGAGCAACTTGCTCGGTGTTGGACTCCTCTTCTTCGGATGCGCTTGAATCATCCCACGTTGCTTTGAGCGCCTTCTTCTTTGATGTTCTCTTTTTGGCTTGGGGACATTCATTTTTGAAATGCCCCGGCTTCTTGCATTCATAGCATATCACTTGGTCCTTTTTATGTTCAAGTTTGTTTTTGGTGTTATTTTTAAATTTGTTCTTTCTTATAAATTTTTTAAATTTTTGAGTCAAAAGTGCAATGTCATTGTCACTGTCCTCATCACTTGATGTTCTTTTCAAGTGGTCTTCTTGTGATTTGAGTGCCATATCCTTCCTGTTCTTTGGAAGGGGATTCTCAAGCTCGTCATGAGCTTGACATGTCATTTCGTAGGTCATTAGAGACCCAATAAGTTCTTCAAGAGGGAATGTTTTAAGGTCCTTGGCCTCTTGAATGGTAGTAACTTTTGGATCCCAACTTTTAGGAAGGGATCTTAAGATTTTAGTTACTAATTCAAAGTTAGAAAAATCTTTACCAAGAGCTTTGAGTCCATTGATGACATCCGTGAAACGGGTGTACATGTCTCCGATGGACTCACTTGGTTTCATTCGAAAAAGTTCGTAAGAGTGCACAAGAATATTGATTTTGGACTCTTTCACTCGGCTAGTGCCTTCATGAGTGACCTCAAGAGTTCTCCAAATATCAAAAGCAGAATCACAAATTGAAACGCGATTAAATTCATTTTTGTCTAGTGCACAAAACAAGGCATTCATAGCCTTTGCGTTTAAAGCAAAAACTTTCTTCTCCGATTCATTCCATTCGCTCATCGGAAGAGAAGATTTTTGAAATCCATTTTCAACAATAGTCCAAAGCTCGAAATCCATGGAAATTAGGAAGATTCTCATACGTGTCTTCCAATACGTGTAATCCGACCCATTAAACATAGGTGGACGTGTAATGGAGTGTCCCTCATGCATGCCGGAGTAAGCCATCTCTCTTGGGTATTAAACCAAATATGAGAGTGAGCCTCGCTCTGATACCAATTGATAGGACCGGAGCGGCACTAAGAGGGGGGGGGGGGTGAATTAGTGCAGCGGATTAAAACGTCGGTTTTGATAAATCTTTCGTACGGTAAAAAATTGAACTTGAAAGCGTATTCGTATAGTAGAGCAGCTAAGGTAATGATTAAATAAAGCAAGTAAGAAAGTTTGCAGTAATGTGAATAGCAACAATGAAATGCAAACCAGAGATTACGCCGTTTTTAAAGTGGTTCGGTCAAATGACCTACATCCACTTGCGAGGCCCCTCTTCGACGAGGCTCCCACCTTCCACTAGCAAATCTCTTGAAATGGAAGGGTAAATACCCCTCTTACAACTCTTTACAAGCAGTTCACACTCTTACAGATTTTCAAGAAAGAAGGAGGTGACCACTAGCAAATTGAAAACCAAGGATTGCTAAGACTTTTCTAAGACCTTTCTCTCAATCACTTGCTGCTCAAAAGTTGTTGTCTCTACTGAGAATTGAGGGGTATTTATAGGCCTCAAGAGGATTCAAATTTGGGCTCCAAAAATTTGAATTCTCTTATGTTCCCGAAGCTAGCGGTGCCACCGCTTGTCAGTGGCGGTGCCACCGCTTGTCAGTTTTGACACTGACAGTGTACTGGGCGGTGCCACCGCCCAGTCCAGCGGTGCCACCGCTTGGCTCTCGGGTGCTGGGCGGTGCCACCGCCTAGCTCTCGGGTGCTGGGCGGTGCCACCGCCCGACCTTGTTAGTCACTGATTGGGTTTTAAGTCCGACCCAAACCAGGTTTCATTTTGGGCCTAGTTGGCCCCTAATCAAGATATAGGATTATTTCTTAATCCTAACCTTAATTACATTCAAACTACGTAACTAAAGACATACTCCTAAGTAAGTTTTTAACCGGCGAACTTCAAGTCTTGTTCCGGCGAGCTTTCCGGCGATCTTCCGACGGACTTCCGATACGCCCTTGGATTTCTTTCGATGGACTCCCAGTTGGCTCCCAATCTTGTGGTGAAATCAACGAGTAGCCGAGCCTTCTCGGTGATCTTTGCGAACCTCCGATGATCTCTTCGGCGGACTTCCGAAAACTCCGACAAGTCCCCGATTTCTTCTCAATTGGTTCCGGCAGCATCTCCGACGAATCTTCGGACTCTCAACACCCATCAAACTTGATTCCGGTAGACTCGCTTTATGTCTTCAAGCTTTCGTAGTTAATCCTGCATACTTATCTCAACATATGGATTAGATAAAACATGACAATTGACTTCATCATCAAAATCCGAGATTCAATAGGCACTGGATGAGGAACTGCAAAGAGTACCTTGTAGAGAGGGCGAAACAAAAGCTTGGAGAAGCTTCAAGTACATTCATGATCAGTCTCTATTTGTCAGACTCTTATGATAACACATGGATATTGGATACCGGTAGTGCTTACCATATATGCAATTCGTTGCAGGTTCTCGCAAGGCCTAGGAGACTGGAGAGAGGCAAGATGGACCTCAAGATGGGCAATGGAGCAAAAGTTGCTGTAGTAGGTGTTGGTGAGGTCGCCCTACATCTGCTTGGTGGAGCTATTATTGCATTAGATGTATGTTATTTTGTTCTTTCTGTTATTACGCAATTCGTTGCCGGTTCGCGCAGCACTAGGAGACTGAGGAGGCAAGATGGACCTCACAGATGGGCAATGGAGCAAAATGTTGCTGTAGATAGCGTTGTTGGTGAGGTCGCCCTACATCTGCCTTGGGGAGCTATTATTGCAATTCGGATGTATGTTATTTTGTTCTTTCTGTTATTAAAACATTATCTCCATTTCATATTTAAACAGTTTGTGGATACAAATTAGTTTTTGAGAACAATGATTGTTCGATATTATTAGATAATAAGATCATCACGAAAGGAACATTGTATAATGGTTTGTTTATGCTAGACACTACTCCACATATCATGACTGTAAGTATGTCTAAGAGGAAACAAGATGAAGTGAACAAAACATACCTGTGGCATTGTAGGCTAGGTCACATCCATAAGGAAAGGATTCAAAAGTTGCTAAAGGATAGATATCTAGATCCATTTGACTATGAGTTATATGCAACTTGCGAACCTTGCCTTCATGAAAAACTGACCAACTCTCCATTTAGTGGAACTGGAGAGAGAGCCACTAAGCTACTGGAACTTATATATAGTGACGTATGTGGACCCATGTTAACTCATGTCATTGGTGGTTACTCCTACTTCATTACCTTTACTGATGATTTCTCAAAGTATGGATATATATACTTAATGAAGTACAAGTCTGAGGCCTTTGAAAAATTCAAAGAGTATAAGAATGAAGTGGAGAACCAGACTGGAAAGAGTATTAAGACTCTTCGATCAGATCGAGGAGGCGAGTACTTAAGTACAGAGTTTACTTAGTTCCTTAAGGACCATGGGATATTATCCCAATGTACACCTCCTTATACACCTCAGCTCAATGGTGTGTCTGAAAGGAGAAATCGTACGCTATTAGACATGGTACGGTCCATAATGAGTTTCGCTGATCTACCCATCTTATTCTAGGGATATGCCCTAGAGACGGTAGCTTACCTTCTAAACAGAGTTCCAACTAAGTCGGTAGTATCTACATCATATGAGATATGGAAAGGGAAGAAACCCGATCTTAAAGTTGTTAAGATTTGGGATTGCCCTACCCACATTAAAAGACACAATCCCGATAAGTAGGAATTAAGGACAGAATAGTGCAAGTTCATGGGATACCTCAAGGAAACTTGTGGGTATTATTTCTATCATCTCAAGGACCAAAAGGTCCTTGTAACCAAGAGAGCAGTGTTCCTTAAAAAGGAACAAATTCTTAGCAGAGATAGTGGGAGCATGATAGAGTTGAGTGAGGTTGGAAAACCTAACTCAAGCACCACTCTACAACCCGAGTCTGTTAAAGTACCTAATACACAAGTTCCAACTTTACGTAGGTCTGGCAGAATATCCAATCCTCCTGAGAGATATATGAGACATATTAGAGGAGAGGATGTTGAAGATATTGATCCTCAGACCTACGAGGAGGCTATTCTGAGTATAAACTCTGGGAAGTAGCAAGAAGCCATGAATTCTGAGATAGATTCTATGTACTCCAATAAGGTTTAGAACCTAGTTAATGCGCTTGAAGGTATTGTACCCATTAGTTGTAAGTGGATCTTTAAGAAAAAGATCGGAGAAGATAGAAAGGTAGAGACCTATAAAGCAAGGCTAGTAGCTAAGGAGTATCGTCAAAGGCAAGGTGTTAATTATGACGAAACCTTCTCACCCGTAGCAATGCTAAAATCCATCTGAATTCTATTGGCTATTGTAGCACACTATGATTATGAAATCTGGCAGATGGATGTGAAAACCGCATTCCTCAATGGGAACCTCAAGAAGGAGGTGTATATGATACAACCCAAGGGATTCGTGTCGAAGGACTGCCTAGATAAAGTATGTAGGTTGCTTAGATCCATTTATGGACTAAATCAAGCTTTCCGAAGTTAGAACATAAGATTTGATGAGGCAATCAGATCTTATGACTTCGTTAAGAATGAAGATGAGCCTTGTGTGTATAGGAAGGTAAGTGGGAGCACTGTCACCTTTTTGGTATTATATGTGGATAACATCCTGATCATTAAGAATGATGTAGGAATGCTATCCATAGTAAAGACTTGGTTATCTAGACACTTCTCCATGAAGGACTTAGGGGAAGCATCCTATATCTTGGGGATTGAGATCTATAGAGATAGATCCAAAAGGATGCTTGGCTTGTCCCAGTCCAAGTAGATAGAAACCATTATCAAAAGGTTTGGCATGGAAAATTCCAAGAGTTGTCTCATATCGATAAGACATGGGATATCGCTTTCTAGGAGTATGTCCCCAAAGACTCTTAAAGAAAGGGCGAACATGAATATGATATCTTATGCCTCAGTGATAGGGTCTATCATATATGTCATGCTATGTACTAGGCTTGATATAGCGCATACTTTGAGTGTCACGAGCAGATATCAAGCAGATCCAAGCTTGGAGCATTAGAAAGTAGTAAAGTGTATCCTTAAGTACTTGAGAAGGACTAAGGATCTTTTACTAGTATATGGAGGTAGTAGCCTCAGGGTTGAAGTCTACACGGACTCAAGTTTTCAATCTAATATTCATGATAGCAAGTCGAATTCAGGGTACGTGTACACCTTGAATGGAGGAGCAGTGTGCTGGAAGAGTTCCAAGCAAGATACTACTGCTGACTCGACCACAGAAACGGAGTACATTGCTGCAGCAAAGGCAGCAAAGGAAGGAGTCTGGA
>CM017188.1:29369061-29481561 GCA_004837865.1 Musa balbisiana | reverse complement strand
TCTTTTGTAAATAGCAAGAGAAAATCATAGTAAATGATCTTGATTCAAAAGAAAGCTCAAGTTAAGAATATCAAGAAATCAAGAGAAGAATCATAATTTTTTTGAAAGAAAATCTTCTTTTTAGCAAAAGGAAGAATCATAGGATACGATCTTGAAAGAAATTGAAGTCATGAAAATCAAGAAATCAAGATAATGATCCGAAAAAGATATAAGAAACATTCATGCATTTGGAAGATTTAACATGCTTATCTCTTCTAATAAAATCAAATTGCTCCTTATTCAATGGTTTTATAAAAATATCTACTAATTGATGTTTTATATTAATAAATTCTAAAGATATATCATGATTATTAATATGATCTCTAATAAAATAATACCTAATATTAATATGTTTAGTTCCAGAATGTTGAATGAGATTCTTTGTTAAACAGATAGCACTAGTATTACCGTATTTTATAGGAATTCTTTTTAAGTAAAGTTTATAATTTTTTAAAATATTTTTCATTAAAATAACTTATACATAACATGCACCTACTACTACATATTTAGACTCAACTGTAGATAATGCAATAGAATTTTATTTTCTGGAAGATCAAGAAACAAGTGAATGACCTAAGAGTTGATATGTTCTAGATGTACTTTTTTTATCTAATCTACATCCTACAAAATCAGCATCGGCATAAGCAATCAATTCAAGATTTTTAGTTTTTAGATACCATAATCCTAGATTAAGTATTCCTTTATATATCTAAAAATTCTTTTAATAGCTTTTAAGTGAGATTACTTGGGATTAGATTGAAATCTAGCACATAGTCCAACACTAAACATAATATCAGGTCTAGTTGCTGTGAGGTATAGTAAACTACCTATCACACCTCTACAAGTCTTTTGATCAAAACATTCTCTATTAATATCCATATCTAATTTTATAAAAGTGTTCGTTGGTGTATTAATAGTCTTAGCATACTTAGTTTGACAAACAAAGGTTCCATCACTAAGTTGCTTAATTTGCAATCTTAAGAAAAAAGTTAATTCACTCATTAAACTCATTTCAAATTCTTAGTTCATACTATTGACAAAAGATTCACAAACTCATTTGAAGAACCAAAAATGATATCATCAATATAAATTTGAACTATAAGAAAATTATTTTTAAAATATTTAATAAATAATGTGGTATCAATCTTGCCTTTCAAAAAATCATTCTTAATTAGAAAGGAACTAAGTCTCTCATACCAAGCCCTTGGAGCTTGTTTAAAACCATAGAGAGCCTTAGACAACTTAAAAAATATTGAATCTCAGATTTTGGTGATAAAATCAATTGGTAAATTATTTGATCTAATCTATATGTTGGGAAAAGTGTGCAAGATTAACTATAATAGTGATCAAGGAATAAAGCAAAATGAAGTGCCAGAGTCAAGATCAAGAATTCGTTGGGAGTTCGAGAGTTCGTCGGGAGTCCGGAGGTTCATCGGAAGTGCCGCTAGAATTAGCCAAGAAGTCCAAGAGCTTGCCAAAGAAGCTCATCGGAACTCGCCAAGAAGATCATCGTAAAGTCCAGGAGCTTGCTGAGAGTTCGTTGAAAGATTGCCGAGAGATCGTCGGAAGTTTGTCGGAAGATCGTCGGAAGAAACTTAGACTTACCGGACTTATTTTGTTTAGTGTATGCCTTAAAAATCGAAGTTAGCATATAATTAGGGTTAGGATTGGGAGGTCATCCCACTAACTCAGTTAGGGGCCAACTGGGCCCAAAATACGATTGAGTTAGGCCGGATGGAAGGCCCACTCGACCACTTGGAGCCTTACAGGCGGTGGCACTACCCAGGGTGGGCAGTGGAACCGCTTGAGGCTCAGCCTTCACGAGGTCTAGGCGGTGGTACAATCGACAGTTAATGCTACCAAGCGGTGGTACCACCTTATCAAGTGATGGTACCACCAGAGCCTAGTCTCTAAGGCTCTGTTAAGCGATGGTACTACTAGACTGGGTGATGGTACCATCCAGTATTAGAGTGTTAGGCAATAGTACTACCCAATACTGGCGGTGGTACCGCCAATACCCTGAAAACCGAGGATATAACACTTTAAGGCTCCAATTCTAAAGCCAATTGAGAGCTATAAATACCCCTTACTTCTCATCTGATAAAGCATAGAGAAGTGATAAGAACTGAACCAAAACTATAGTAAAATAGCTTGCAAAAGTTGAGAGTTCACATCCATCATTTCTAAGTGTGAAAGTTTGTAAAAAAGGAGAGTGAGCCACTTATGAAAGTTCTGTAAAGAGGTGATTGATCTTTTCCCTTCAATAAAAATCAATAGTGGAAACCAATGACCTCATTGGAGGAGGTGTTGGTAGTGGATGTAGGTCAAACAATCGAACCACTATAAAATTGGCATGTTCTCTTCTTGGTGTGTACTTTACTTTTGCTGCATTCTACTTTACTTAATTGCAAACTGTCCAATCCCCTCCTCTTTATTCACTTAAAAACTTATTCAAGTTAAACATCTTTTCAAAATGTTTTTGTCGAACTAAGAGTTTCATCACACGAAGTTTTCCGAAGTTATTTAAATTTGTTGTTTTTATCCGCTACACTAATTCACCCCCTCCGCCCCCCCTCTTAGTGTCATTCTTGATCCTAACAGTTGGTATCAAAGCAAGGTCACTCTCATTTTGGTTTAAAACCCAAGAGAGATGACATTTGTCGGCAACCAAGAGGGTCACTCAATCACATGTCCACCTATGTTCAACGGGACGAATTATACCTATTGGAAAACTAAAATGAAGATTTTTCTAATTTCTATAGATTTTGAGTTATGGAACATTGTGGAAAATGACTTTCAAAAGTCTTCTCTTCCAATGAACGATTGGAATGAGTTGGAGAAAAAGACTTTCTCTTTAAATACTAAGGCTATGAATACCTTGTTTTGTGCTTTAGATAAAAATGAGTTCAATCGAGTGTCTATTTATGAAACGGCTTTTGATATTTGGCATGCATTCGAAATCACTCATGAAGACACTAGTAGAGTAAAGGAGTACAAAATAAATCTTTTAGTTCATTCTTATGAATTGTTTCGAATAAAACCAAAGTGAGACCATTGGAGACATGTACACCCGGTTTATGAATGTCGTCAACAGTCTAAAAGTGCTTGGTAAAAATTTTTCTAACTTTGAACTCATTAATAAAATATTGAGATCCCTTTCAAAGAGTTAGGACCTTAAAGTAACGGTCATTCAAGAGGCCAAGGATTTGAATAATTTTCCTCTCGAAGAACTTATCAGGTCATTAATGACCTATGAGATGACTTGCAACGCTCATGAAGAGCTTGAGATTAACCTTCCAAAGAACAGGAAGGATATGACACTAAGAACTCATGAAGACCACTTGAAAGAAAGTTCAAGTGATGAGAACTATAATGATGACTTGGCACTCTTGACAAGAAAGTTCAAAAAATTTATAAAAATAAATAAATATAAAAATGACACTAAAAATAAAATTGAACCCAAGAAAGAACAAGTTATATGCTACGAATGCAAGAAGCTTAGATATTTCAAAAGCGAATGTCCCCAGTGAAGAAGAAATAATAAAAAAAGAATAAGGCGCTCGAAGCAACGTGGGATGATTCAAGCAATTCCGAAGATGAAGAACAAAGCAATAACAAAATCTCCAACTATGCACTAATGGCTATCAAAGATGAGGTAAGTGGTTCATTAGATGCAAATTTATCTTTCAATGAGCTTTTAAGTGCTTTTCATGATTTGTTCAATGAATGTAGAATAATGAGCAAAAATCATAATTCTTTGAAAAAGGAGCATGCCCTTTTAAATAATGAATTTGAAAAACTTAAGCATGATAATCCTTCGTTGCCTCTATGCACTAAGTGTGAATACCTAGAGGCACTTGAGAAGGAAAACTTGCTACTCAAAGAAACTATAGAAAAGTTTAAGATTTGTAGTAAATCCTTGAACATGATCCTTGCCAATAAGGGTCACGTTCATAGAAGAGGCGAAATCGGATCTGTGAGTAGCTCTCACCAAAATCCAACCACCTTTGTTAAAGGTCCTACCTTACATGTATCAACCCGCACCAAATGTAACTTTTGTTGCAAACTCGAAAATGTTGTTTATAAACGTCCGTTTAAGAAATATAGTTTACACAAATTGATTTAGGTTCCTAAAGGAACTGCAAAGAACTCTATGCAAAATGATAAGTTAAGTAGATTGATTTTTAAAGCACCCAAGGTCAAATGGATACCTAAAAATCACCCTTTTTTATAGAAATATTTATCATCATAAGCTAGGAGCAAGAGATGGTACCTTGATAGTGGATGCTCAAGGCACATGATCGGAAATTTATCTAAATTCTCTAAGTTCACTAGCCTAGATGAATGGTATGTCACCTTCGGAGACAATAACAAAGGTAAAATCATTGGCAAAGGAACCATAGGTAACAAACCCAACTTTTTAATTGAAAATGTGTTGTTGGTTGATAACTTAAAGCATAATCTTTTAAGCATTAGTCAATTGTGTGATAAAGGATACATCATTAGATTTGAATTCAATGCTTGCATTATTGAAAAACCACACAAAAAAAATCTATGATTGCTCTAAAATAAAATAATATATATACTATTGACATTGATGATCTTTGTAATGAAATGTGTTTTTCGATTTTGAATGATGATGTTTGGCTTTGGCATAGGAGATTAGGTGATGCTAGCATGAAACTAATCTCTCAAATCTCATCTAGAGAACTTGTAAGAGGTATTCCTAACATTAAATTTGTTACAGATAATGTGTGTGATGCATGTCAAATAAAGATAGTTTCAAATCAAAGAATCAAAGAAGCACCTCTAGACCACAATTGATCCATATGGATTTGTTTGGACCAGTTAATACAACAAGCCTAGGAGGTAGCAAATACGCCTTTGTAATTCTAGATGATTATAGTAGATACACTTGGACATACTTCTTGGTACACAAAAGTGATTGCTTTAAGTGTTTTTCTAAGTTTTGTAAAATTATTCAAAATGAAAAAGGCTTTATGATTTCATGAATTTAGAGTGATCATGGTGATGAATTTCAAAACCATGATTTCCAAAACTTTTGTGAATCTAATGGATACAACCATAATTTCTCCACTCTGAGAAATCCTCAACAAAATAGAGTAGTAGAAAGAAAAAATAGGAGTTTGCAAGAAATAGCAAAAACAATGTTGAACGAACATAACCTACCCAAATATTTTTTGGCTGAAGCCATTAATATGACATGCTATGTCATGAATAGGATTCTAATAAGATTATTATTTTTCAAAACTCCTTATGAATTATGGAATAACAAAAAACCTAACATTTCATATTTTAAAGTTTTCAATTATAAATGTTTTATCTTGAATGAAAAAAATACCTTAGGAAAGTTTGATACAAAATCCGATGAAGTCATTTTTCTCGATTATTCTTCTATTTCTAAAGCCTTTCATGTCTTTAATAAAAGAACATTGGTTATAAAAGAGTATATTCATATTGTCTTTAATAAAGTTTTCGAATTTAAGAAAAATGAATTTGATGATGATCTTAATTTTGATGCTTTGAATTTGAATGAAACCTCTTCTCCAACTAGCAACTTAGATACATCTTCTTCCGAAACATCCTTACCTAAGGAATAGAAGTATATAGATACTCATCCTAAGGAGCTAATCATAGGAGACATATCAAAGGGTGTTCAAACTCGTTCTTCTTTTAAAAATTTTTATGCTAACGTTGCTTTTCTTTCTCAAATTGAACCGAAATGCATTGACGAAGCCTTAAAAAATGATTTATGGGTTATTGCAATGCAAGAAAAGTTGAACCAATTTAAGAGAAATGAGGTGTAAAAGCTTATTTTGAGACCTAGTGACCATTTAGTTACTGATATTAAATGGGTCTTTAGAAACAAGTAAGATTAATTTGGTATCGTGGTTAGAAACAAGGCTAGATTAGTGGCAAGGGTTTCAACCAAGAAGAAGGTATCGATTATGAAGAAACCTTCGCTCATGTGGCAAGATTAGAAGCTATAAGGATACTCCTTGCCTATGTTAGTAGTAATAATTTTAAGTTATTTCAAATGGATGTCAAAAATGCTTTCTTAAATGGCTTTATTTCCAAAGAAGTGTATGTTGAACAACCATCCGGATTTGAGAATTCTCTTTTTCCTAATCATGTGTTTAAGTTAACTAAAGCTCTCTATGGATTAAAACAAGCCCCGAGGGCTTGGTATAAGAGACTTAGCACCTTTCTTATCCAAAATAATTTCTCTAAAGACAAAGTCGATACTACATTGTTTATTAAAAATTTTAAAAATAACTTTCTTGTTGTTCAAATTTATGTTGATGATATTATTTTTTATTCTACAAACGAATCCTTATGCAAATCGTTTGCCAAGATTATGAGCCAAGAGTTTGAAATGAGTTTAATGGGTGAACTAAGTTTCCTCTTAAGCTTACAAATCAAACAACTTAGTGATGGTATTTTTCTTAGTCAAACCAAATATGCATTAGAATTGCTAAAACGGTTTAATATGGAAGGTTCAAAGGCTATCAATACTCCTTTGAGTACCTCCACTAAGTTAGACATGGACGAAAGTGAAGAAAGTTTTGATCAAAAAACTTATAGGGGTATGATAGGTAGTTTATTATACCTCACCGTAACTAGACCGGACCTCATGTTTAGCGTAGGACTTTGTGCTAGATTTCAATCTAATCCTAAGCTATCTTATCTTAAAGCCGTTAAAAAAATTCTTAGATATCTTAAACGAACCCCAAATCTAGGATTATGGTATCCAAAATCCAAAAACTATAAATTAATTGCTTATGTTGATGCGGATTTTGCTAGATGAAGAAAAGATAGAAACAGCACATCCAAAACATGTTAATTCTTAGGTCATGTACTTGTCCCTTGTGTTGAATCTCATATTTTGATGATGAAACCAATTGATACTATTTATGATTTGATCTATATTTTGAGTGATGCAAGAAGCTTCGATCAAGGAAAGACAATTAAAGTAGGAAGAATCATGTTGGGTTAGAATGGAACATGTCAGAAGATTGGACATCGAGCCGGAGGATCGATCGATGTATCGGTAGAAGGCTTCGGGCCATGGGTTCAGGCATCGGGCCTAGAAGAGGAAAAATTGTGCCAAAGAAATTGGAGTTATGGAGGTCAACTGGCCAATTGGGCAATAAGCCGCAAGAGAGGACGATGCACCAAACAATCGGACGAAGCGTCGATGAACCAATGACATGTCGGACAACATTTGATTCAAGCTTTGTAATAATTATCTAGATCGAAGTAGGTTTTAAGTGTGTAAGATTAACTACAATAGCGATCAAGGCATAAAGAAAAATGAAGTCCCGGAGTCAAGAACGAGATTTCGTTAGAAGTTTGAGAGTTTGTCGGAAGTCCGAACGTTCATCGGAAGTTCTGTCGGAATTGATTGAGAAGTCCAGGAGCTTGCCAAAAAAGCTCGTTGAACTCTCCAAAAAGATCATCGTGAAGTCCAAGAGCTTGCCGAGAGTCCACTGGAACATTACTGAGAGATCATCGAAAGTTCGCTAGAAGCTCGTCAAAAGAAACATAGACTTACAGACTTATTTAGCTTAGTAAATGTCTTAGAATTTGTAGTTAGCACATAATTAGGTTAGAATGGGGCCAACTCAATTAGGGGTCAATTGGGCCCAAGTTTGGGCTATGTTGGGCCAAGTAAAAGGCCCAAATAGTGACCCAACAGGTGGCACCGTCGTGGCACACTCTCCGAGACTATATCAAGCGGTGGTACCACCCAGACACAGCCTCCGAGAGACTGTCAGGGAGTGGTACCGCTAGACTGGGTGGTGGTACCGCCTAGTGTTAGTGTTGCAGGCGGTGGTACCGCCCAACACAAGCGGTGGTATCGCCAGTACCCCAAAAACTGGGGATGAGACACTTTTAGGCTCCAAGTTCGAATCCACTTGAGGCCTATAAATACCCCTCTCATCCCTGGTTAACATACACAAGTATAGAGAATTTAAAAGTAAGAAAATGCTGTAGCAATCACTTGAGAGATCCCCTCCTCTAATTCTAAGTTTAGAATTCTATTTAGAGATGAGTGAGTGCTTGTAAAAGGCTATCTCCTAAACTAGTGAAAATGAGAAGAGGGGTGTAAAAGGGTAGTTGGTCTTTGCCCATTGATAGAAGACCGGTAGTGGAAGCTAGTGACCTCGAGTGAAGAGGAATCGGGAGTGGATGTAGGTCACGATGACTGAACCACTATAAAATTGGTTTGCTGCCTTTTACTTTGCTGTTTACCTTTGCTGCAAATCATTTTACTTGCTCACTGCTCTACTTCCTCATTACACGTTTACAAAAGTGTTTTTATGTTAACATCCTTCCGATTGGTTTTCAACCAACGAATATTTTTTGAAATCGATGTTTTTACTATTGCACTAATTCACCCCCCTTTTAGTGCCGACTCATTCCTAACAGTTGGTATTAGAGCCACGTTATTTCTCATTTAGTTTAACACCCAAGAAAAATTTCTCTTTTCGGCTTTCAAGAGGGCTTTTCTATCGTTCGTCCTCCCATGTTCAATGGGACGGACTACACTTATTGGAAAAGCTTCCCGAAGTTGGAACATAAGATTTGATGAGATAATCATATCTTATGATTTCGTTAAGAACGAAGATGAGCCTTGTGTATACAAGAAGGTAAGTGGGAGCGCTATCACCTTCTTGGTGTTATATGTAGATAGCATCCTAATCATTGGGAATGATGTAGGAATGCTATTTATAGTAAAGGCTTGGTTATCTAGACACTTCTCCATGAAGGACTTAGGGGAAGCATCCTATATCTTGGGGATTCAGATCTATAGAGATAGATCCAATAGGATACTTGGCTTGTCTCAGTCCAAGTACATAAATACCATTGTCAATAGGTTTAGCATGGAAAATTTCAAAAGATGTCTCATATACTCTAATGAACGAATGGAATGATTTGGAGAAGAAAACTTTTTCTTTAAATGCTAGAGCTATGAATGCTCTATTTTGCGCCTTAGACAAAAATGAATTCAATCAGGTTTCTACTTGTGAAACAGCTTTTGACATTTGGCACACACTTGAAATCACACACGAAAGCACTAGTAGAGTTAAGAAAAAAAAAAAAAAAAAAAAAAAAAAAAAAAAAAAAAAAAAAAAAAAAAAAAAAAAAAAAAAAAAAAAAAAAAAAAAAAAAAAAAAAAAAAAAAAAAAAAAAAAAAAAAAAAAAAAAAAAAAAAAAAAAAAAAAAAAAAAAAAAAAAAAAAAAAAAAAAAAAAAAAAAAAAAAAAAAAAAAAAAAAAAAAAAAAAAAAAAAAAAAAAAAAAAAAAAAAAAAAAAAAAAAAAAAAAAAAAAAAAAAAAAAAAAAAAAAAAAAAAAAAAAAAAAAAAAAAAAAAAAAAAAAAAAAAAAAAAAAAAAAAAAAAAAAAAAAAAAAAAAAAAAAAAAAAAAAAAAAAAAAAAAAAAAAAAAAAAAAAAAAAAAAAAAAAAAAAAAAAAAAAAAAAAAAAAAAAAAAAAAAAAAAAAAAAAAAAAAAAAAAAAAAAAAAAAAAAAAAAAAAAAAAAAAAAAAAAAAAAAAAAAAAAAAAAAAAAAAAAAAAAAAAAAAAAAAAAAAAAAAAAAAAAAAAAAAAAAAAAAAAAAAAAAAAAAAAAAAAAAAAAAAAAAAAAAAAAAAAAAAAAAAAAAAAAAAAAAAAAAAAAAAAAAAAAAAAAAAAAAAAAAAAAAAAAAAAAAAAAAAAAAAAAAAAAAAAAAAAAAAAAAAAAAAAAAAAAAAAAAAAAAAAAAAAAAAAAAAAAAAAAAAAAAAAAAAAAAAAAAAAAAAAAAAAAAAAAAAAAAAAAAAAAAAAAAAAAAAAAAAAAAAAAAAAAAAAAAAAAAAAAAAAAAAAAAAAAAAAAAAAAAAAAAAAAAAAAAAAAAAAAAAAAAAAAAAAAAAAAAAAAAAAAAAAAAAAAAAAAAAAAAAAAAAAAAAAAAAAAAAAAAAAAAAAAAAAAAAAAAAAAAAAAAAAAAAAAAAAAAAAAAAAAAAAAAAAAAAAAAAAAAAAAAAAAAAAAAAAAAAAAAAAAAAAAAAAAAAAAAAAAAAAAAAAAAAAAAAAAAAAAAAAAAAAAAAAAAAAAAAAAAAAAAAAAAAAAAAAAAAAAAAAAAAAAAAAAAAAAAAAAAAAAAAAAAAAAAAAAAAAAAAAAAAAAAAAAAAAAAAAAAAAAAAAAAAAAAAAAAAAAAAAAAAAAAAAAAAAAAAAAAAAAAAAAAAAAAAAAAAAAAAAAAAAAAAAAAAAAAAAAAAAAAAAAAAAAAAAAAAAAAAAAAAAAAAAAAAAAAAAAAAAAAAAAAAAAAAAAAAAAAAAAAAAAAAAAAAAAAAAAAAAAAAAAAAAAAAAAAAAAAAAAAAAAAAAAAAAAAAAAAAAAAAAAAAAAAAAAAAAAAAAAAAAAAAAAAAAAAAAAAAAAAAAAAAAAAAAAAAAAAAAAAAAAAAAAAAAAAAAAAAAAAAAAAAAAAAAAAAAAAAAAAAAAAAAAAAAAAAAAAAAAAAAAAAAAAAAAAAAAAAAAAAAAAAAAAAAAAAAAAAAAAAAAAAAAAAAAAAAAAAAAAAAAAAAAAAAAAAAAAAAAAAAAAAAAAATTTCGAATCTTGAACTTGTGAATAAAGTTTTACGATCACTTTCTAAAAATTGGGATTCAAAAGTAATGGCAATACAAGAATCAAAGGACTTAAACTATTTCTGATTAAAGAACTTATTGGATCTTTGATGATCTATGAAATGACTTATGTGGAATTTGACGAACTTGAGAACAACTTTCCAAAGAATAGGAAGGATTTGGCACTTAGAACAAATGAAGACCACTCGAGCAAAAGCTCAAGTGATGATAAACTTGAACTTCTCACAATAAAGCTTAAATGTTCTTAAAATAAGAATCAAAGAACAAAACGAAACTTAAAAAGAACGTAACTACTTGCTATAAACACAAGATGAAGGAAGCACTCTGGGATGAATCGAGTTCATTCGAAGACGAGGAGCAAACCAACAAATGCAAGATGGCGAACTACGCCTTAATGACTTTTGTCAACAAGGTAAGCGACTCAATCGAATCTCTTTTTCATTACCATGAATTACTTAGTGCTTTTATGATTAGTTTTATATATATATATATATATATATATATATATATATATATATATATATATATATATATATATATATATATATATATATATATATATATATATATATATATATATTACACATACACATATACATATAACATACACATATACATATACATATACATATACATATATATATATATATATATATATATATATATATTATCATGATGATTGCATATTTTTGTAATAATACTTGCACATTAATTCCTTGTATGCTATACGAAACAATTATGTATATCTTGATGATTTTGTATTGTTTTTCGATTTTAAACATGATAGATGGTTTTCATATGAAAAACTTGAGCATACTTATATGAAATCAATCACATAAAGTGAAATACATAAAAAGAAAAATATATTATCATTGGAATTAAAATGATAAATCAAATCTCTTGTTTAAAGAAGCCTTATGTTTAATGTGTTATATTTTTTGTCATGATAATTTTAATTGAAAATGCTTTATGTTTAATGAAATCATATTTGATTTGAAGTAATGATTTGAAATCATGCTTAATGAGTTTATCTTTGAAATTATGCATAATGATTCTTGTGATTTATGGATTATCGAACTTTACCATAATGAAAGTTCTTTTTCGATTTTAAACATTAATGCATGTTTTTTTATTTGGCAATAAAAAATTTGGGCATGTTTATATGAAATCAATCATATGAATTGAAACACTAAAAAGAGAAAAATTTTCTCCTTAAAAAATTTCTCTACTTTATCGATTTTTCAAAAAGGAGAGATTAATGAATTTATCTCTTGAAAATGATTTTGATTTGATTATTTGAATTTTAATGAGCTTTATCTTGATTTTTTGAGATTTATAACTTGAAATTTCTTATGCATGAATCAAGATATTATATCATTTGATCTCCTAAGATTTTGTTTTCATTATTTAAAAGGAGATTTATTAAAATAAATCATGTCTTTTGGTATTCACAAATTGATCCTTCTTGACCTTTCATATTAATAACTTTCATGTCTTTCATATGACTCCTTTGTATTTAGGTTATGATTAGAATATTATTACAAAAAAAAGCAAAAAGTGCTAGCCTTGAATGTTAAACTTAGGCATGTTAAATTCTTGATTTCTTGAAATTTGATACTTGATGAATCAAGATCCTTGTTTTCTTATATTTCCTTTTGTTAAAGAGAATAGTTATGAATCATGATTTTTCTCTTGATTTCTCAAAATTGATGACTTAAGAATTCCTTTGAAGATTGCCTTGTAATTGATCTCTTAAAAAAAAATTACTATTTACAAAAGAAAAGACTTATTAAAATGAATCATGACTTGATTGATCTTTGATATTGATATCTTTCATGTCATGATTTTCATTATGTATAATTCTTTTGTATTTATGGTTGTATACCTTATGTAATGCTTAAAGAATTGATGTAAAGCGAAATGAATTGCACCTTTGTGTTATTCCCTTCGTTTTGCCAATGATATAGGGGGAACAAATTTTGCTAGCTTGCTAGCTAGCTTGCATACTTCAAGAAGAAACAAAAAGTTACTAGTTTGCACATAATAAAAGAAGCAAAAAGCTTGCTCATCTCCAAAGATGCAAAAATTTTGCCAACTTTCATATGTGTAAAATTTACTAGCTTGCATATTCCAAAATTATGTAAAACTTACTAAATTTGCTAGCTTGCAAATTGCATGGAGAAAGAATTGCTAATGTGCACATCTCAGAAGAGAAATATTTGCTAGCTTGCACAATTTAAGAAGATGCAAAAACATGCTAGCTTACTCATCTCAAAAGAGAAGCAAATATTGCTAACTTGTATATTTCAAGAAGCAAAAGTTGCTTTCTTGAACATCTTAAAATTACTAGCTTGCATGTTCTAAAATGTTGTAAAATTCACTAGCTTGCATGATGTAGAACTTGCTATCTTGAATATCACCAAAAATTGCTAGCTTGCAATCTCAAGAGAAGCAAAAGTGCTGTCTTGCCTATCTCAAGAAATAAAACATGCTAACTTGTACATCTTGCAAAATTTACAAACTTGCAAAACTCAAAATTATTGCTAGCTTGCTTAATGATAAAACTTGAGATTATGTTTATTGCAATGATTTGAAACTTGCTAAATGCACTTCTCCTTTTTGTTGATAACAAAGGGAGAGAAGTTATGATAATGATCATGTATGGAATGATATATTGAAATTTTGATTATGCATGATTTTATGATGACGTATTGCAAATATTCATGATTAAATTTGCTTTGACTTGAATTCAACTTGAATTAAGGTTCTATCAATATATGCATATTGATAGGGGGAGTTAAGGTTAACTCCGTCATCAATTGGTTGTCATCATCAAAAAGAGGGAGATTATTGAATCTCGGATTTTGTTGATGAAAAAAAAAAAAAAAAAAAAAAAAAAAAAAAAAAAAAAAAAAAAAAAAAAAAAAAAAAAAAAAAAAAAAAAAAAAAAAAAAAAAAAAAAAAAAAAAAAAAAAAAAAAAAAAAAAAAAAAAAAAAAAAAAAAAAAAAAAAAAAAAAAAAAAAAAAAAAAAAAAAAAAAAAAAAAAAAAAAAAAAAAAAAAAAAAAAAAAAAAAAAAAAAAAAAAAAAAAAAAAAAAAAAAAAAAAAAAAAAAAAAAAAAAAAAAAAAAAAAAAAAAAAAAAAAAAAAAAAAAAAAAAAAAAAAAAAAAAAAAAAAAAAAAAAAAAAAAAAAAAAAAAAAAAAAAAAAAAAAAAAAAAAAAAAAAAAAAAAAAAAAAAAAAAAAAAAAAAAAAAAAAAAAAAAAAAAAAAAAAAAAAAAAAAAAAAAAAAAAAAAAAAAAAAAAAAAAAAAAAAAAAAAAAAAAAAAAAAAAAAAAAAAAAAAAAAAAAAAAAAAAAAAAAAAAAAAAAAAAAAAAAAAAAAAAAAAAAAAAAAAAAAAAAAAAAAAAAAAAAAAAAAAAAAAAAAAAAAAAAAAAAAAAAAAAAAAAAAAAAAAAAAAAAAAAAAAAAAAAAAAAAAAAAAAAAAAAAAAAAAAAAAAAAAAAAAAAAAAAAAAAAAAAAAAAAAAAAAAAAAAAAAAAAAAAAAAAAAAAAAAAAAAAAAAAAAAAAAAAAAAAAAAAAAAAAAAAAAAAAAAAAAAAAAAAAAAAAAAAAAAAAAAAAAAAAAAAAAAAAAAAAAAAAAAAAAAAAAAAAAAAAAAAAAAAAAAAAAAAAAAAAAAAAAAAAAAAAAAAAAAAAAAAAAAAAAAAAAAAAAAAAAAAAAAAAAAAAAAAAAAAAAAAAAAAAAAAAAAAAAAAAAAAAAAAAAAAAAAAAAAAAAAAAAAAAAAAAAAAAAAAAAAAAAAAAAAAAAAAAAAAAAAAAAAAAAAAAAAAAAAAAAAAAAAAAAAAAAAAAAAAAAAAAAAAAAAAAAAAAAAAAAAAAAAAAAAAAAAAAAAAAAAAAAAAAAAAAAAAAAAAAAAAAAAAAAAAAAAAAAAAAAAAAAAAAAAAAAAAAAAAAAAAAAAAAAAAAAAAAAAAAAAAAAAAAAAAAAAAAAAAAAAAAAAAAAAAAAAAAAAAAAAAAAAAAAAAAAAAAAAAAAAAAAAAAAAAAAAAAAAAAAAAAAAAAAAAAAAAAAAAAAAAAAAAAAAAAAAAAAAAAAAAAAAAAAAAAAAAAAAAAAAAAAAAAAAAAAAAAAAAAAAAAAAAAAAAAAAAAAAAAAAAAAAAAAAAAAAAAAAAAAAAAAAAAAAAAAAAAAAAAAAAAAAAAAAAAAAAAAAAAAAAAAAAAAAAAAAAAAAAAAAAAAAAAAAAAAAAAAAAAAAAAAAAAAAAAAAAAAAAAAAAAAAAAAAAAAAAAAAAAAAAAAAAAAAAAAAAAAAAAAAAAAAAAAAAAAAAAAAAAAAAAAAAAAAAAAAAAAAAAAAAAAAAAAAAAAAAGATCTGCATTTTGAGTGATGCAGGAAGCTTCGATCAGGAAAAGACAATTAAAGTAGGAAGAATTATGTTAGGCTGGAATGGAACATGTCAGAAGATTGGACATCGAGCCGAAAGATCGATCAACGTATCGCAAAAGGCTTCGGGCCATGAGTTCGGGCATCGGGCCAAGAAATGAAAATTACACCAAGGAAATTAGAGTTGTGGAGGTTAACTGGCCGATTGGGCAATAGGCCGCAAGAGAGAATGATACGTCAAACAATCGGACGAAGCGTCGATGAACCAATGACATTCCAGACAACATTTGATTCAAGCTTTGTAATAATTATCTAGATCGAAGTAGGCTTTAAGTGTGCAGGATTAACTATGATAGTGATCAAGGCATAAAGCAAAATGAAGTCTTGGAGTCAAAAACGAGATTTCGTTGGGAATTCGAGAGTTCGTCGGAAGTCCAAATGTTCGTTGGAAGTTCTGCCGGAATTGATCGAGAAGTCCAGGAGCTTGCTAAAGAACTCATCGGAACTCGCCAAGAAGATTGTCATGAAGTCCAAGAGCTTGCTGGGAGTCCGTCGGAACATTGCCGAGAGATCATCGAAAGTTCGTTAGAAGATCGCCGGAAGCTCGCTAGAAGAAACCTAGACTTACGGACTTATTTAGCTTAGTGAATGTCTTAGAATTTGTAGTTAGCACATAATTGGGTTGGAATTGGGCCAACTCAATTAGGGATCAATTAGGCCTAAGTTTGGGCTATGTTGGGCTAAGTGAAAGGCCCAACAATGACCCAACAGGTGGCACCGTCATGACACAATCTCCGAGACTATGTCAGGCGGTGGTACTGCCTAGACACAATCTCCAAGAGATTGTCAGGTAGTGGTACCGCTAGACTGGGAGATGGTATCGCCCAGTGGCAGGGTGTCAAGCGGTGGTACCGCTAATTCCCCGAAAACCGGGGATCAGACACTTTGCTCTAAGTTTGAATCCACTTGAGGCCTATAAATACCCCTCTCTTCCCTAGTTAACATACACAAGCACAGAGAATTTAAAAGTGAGAAAATGCTGTAGTAATCACTTAAGAGATCCCCTCCTCTAATTCTAAACTTAGAATTCTGTTTAGAGAGGAGTGAGTAGGTTGTCTCTTAAACCTATGAAAGGAGAAAAGGGGTGTAAAAGGGTAGTTGGTCTTTGCCCATTGAAGGAAGATCGGTAGCAGAAGCCGATGGCCTCAAGTGAAGAGGAATCGAGAGTGGATGTAGGTCACGATGACCGAATCACTATAAAATCGGTTTGCTGCCTTTTACTTTGTTGTTACCTTTACTGCAAATCATTTTACTTGCTCACTACTCTACTTCCTCATTACACGCTTATGAAAGTATTTTCCGATCGGTTTTCAACAAAGGAATATTTTCTGAAATCGATGTTTTTACCATTGCACTAATTCACCCCCCCTCTTAATGCCGACTCGTTCCTAACATCTTGGTCTTCCAAGAAATAAAACTCGGTTGCATTATCTATAACTGAAGCTGAGTATATTGCAGTTGGTGCATGTTATGCACAAGTTATATGGATGAAAAATACATTAGAAAATTATAGAATTCACTTTAAGAATATTATCATAAAATGTGATAACACAAGTGTAATATGTTTAACTAAAAATCCTATTCAACTAAATATATTGGCATTATGTATCATTTTATAAGATATCATGTTAATAACCATGAGTATCTTTAGAGTTTATTGATCCGAACATTAATTAGCAAATATTTTTACAAACCTTTAATGAGAACAATTTAATTTTATTAGAAGGAGAGTTAGGGATGTTAAACTATCTGAATGCATGAGTTTATTGTATATCTGTTTCCGACTTTCTCGATTTTTCATAAATGTCCTTGACAACATTTGTTGAATTCTTGATTTTCTTTTTAAATTGAGATCCGTTTTTTCTTCTCGTGATAATTACAAAAAAAAAAAAAAAAAAAAAAAAAAAAAAAAAAAAAAAAAAAAAAAAAAAAAAAAAAAAAAAAAAAAAAAAAAAAAAAAAAAAAAAAAAAAAAAAAAAAAAAAAAAAAAAAAAAAAAAAAAAAAAAAAAAAAAAAAAAAAAAAAAAAAAAAAAAAAAAAAAAAAAAAAAAAAAAAAAAAAAAAAAAAAAAAAAAAAAAAAAAAAAAAAAAAAAAAAAAAAAAAAAAAAAAAAAAAAAAAAAAAAAAAAAAAAAAAAAAAAAAAAAAAAAAAAAAAAAAAAAAAAAAAAAAAAAAAAAAAAAAAAAAAAAAAAAAAAAAAAAAAAAAAAAAAAAAAAAAAAAAAAAAAAAAAAAAAAAAAAAAAAAAAAAAAAAAAAAAAAAAAAAAAAAAAAAAAAAAAAAAAAAAAAAAAAAAAAAAAAAAAAAAAAAAAAAAAAAAAAAAAAAAAAAAAAAAAAAAAAAAAAAAAAAAAAAAAAAAAAAAAAAAAAAAAAAAAAAAAAAAAAAAAAAAAAAAAAAAAAAAAAAAAAAAAAAAAAAAAAAAAAAAAAAAAAAAAAAAAAAAAAAAAAAAAAAAAAAAAAAAAAAAAAAAAAAAAAAAAAAAAAAAAAAAAAAAAAAAAAAAAAAAAAAAAAAAAAAAAAAAAAAAAAAAAAAAAAAAAAAAAAAAAAAAAAAAAAAAAAAAAAAAAAAAAAAAAAAAAAAAAAAAAAAAAAAAAAAAAAAAAAAAAAAAAAAAAAAAAAAAAAAAAAAAAAAAAAAAAAAAAAAAAAAAAAAAAAAAAAAAAAAAAAAAAAAAAAAAAAAAAAAAAAAAAAAAAAAAAAAAAAAAAAAAAAAAAAAAAAAAAAAAAAAAAAAAAAAAAAAAAAAAAAAAAAAAAAAAAAAAAAAAAAAAAAAAAAAAAAAAAAAAAAAAAAAAAAAAAAAAAAAAAAAAAAAAAAAAAAAAAAAAAAAAAAAAAAAAAAAAAAAAAAAAAAAAAAAAAAAAAAAAAAAAAAAAAAAAAAAAAAAAAAAAAAAAAAAAAAAAAAAAAAAAAAAAAAAAAAAAAAAAAAAAAAAAAAAAAAAAAAAAAAAAAAAAAAAAAAAAAAAAAAAAAAAAAAAAAAAAAAAAAAAAAAAAAAAAAAAAAAAAAAAAAAAAAAAAAAAAAAAAAAAAAAAAAAAAAAAAAAAAAAAAAAAAAAAAAAAAAAAAAAAAAAAAAAAAAAAAAAAAAAAAAAAAAAAAAAAAAAAAAAAAAAAAAAAAAAAAAAAAAAAAAAAAAAAAAAAAAAAAAAAAAAAAAAAAAAAAAAAAAAAAAAAAAAAAAAAAAAAAAAAAAAAAAAAAAAAAAAAAAAAAAAAAAAAAAAAAAAAAAAAAAAAAAAAAAAAAAAAAAAAAAAAAAAAAAAAAAAAAAAAAAAAAAAAAAAAAAAAAAAAAAAAAAAAAAAAAAAAAAAAAAAAAAAAAAAAAAAAAAAAAAAAAAAAAAAAAAAAAAAAAAAAAAAAAAAAAAAAAAAAAAAAAAAAAAAAAAAAAAAAAAAAAAAAAAAAAAAAAAAAAAAAAAAAAAAAAAAAAAAAAAAAAAAAAAAAAAAAAAAAAAAAAAAAAAAAAAAAAAAAAAAAAAAAAAAAAAAAAAAAAAAGTTATAAAACTTGAAATTTGAATCTTACTAAATCTCATATTTGAAATTTATATCATACTTGAAAATGATCATGAGTCCTTCCTCCTTCTATTTGCAAAGGAAAAGCCATGATTCATGGATTTTTGGATTAATGACTTGATCTTTTATCAATTCCTATGAATCCTTCTTCCTTCTATTTACAAGAAAAGACATTTGATTTATTCATGGATTTTTAATCCTTCATTTGATTATCCTCTCCTATGAATTATTCCTCACTCTTCTCATGAAAGAAGAATTTTTATTCATGGACTTTTAGTATGTGATGATCATTTGCAAGAATAAGGATTTGATTTTGTATGGACATCTTGATACTTTTAATTAATCATTTCTTTTTGCTAAAATAGAAGCTTGATTCAATGAAACTCATTTATTATGGATTTGACTTGGTTCAAATCCTTTTATGAATTTGGTTCTTGATTTTTTTTGTAGAGAATGAATTCCTCTACAAAGGGGAGAAATGTGGCAAATTGATGACATCTTGGCATTATAATATTTAAAATAATGTGTAAAATGTATCATATCGTAAATGCTTGAATGTATTATGAATGCTTGAAATATGATTGGTATCGTCAAATACATTGCAAATACTTAAAAAATATCAAATGTATCGCATATGCATTGTATGTATCGTAGATACTTGAAATGTATCATGAATGCTTGAAACGCATCGTAATGTGGCATGGATACTTGAAAATGTTTCATTCTTAAAATCATGTTTGATTTTGTATCAAAATGATAAATGTCTATGATGAGGTATCGAACTTATCAGCTAATGCTTAATTTCCTACTTTCAATTGGTATCCTCGGATTGATAAATTGTCATCTTTTATAAAACTTGAAATTTGAATCTACTAAATCTCATATTTGAAATTTATATCATACTTGAAAATGATGATGGTCTATCATCATTCGATATTGGACTTGAAAATGGATGTCATGCCTTGACATCATTTTATTGTGACAAATACGTGGTATCATATTTTGAGATGGTAAATCATGATTAGTACGTATATAACTTATCGGTTTGATGCTTAAATTCAAAGGCCTTGAATTCAAGAGTGTCTTTTCTTAAATATAGCATTTAGATAGGGGGAGTTATGGTTAACTCTATTATCAATTGATTATCATCATCAAAAAGGGGGAGATTGTTAAATCTCAGATTTTGATGATGAAATCAATTGGTAAATTATTTGATCCAATCTATATGTTGAGAAAAGTATATAGGATTAACAATGATAGCGATCAAAGCATAAAGCAAAATGAAGTGTCGGAGTCAAGATCGAGAATTTGTTGGGAGTTTGAGAGTTCGTCGGGAGTTCGGAGGTTCATCGAAAGTGCCGTTGGAATTAGCCAAGAAGTCCAGGAGCTTGCCAGAGAAGCTCGTCGCAACTCGCAAAGTAGATAATCGTGAAGTCCAAGAGCTTGCTAGGAGTCCATTGGAAGATTACCGAGAGATCGTCGGAAGTTCGCCGGAAGATCACTGGAAGCTCACCAGAAGAAACCTAGACTTGCTTTGTTTAGTGTATGCCTTAAAAATTGAAGTTAGCACATAATTAGGGTTAGGATTGGGAGGTAATCCCATTAACTGAGTTAGGGGCCAACTTGGCCCAAATTAGGGCTGAGTTGGGTCGGATGGAAGGCTCATCTGGCCACTTGGAGCCTTGCCAGGCGATGGAACCGCCTGAGGCTCGGCCTCCCAGGAGGTTTGGGCAGTGGTACCACCCAAACTTGGTGATGGTACCACTAACAGTTAATGCTGCCAGGCGGTAGTACCTCCCTGTCAAGCGGTGGTACCACTAGAGCCCGGTCTCCAAGGCTTTATCAAGTAGTGGTACTGCTAGATTGGGCGATAGTACCACCTAGTGTCAGAGTGTCAAGCGGTAGTACATCCCTGAAAACCGGGGATGTGACACTTTTTACCTCCAATTCTGAAGCCAATTGAGAGCTATAAATATCCCCTACTTCTCAGTTAGTAAAGCACAGAGAAGTGATAAGAATTGAACTAAAACTATAATGAAATAGCTTGCAAAAGTGAGAGTTCACCTCCATCGTTTCTAAGTGTGAAAGTTTGTAAAAAGTATCATTCTTGATCCTAACAAAAACATGATTCGAAAAAGTAGCATTCTCAAATCCGAGTGGTTGTTCAACATAAACTTCTTCGAAAATAAAGCCATTAAGAAAAACAATTTTAATATTTATTTAAAATGACTTAAAATTATTATAACTAGCATAAGCAAGAAGTATCATTATGGCTTCTAATCTTACCACAAGAGTGAAGGTTTCTTCATAATCAATACCTTCTTCTTGGTAGAAACCTTTAACCACTAATCTAACCTTGTTTTGAACCACGATACCAAGTTCATATTGTTTGTTTTTAAAGACTCATTTAGTGTCAATTATAGTGTGGTCACTAGGTCTGGGAATAAGCTTCTATAGTTCATTTCTCTCAAATTGATTTAACTTATCATGCATTACAAAATCTCATGATTTATCTTTTAGAGCATTGTGAATGCATTTCAGTTCAATTAGAGACAAAACAGTCATATTCGCATAAAAAAATTTAAAAGAAAAATGAATTTAAACATCTTTTGATGCATCTCTAATGATTAGCTCCTTAGGATAAGCATCTACATACTTCCATTCCTTAAGTAAGGATTCTTTTGAAGAAGATGCATCTAAGTTGCTTGGGAGAGGAGAGTTTTCATTTAAATTTAAAGCATCAAAATCATTTTTCTAAATTTTAAAAACCTCATTAAAAACAACATAGATTGATTTCTCAATAACTAAAGTTCTTTTATTGAAAACATGAAAAGTTTTAGAAATAAAGGAATATCCAAGAAAGATACCTTCATCGGATTTTATATCAAATTTTTCTAAGACATCTTTTTCATTTAAAATAAAATATTTACAACCAAAACTTTGAAATATGAAATTTTGGGTCTTTTATTGTTTCACAAATCATAAGGAGTTTTGAAAAATAATGGACTTATGAGAACCATATAGCATGTCATGTTAACGGCTTTGACCCAAAAATATTTGGGTAAGCTATGTTCGTTTAACATGGTTCTTGCCATTTCATGTAAGCTCCTATTTTTCTTCTCAACTACCCCATTTTATTGTAGATTTATTGGAGTACAGAAATTATGGTTATACCCATTTGACTCACAAAAATCTTGAAAATCACGGTTTCGAAACTTACCACCGTGATCACTACGAATAGACAAAATCATAAAACCCTTTTCATTTTAGATAAGTTTATAAAATTTCATAAAATATTTAAAATAATCACTTTTGTATACTAAGAAGTATGTCCAAGTATATCTACTATAATCATCAACAATTACAAACACGTATTTACTACCCCTAGATTTATTATATCAATTGGTCCAAATAAATCCATATGGATTAATTGTAGTGGTCTAGAGGTACTTATTTGATTAGATAGACTCCTTTTGGATGTCACCTCCTATTCTCCTCTCCCCTTCTCCTCCTCAGCCAACAGCCCCTATTTGAGGCATGTGGATAGTAAGAAAGGTCAACCCCTTCTTGATTATGTGGTGTACGCAGCAAGGGGATTTGAACAGCGATTTAAGGAGCATCTTCGTAACCCTTGCCATATGGATCATCGTTAAAAAGGAGGATAGTTGACCTCCTTCATCCTCTCCCATAGATCTATAGATTTTTAGGGATATACGATCTTCTTAGGTAACATATCTTTCTTATACAAGCAGTTTTCGTTTTCGTGGGTTTTTACGCACCAATCTTCGCACGATGATAAGAGGCTATTTTTCTATGAAAATCTAGGATTTTTATTTTCTATTCTTCCGTTGCGCATGTGATGTCGCCCTAGATTTCCCAATAGTGCAAAGCATGAACAAAACTGAAAGACATGGACATATACGAGCATTGCATTAAACACCCTATTTATAACTTTATCTATGATAGCTCCCTTGTGAGTGGCCTAGTAGACCCATCAAGTGCCACCGTGAGTAGCCTTGTCAACTCACTAAGCATCACCTTGTACATCTTAATTCTCATCGATCACAGATACCCTTCTAGGCCTCAATGTTGGAAACCAACCTGGCAACACTCCGTGACCTAACTCTATTACGCTCCCTAGCTTGAGAAGTAGGAGGGGGGCATGTGTTATGGGTAAAATGATGTGGTTGACATGATGGTGTCATATGGCTGACACACCAACCATACATTTGTTGAATCTCATATTTTGATGATGAAATCAATTTGTGAATTAATGATCTAATCCATGTATTGAGATAAGTTATATAGGAATAACTATGATTATGAAACAAGTAAAACAATTAAAGAAAAATCGAATGTTGGGCCGGAGTCAATGATCGAGCATTGGGCTAGATGAATCGGGAGATACACCAAAGGATCGGACGATGTAGTGAAAGCTCGCCAGAAGTTCGTCGGGAGTTCACCAAAAGCTCGCCGAAAGTTCGTCAGAAGTTCGCCGAAAGCTCGCCGGAAGATCACCGGGAATTCGTTGGAAGTTCATCGAGAGGGACAACTCAGATTTATTATATCGTAATTGTTTTAGCCTTAACTATCATAGTTAGGACTTTAATTTGAGTTAGTTTTGGGAGAAATCCTACTAACTCAATTAGGGGCCAATTGAGCCAAAAATATGACTGAATTGGGCCAGTTGGATGGCCTATTTAGCCACTTGGAGCCACGTCAAGCGATTCCATCGCCTAAGGCTCGGCCTCCTAGGTGGACTGGGCGGTGGTACTGTTAGAGCCCAGTCTCTAAGGCTATGTCAAGCGGTGGTACCACCTAGTGTCACTCTATAGGTGATAGTACCGCGAGTACCCCAGAAACTCAGGATGAGACATTTTTTGGCTCCATTTTTGAAGTCGTTGGGCCTATAAATATCCCACTCTTTTCTACATGAAATAGCACGAAAGTAGAACAAAAACTCTGTGATTCCAAGGTAGTCTCTTAAAGTATAGAGTCCCTCCTCCTAAAGTTTAGATACTATTCTAAGGAAGAGCATAAAGGGAAACTTTAGAAAAAGTGAGTGTAAAGGTTCTCTCCTGAGCTTGTCAAAAGGAAAGAGTTATAAGAGGATAGTTTGTCTTCATCCATTAAAGAAAGACCTTTAGTGGACCCCGGTGGCCTCAACAGAGGAGAAATCAAGAGTGGACGTATGTCACGACAACTGAACCACTATAAAATTGGTGTGCCTTCTCTTTTTTGTTATTTACTTACTTTACAACTACTTTACATCTTCATCACTCTCCTATAAACATCTTTAAGCTTAAAAATGTCTTTTCGATACGATTTTATTGTATAAATTTTCACAATCGATGCAATTCTCCAAAAGTACTAATTCACCCCCTTCCCTCTTAGTGTCGATTTCGGTCCTAACAACATTGTGGATATGTCGAGGCCATATGGCCAGCACGTCGGTGTTACATGGCCAACACGCCAACACCACATCACCGACACACCAGGACCATGTGGTTGACACCTCAGCTCTATGTAATCGACATGTTGGCACCACTTAGTTGAGTCCCCACCATCCAATTTATACCACGTGGCAAAAAGTTGTTGAGTCTTGGACTATGCTAATTAGCGACAATTACACCCAAGTTGAGTCCCCACCGACACCTCAGCCAACTAGTCACCCTCACCATCCAATCTATACCATGTGGCAAAAGGTTGTTGAGTCCCGGACTTAGTGCTAATTAGCGACAATTATGCCCAAGATTAATGCTTCAATTTCACATGAATAGTGCATCATTTGGAGGTAACAACACTAAGTGCAAGGGACTTCATATTTACATCATAATACAAACACAAGCACTTAAAATATATCCGACCTGTCCGACTCATTTATTAACTTATTAACTTAAGCATCAATGAAGTATTGTTGAGAGTGTCCTAATATAATTTTACAAGAATCAGACGAGGATGAAGAAATTTGACTTGAGACTAGCTCAAGAAAGGAACCGACTTAACAATTCCTAGATTATGTTCCCAACCATAAAATTTAGGTAGGCTAAAACGATATATATATATATATATACACACTATGACATATATGTAGGCGAAAGAGAGATGGGTCTTTATGTTGAAACTCACTATGACATTTCAACAAACAAAGAATGTCTCACCAAGATTTGGGTTGAATCAATGAGTTTGGATTATGGTTTAGACCTCTAGTCATTTGTCCCCAACATAAAAAAATTGCATATAGCTATGATAAATATATTGATTGGAAAAAAATATCTACGTACAAAAATAAGACGGTATGTATTAAGTCTCTTAGTCTTTCTTCTTTCTTTGATAGATATTTCACGTATTATGCTAGGTAAGATGTCATGCTCAACTTTCCAACAGATGACACTAACACGGAGAGGTGAAGGCTACTTGAGCTGGAATGAAGGTTGATTATTTAGCTCTCGAAGTAGGTTCAAGTGAGCTTTTATCAAGACTGCAGGCACTCCCTTTTCTGATTGTATTGACATGGGAAAGAAAGAAGTACGGGATAAATCAATAGTACATATATGTGCATACTAAATTGATCCAAACACTTTTTGGACACAAATAAATCATCACATAAGAATTTAAAGCAAAGGGTTGAATCTCCTTCCCAAGAGAAAAGTGATGAAAGAACAGAAAAGGAATGACGAGATTTATATCATACTTCGCTGGCCCTCTCCCTCTTAACAGTTTATTAATTAATCCTCTTCCAGGCAAGGACATGAGAATATAATCAAAGAACAAGTGTTTAAAATATATAGCAGGGTAGAACAGGACTACACTTTTAGGGAGAAGATATTTGCTGCCCAACTCTCCCCCTTCCTCCTTCCCCTCCCACCATAAAAAGCCCCATACTTCTTTGAGTTGCTTCGCACAAACCTCTCGTACATGAAGGACACAAACCTGATCTATAGCAGCAGCAGCAACATGCGAGAACCGACAGCAAAAAAACGTTCGACAGCGAGCACAATAATTTAGCAATCCGAAGACAAACCCAAAAGAATCTTTCGTAAAACAGATATCAGCAATTTTAATGGAGGAACCGTACCCAAGAATTTGTCATAAAAGCAGGTCTGGATGCATTACCGTCTTCCACCAGATCAACTCCAGATGTAAGGATTATTGCCCTTGAATCTTCGTTAGTTTGGTCTTCAAGGTTGCATTACGATACCAATCATTAATTCCTTGGTCTTCAACTCCAGATGTAAGTACTAATTTTCACATAGGAATTGTGAAAGCCTTCTATCTAAAAAATCCAAATATTAGATTTTGAGGGTTAGAGGGAGACAACTTACAGCTAAAAATCTTTTCATATGTGTACGGATCAGAAACAAGCAATGAGACATGAAGAGGTGATCACTCGCTAGACGTAACATTTTTACCAAAGATTTTTAGTCTTTTATGTACGTCATTATGAGAATATTATACCATGTCAATTTTTTCATCAGTTGTTAATGATGGAAAATATATGATTGTGGTACCAAGATCATTTCTAAAGATGCCAAATGTATCATTGTAGACTATAAAATGATATGCAATCACATGGAAAAAGTCAACTTTTCAATGCCAGAATAGATCAATAATTGGATTTCCCCCTTTTTTCCCCCTTCTAAAGCCAAAGCAGACATCCAAACTTACCAGCACCAGAGAATCATAAAAATTTCCAAATTGAAATGTCTCTATTTAGTTACTATTGGACTGGTTAACACTCTCTACAACCTTAATAGCATATCAAACCCTAATTAAAGATGATGCTTCATCTCTTTTCCCCTATCCAATTGTCAACATAGCTTCCAGAATGAGGCAGTGGCAGAACAAATACGACACAAAGGACAGTGAAGAAAAAATCTGAGCTTAATCATACTTGATTTGACAATACAAGATCTGCAAATAAATAGAAGCAGTACCTTCAAACAGAAATTTACATGGCAAATCCATCAACAAACAGGACTGACTTCTGAAGCTTCTTCACTGGAAGCCAATACTAGCTGTGGAGAAACAACACCTTCCTTTCTTGCCTTCTTGCGCTCCCGCTGCAGTCGGAAATACTCCCTTTTTCTTGCTTTGTAACTATTTGGATTTTCTGGCTGTTCAACACGTGGATAAACACTAACCTGTTGATACAACATCATCAATTATTCAATAAGTCTATATCAACCAAGAAAGAAAAGAGCAGTATTCTGCCTGTGTTCCAGGCCAACCTTTTTCTTGTCCGGTCCAAATTTCTCGAACTTAACCAGCCCGTCTATCAAAGAGAAAATAGTATGATCCTTGCCTAGTCCAACATTGTTCCCAGGATGAAACTGAAACATTGGACAAATCACATATCTAAAACAGATATTTCGATAAGATGCCATTCCTTGTAAGTAATGCCAACCAACCATAAATATGAGAGATTCAAATCAGGTAGTTCCTGACCTTCATTGGCAGAACGTAAATTTGCAATAATAAATCGAAGATGCCTTAAGAGAAAATGTTGACCATAACCAGAAGTTCTAAAAGTAACTAACCAAGTAGAAGAGCTATATCATCGAAAGCATAAACACATATTGAAGAAACTTATGCATCACTCTGAAGCAACACAAACAAGTATAGGCACAAAGACCAAAAATGTTATAAAAGAACATGAATGATTTTCTTTCAGCAGCTTCTGGTTTTACTTAAAGAAACCTTTCATCAAAACTTTAGTGATAAATAAATGTAGGTCCAGGGACTTGCAGAAAGATATACAGTACCATTATGAATCCACAGAAGACAATCTCTCTCTCAACTCTCTCTATAATTAAAAGGAAAATGTCAAATGTTTATTTGCTTATGCCATAAAATGTGCACTTCAACTAAAGCTGTTAGACTTCTTCAGTAATATGTAACACCTAAGCATAGTAGAGGTCAATTTATTCCATCCTGATTGTTCTTATTATATATGGCATGGAAATAAAGAACAAACTAATCCAACTTAAGAATATATTTTCAGAAAAACATTGTGTTTGACACTTCACTATTGCTACATCAAACCCTAGATATCAAAATGTTTCACTTGCATTATTTTATTTATCTTCTCACCAAATAAGAAAGAAACGAGAATTTTCTCAATTAGCCACTTTGAGTAGGTGATTTCATTTTGTGCATCCTTTTCTCTTTTGACTAGAATATTAGCAAGCTTAGAGCAACAGTTGAGGATCCTTAGTTGCTTGAGCTATATACACATAACCAAGAAGATAGATTAACATACCCAGCCTTGGCACACATATTGTGCTTGAACTTCACCATGAATAAATGGTTAAAGATGTTCAGTCCATAGATTAACAAATTCATCAGGTTCAGCCCATAAAGATGTTCAGTCCCTCTCAATCTTGTACAGGGAAAATATGCTTTGATGTATTCCAACTTAATTATTGGTTGAAGATGGAACATATTAGGATTGGCTAGTCGACTATAGCTCAGTCCAAGGTGGCTATGCTTGGGCTAAGTAGTAGAAAAAGACCATGCAGTCTAGATGCTAGAATCCTCTAGAACCATTCAGGCTCAACTGAACTTGGTCTTCTCTAACTGATTTATAATGTAGTTGATACTGTTTGGTTTTGTACGCAAAGTGTAGGTTCAACTAGCCAATCCTAATATGTTCTATCTTCAACCAATTCCAACTTAATTGCAAACAGTTCTAATTGATTCAGGCAAATTCTAATTGATTTTAGCAGGTTCTAACTGTACTAGAAAGATTCCAAACAACTTTTGTCATTTTGGTCTTCTTCATTGGATGAAAAAACAAGCTACTCTCATAATCACCAGTTACCAATCTTGATCCTAACATGGTACTTGAGTTTAATACTATGGATCATGTTGTATACATCAGTTACATATATTTTATCAACCCTCAAGATCCATCTCTTGTAGCACCCCTCTCCTCTACTATCCCAGTATATGCCATAACAGCACCAAAACACTCTACAAAATTATTCTACACAACATCAAATTATTCTATTTTATTTTTGCTTTCTTAACTGCCCAATTTGACATAACATAATAAGAAGAAGAAAAAGTTACAAACATTCACCTTGGCAGATATCCAACACTATACCTCATCCTCACCATCCTATTGATTATCTCAATAGGGTTTAGACCAAAGTTTTTAATTTCAAATAATACTGTCCGTACCGGATAGTACATATTGGTCTATCAGCAGACCGCTACACGGATCGCCCGCTACTGGGCGGTACCATCGATTGAGGTTGTTTCCGCCCTGTTATCGTCTTAAATCGACAGTGACCGAGGGAGAAGAAAGAAGAGGGGTGACTGAGGGAGAAGAAAGAAAAGGGAGAAGGGGAAGAAACAAAAGAGAGAAGAAGAGGAGAACCTGCGATGCTCTCCCTCCTCGTCTGTCAACGACTTCTTATCCACGCGAGGAGAAGAATCCTAGGCATCGCAGGGAGAAGAGAGGCGACGTCGCCTAGCCTCTCTTTTTACTTTTATATATGTATAAAAGGTTTTTTTTTTTACTATATATATATATATATAGATAAAGGCGACGTCGCCTCTCTTCTCCCCACGTGAGGTGACGTCACAGATTTTTTTTTTACTTATATATATAGGCAACATCGCAGAAAAAGATTTTTTTTACTTTTATATATATATACACACACACACCAAGCGATATACCGAAATATACCGCTTAGTATACAGTACCGTACTATACCGAGTGAATCTCAAAACTCCGGTACAGTACGAAATTTCAATCCTTGGTTTACACCTATCATATCATATACTAAAAGGTCCATGGTTATCCCATCAACACTAACAAGCATTTGGAGTCCACGATCCATTCCCATGAGACAAGTAAAATGGTTTAACAGTTTCATCAAGAATATGTCCCTCAACTTGTGAGCTATTCAGATATATCATCTTATAGTTCAATAAGCGACCACTTTACATAGACATTGGCCATAATTGTGGGCATGTGGTCTGAATCTTTTCAACTTTGTCAAAAAAAAAACAAAGTTAAACAAATATTCAAAACGCATGATGGCTAGTGATGTATATATGAAACCACCACAGTTATATTCTATCAAATTTTATTTTTAAAGATAAGCAGTTATCCAAGGCCAAAGAAAACACCGGATCAAAGTCACATGGATTAAACCTGCCAGTCTTCATAATTATGCTTGCTTATGACATATTCAGGACATGTTGCCAATGTTGATCTTCTGCAACAGGCTGGTTGACCTGATTATTCAGCACATAAAAGCTTCTTTATGATATATGTGTAACCCAGAAGACCAGCAACTGACAATCACATATCATGCCTGTTTATGACAATTTTAGCATGAATAAATTAAATAAACAGAGTTTCAGATAGGCTGAAATATGCTGATACCACATTACTAAGGTTATCCCCAGTCAATCTCATGCAGAGAAGCATATGGTTTTACGTGCACACATGACACACTTAAACCAACCTATCCAAATTGAACCTACACTTTGATATAAAAACAAACAATATCTACTATCAAGCCGCAAATCAGACCAAGTTCCAAAACCAGGCTCAAGAAGATTTTTTTTAATCAGAGTTCAAGCGAAGCTGATCCCAAGACAAGATTGAGCTACACATAGGCCAAATCTTGACTACCAATTTGGGGTGGCAACTTAAGGTAACCCCATGAGTACTGATTCACCATCTTGATCCTAAATCCTGTAGTTAAACTCAGTCCAAAAGGTTCAATATCTTAAAGGAATGGGAATAATAAAACCTCCATAGTAGGCTCAGTCAGGAGATAAGAGTTCCCTTAACATCTGTCTGCAGTCTTAAAGAAAACACCATATCTAAATCACATCGTATGCCATCCATTTCAACGATGAGTAACAAAGAGAAACCCATTGCCCTTACATCCACATCAAGGTGTGAGAACAATCACTGATAATCCAATGGACTTGTAGGATTATCACTAATGATCCACTGATCCAGTAGAATGCTAGAACCATCCAGCTACTCCCCTTTCCATAAATCAAATTTCCTTCATGCCAACTCTAAAATGACTTTATTCTCATCTCCCCCTCACCCCGCTATCATATTCGACATATCAAATGAATGGCGGTGGCAAAATACAAAATGCCAACTCTAAAATGACTTTGTTCTCATCTCCACCTGAGTACTCAGGGAACAACACCGTAATTTTCCGTGATTTGATTCTTTTCGTACAAAATACAATGCAATCATGACCACAGAGAAAAAGAAAGATGAAACCGAATGCGGAACTGCTAGTGACGAGTTGAGTTCCGGAATAGAGTTCTCATTAGGATCTGATACGAACATAGCAATGGCTGAAACATTAACCAATTCTATATTCAAAAATATATCATCCAGCAGAAAGATTCAAACAAGAACTGAGGTCTGTTACCTTGGTTCCGCGCTGCCGCACGATGATGGCACCAGGCTGGGCGACCTGATCGCCGTAGATCTTGACGCCGAGCCGTTTCCCCCTGGAATCACGGCCGTTCTTGGTGCTACCGGCCCCCTTCTTGTGCGCCGACTCGATCGTCAGCGGGGACCTCATGGGGAAGGAGATGGAGGTACCGATGCCAGGGCGGGGCAGCCCGAGGTCACCCCTGAGGTAAGAAGATGCGGAGCTCGACCCCAAGGAGAGTCCCTTGAATGCGCCTACGAGGTTGAAGGCCACGGTCGCCATGAAAACTAGGCCTTCTTGTTTCTCTGGTTCACCAGAAGGAGCGCTAGCCTTATCTCGAGCTCTCGCTTCGGATAAGAGGGCAAACCCCAGGAGCTATTGGAAGGAAAACGGTAACTCTACGACTTGCGGTACGACACAACTCGGTGTCCCCCACCACGATATGCACCTCATTCTCGAGTGGTCATTTACGTCGCTGTCTGTAGTTAAACGTAAGATCTGAAACCTACTAGAATTCACTAAATGAACGAAACCTATAAATGCGTACAACAATATTACTCCTAACATCCACAGTCAAAGTACTGATAAATCCATTCGTAGAATCAATGGTTTGTTAAAGCACTTTTTATCCCCAATTAGAAATGCCATGTTGATCAATTCTATGATTAATTTCATTCCTCTTCTCTCTATTGCTAGTTGTTGGACTAGTAATAGATTTGCTAACAGCATCTTTAAATTCAGTAAACATTTGTTTAGGATAACTCTTCTTTGCATAGAAAACTCAAACTTCTTAGTTGGGATAATATTTAATTAGATAATATCACATAATTGTTAGATTACATCATCATATTTAATTAGATAAGATGTATTATATATTTAATTAAATTCTGATTATGATTATTAATTAATAGAAAAAAACTTATGAGAAAAACTCTCATAATTACTTATCCTAGATTATCTACTCTCGTCTATAAAAGAATATGACCTTTTAGTAACTCAACGGGGAGACATTGATATGTGACATTATTAAGGGATTACAGATCTTCTCTCATCTCCCTTTAGTCATGTGAACTAATCATTGAGAAATTATATATCTTCTCTTATCGCCTCTTTGTCCCTAGTTCATTGCTCATAACGGTTCTATAAAAGATACGAAGAGATGAGAAGATGAGTCTAACTTTTTTTTTCTTATATCGATTTATATTCTTTCTCTTGCTTGTGACTTTTGCTTGTGATTACTTATTATTCACTTTACTCACAACCCTTACTCATACTCAATAATTAGTTAATCATATTTTATATAGATTTTATGATCAAAATTTAAGAATAAATGATATTTTTAATCAATTAAGAGGGACACTTTATCATACGTCTTCTCATGTTTAATAGGGCAGATTATATTTATTAAAAAACATGAATGAGAATTTTTTTACTTTTAATGAATCTTGGTTAATAGAATATTTTCGAGTTTGGCTTTTTAAAATCTTCTAAACCAATAGATAAATGGAATGATTTTAATAAGAAAATATTTTATTTAAATACTAAAACTATGAATGCTTTATTTTATACTTTAAATAAAAATGAGTTTAATCGAGTTTCAACCTATGACAGTACATATGATATATGACAAACACTTGAAATCACTCAAGAAGGCACAAGTAGAGTAAAAGAATTCAAAATTAATCTTTTGCTTCATAGTTATATATTCAAAATTTAAATTTTACAATAGTAGTACTATTAGAGCCTATAATTATAGTGGTAGTATCACCCAATATTAGTAGTAGTACCGCTTCTACCCTGAAATTCAGAGATTTAAATTTTTTGGCTCTATTTTTAAGCCTTTTGGGTCTTATAAATATCTCACTCAGGCTTAGTTGATGGTGCATCCATTTCTATATTTGTGAACTGTTATAGATCTCTCGAATATTATTTTAGTCACTTTCTCCTTTTTGAGTTTAGTTATGATATTAATTATAGAACGTGAGAGATCTTTTGTAAAAGAGTGAGCATAGAAGTTCTCTCCTAAGCTTATAAAAAAAAAAAGTTATAACAAAGGTGGTTGATCTTCGCCCATTATAAAGAAGATCGGTAGTGAAAGACGATGGCCTTAAGAAAAGAGGAATTGGGAGTGAATGTAGGTTGGGAAGACCAAACTATTATAAATTGATTTGTATTCCTTCTCTTATGACTTTTACTTATGATTACTTACTTATTATTCACTTTACTCGCAACCATTACTCAAACTCAATATTTGGTTAATCATATTTTTGATATAGATTTTAAGATCAAACTTTAAAGATGACTAAACATAGCACTAATTCATCCCTCACCACTCTCCCCCCACCCCTCTTAGCGCTATTAAGATTCTAACGATTGGTATTAGAGTAAGTTTCTCTCATTTAAAGTAATATCCAAAAGAGAATAAATGATATTATTAATCAATTAAGAAGGGTACTTTATCATATGTCTTCTTATGTTTAATAGGACAGATTATACCTATTAGAAAACATGAATGAGGATTTTCCTAGTTTTAATGAATTTTAATTATTAGAATGTTGTCGAGTTTGGCTTTCAAAAATCTAATGAATAGAATAATTTTAATAAGAGAATATTTTCTTTAAATGCTAAAACTATAAATGTTTTATTTTGTGCTTTAGATAAAAATAAGTTCAATCGAGGTTCTACCTATGACACTGCACATGATATTTGACAAACACTTGAAGTCACTCAAGAAGGCACAAGTAGATAAAAAGAATTCAAAATTAATCTTTTGGTTTATAGTTATGAATTCAAAATTCAAATTTTAAAATAGTAATACAGTTAGAGCCTATAATTACCATGGTAGTATCACCCAATATTAGTAGTAGTATTGCTTGTATCACAAAATTCAAATATTTAAATTTTTGAGTCCTATAAATATTTCACTTAGGCTTAGTCAATGATGCATCCATTTCTAAGTTTGTGAAGTGTTATAGCTCCTATTTTGAATATTGTTTTAGACTCTTTCTCCCTTTAAGTTTAATTGTGATACTAATTATAGGAGGTACGAGATCATTTGTAAAAGAGTGAGCATGAAGGTTCTCTCCTATGCTTATAAAAAAAAGTTATAACAAACGTAGTTGATCTTCAGTTAGAAAGAAGATCAGTAGTGAAAGTCGATAGCCTTAAGAGAAGAGGAATTAGAAGTGGACATAGGTTGGGAAAACCAAATCACTATAAATCGATTTACATTCCTTCTCTCGCTTGTGACTTTTGCTTGTGATTACTTACTTATATTCACTTTACTCGTAACCCTTACTCATGCTCAATATTTGGTTAATCATATTTTTTATGTAGATTTTATGATCAAACTTTAAAGAATATTAAATATATCACTAATTCATCTGTCACCACTTAACGTTCTCTCATTTCAATTAATACCTAAGAGAGAATAATTGATATTTTTAATCAATTAAGAGAGACATTCTATCATACATCTTTTTATATTTAATGGGACGGATTATATCAATTAAGAAATATGAATAAAGATTTTTTTATTTTTAATTAATTTTATTAATAGAATATTATCGAGTTTGGCTTTCAAAAATCTTCTAAACCAATAGATGAATAGAATGATTTTGATAAGAGAATGTTTTCTTTAAAAGCTAAAACTATGGATGTTTTATTTTATGTTTTAGATAAAAATAAGTTCGATCAAGTTTTTACTTGTGACACAGCATATGATATATGAGAAACACGGGAAGTCACTTAAGAAGGCACAAGTAAATTAAAAAATTAAAATTAATCTTTTGGTTCAATGTTATGAATTTAAAATTTAAATTTTACAATAATAGTACCGTTAGAGCCTATATTACCGTGGTAGTATCACCTAATATCAGTACCTCTTGTACCTCGAAATTCAAGAATTTAAATTTTTGGCTCTATTTTTTAAGCCTTTTGGGTCCTATAAATATCTTATTTAGGCTTGGTCGATGATGCATCGATTTCTAAGTTTGTGAAGCATTATAGCTCTCTCTTTAAATATTATTTTAGTCTCTTTCTCCCTTTTGAGTTAGTTGTGATACTAATTATAGGAGGTGAGAGATCTTTTGTAAAAGTGTGAGTGTGGAAGTTCTCTCCTAAGCTTATATAAAAAAAGAAAAGTTATAAAAAATGTAGTTGATCTTCACCAATCAGAAAGAAGATTGGTAGTGAAAACCGATGGCCTTGAGAGAAGATAAATTGGGAGTGGACGTAAGTTGAGAAGACAAAACCACTATAAATCGATTTACATTCCTTCTCTTTACTTGTGACTTTTACTTGTGATTACTTATTATTCACTTTACTCGCAACCCTTACTCATACTCAATATTGGTTAATTATATTTTTTATATAGATTTTATGATCAAACTTAAATGATGTTTTTAATCAATTAAGAGTAACACTCTATCATACGTCTTCTCATGTTTATGGGATGGAGTATATCTATTAGTAAACATGAATGAGGATTTTTTTACTTTTAATGAATTTTAATTATTAGAATGTTGTCGAGTTTGGCTTTCAAAAATCTAATGAATAGAATAATTTTAATAAGAGAATATTTTCTTTAAATGCTAAAACTATAAATGTTTTATTTTGTGCTTTAGATAAAAATAAGTTCAATCGAGGTTCTACCTATGACACTGCACATGATATTTGACAAACACTTGAAGTCACTCAAGAAGGCACAAGTAGATAAAAAGAATTCAAATTAATCTTTTGGTTTATAGTTATGAATTCAAAATTCAAATTTTAAAATAGTAATACAGTTAGAGCCTATAATTACCATGGTAGTATCACCCAATATTAGTAGTAGTATTGCTTGTATCACAAATTCAAATATTTAAATTTTTTGAGTCCTATAAATATTTCACTTAGGCTTAGTCAATGATGCATCCATTTCTAAGTTTGTGAAGTGTTATAGCTCCTATTTTGAATATTGTTTTAGACTCTTTCTCCCTTTTAAGTTTAATTGTGATACTAATTATAGGAGGTACGAGATCATTTGTAAAAGAGTGAGCATGAAGGTTCTCTCCTATGCTTATAAAAAAAGTTATAACAAACGTAGTTGATCTTCATTAGTTAGAAAGAAGATCAGTAGTGAAAGTCGATAGCCTTAAGAGAAGAGGAATTAGAAGTGGACATAGGTTGGGAAAACCAAATCACTATAAATCGATTTACATTCCTTCTCTCGCTTGTGACTTTTGCTTGTGATTACTTACTTATATTCACTTTACTCGTAACCCTTACTCATGCTCAATATTTGGTTAATCATATTTTTTATGTAGATTTTATGATCAAACTTTAAAGAATATTAAATATATCACTAATTCATCTGTCACCACTTAACGTTCTCTCATTTCAATTAATACCTAAGAGAGAATAATTGATATTTTTAATCAATTAAGAGAGACATTCTATCATACATCTTTTTATATTTAATGGGACGGATTATATCAATTAAGAAATATGAATAAAGATTTTTTTATTTTTAATTAATTTTTATTAATAGAATATTATCGAGTTTGGCTTTCAAAAATCTTCTAAACCAATAGATGAATAGAATGATTTTGATAAGAGAATGTTTTCTTTAAAAGCTAAAACTATGGATGTTTTATTTTATGTTTTAGATAAAAATAAGTTCGATCAAGTTTTTACTTGTGACACAGCATATGATATATGAGAAACACGGGAAGTCACTTAAGAAGGCACAAGTAAATTAAAAAATTAAAATTAATCTTTTGGTTCAATGTTATGAATTTAAAATTTAAATTTTACAATAATAGTACCGTTAGAGCCTATAATTACCGTGGTAGTATCACCTAATATCAGTACCTCTTGTACCTCGAAATTCAAGAATTTAAATTTTTTGGCTCTATTTTTTAAGCCTTTTGGGTCCTATAAATATCTATTTAGGCTTGGTCGATGATGCATCGATTTCTAAGTTTGTGAAGCATTATAGCTCTCTCTTTAAATATTATTTTAGTCTCTTTCTCCCTTTTGAGTTTAGTTGTGATACTAATTATAGGAGGTGAGAGATCTTTTGTAAAAGTGTGAGTGTGGAAGTTCTCTCCTAAGCTTATATAAAAAAAGAAAAGTTATAAAAAATGTAGTTGATCTTCACCAATCAGAAAGAAGATTGGTAGTGAAAACCGATGGCCTTGAGAGAAGATAAATTGGGAGTGGACGTAAGTTGAGAAGACAAAACCACTATAAATCGATTTACATTCCTTCTCTTTACTTGTGACTTTTACTTGTGATTACTTATTATTCACTTTACTCGCAACCCTTACTCATACTCAATATTTGGTTAATTATATTTTTTATATAGATTTTATGATCAAACTTAAATGATGTTTTTAATCAATTAAGAGTAACACTCTATCATACGTCTTCTCATGTTTAATGGGATGGAGTATATCTATTAGTAAACATGAATGAGGATTTTTTTACTTTTAATAAATTTTGATTAATAGAATATTATCGAGTTTGGGTTTCAAAAATCTTCTAAACTAATAAATGAATGGAATAATTTTGATAAAAAAATATTTTCTTTAAATCCTAAATCTATGAATACTTTATTTTATGCTTTACATAAAAATAAGTTCAATCGAGTTTCTACCTATAACACTACACATGATATATGACAAATACTTAAAGTCACTTAAGAAGACACAAGTAGTGTAAAAGAATTCAAAATTGATCTTTTAGTTCATAGTTATAAATTTAAATTTTAAATTTTACAATGGTAGTACCATTAGAGCCTAGAATTACGGTGGTAGTATCACCCAATATCAGTAGTAGTACCGCTTGTACCCCTAATTCAAGGATTTAAAATTTTGGCTTTATTTTTGAAGCTTTTTGGGTCTTATAAATATCTCACTCAGGCTTGATCAATGGTACATTCATTTCTAAGTTTGTGAAGTGTTATAACTCTCTCTTTGAATATTATTTTAGTCTCTTTCTCTCTTTTGAGTTTAGTTGTGATACTAATTATAAAAGGTGAGAGATCTTTTGTAAAAGAGTGAGCGTGGAGGTTCTCTCCTAAGCTTGTAAAAATAAGAAAATTTATAATAAAAATAGTTGATTTTCACCTATTAGAAAGAAGATTAGTAGTGAAAGTTAATGGCCTTGAAAGAAAGAAGAGGAATTGAAAGAAAGAAGAGGAATTTATAGTGGTTGGAAAGACCAAACCACTATAAATCGATTTGTATTCCTTTTCTTGCTTGTGATTTTTGTTTATGACTACTTACTTATTATTCACTTTACTCGCAACTCTTACTTATACTTAATATTTAGTTAATTATATTTTTGACAATTGATATCAGAGCAAGGTTTTCTTATTTAGATTAATACCCAAGAGATAATAAATGATATTTTTAATCAATTAAGAGGTACTCCCTATCATACGTCTTCTCATATTTAATAGGACAGATTATATCTATTAGAAAACATGAATGAGGATTTTTTTACTTTTAATGAATTTTGATTAATAGAATGTTATTGAATTTGGTTTTCAAAAATCTTCTAGACCAATAGATGAATGGAATGATTTTGATAAGAGAATGTTTTCTTTAAATGCTAAAACTATGAATGCTTTATTTCTAATTTAAATAAAAATAAGTTCAATCGAATTTCTACTTATGACACTGCACATGATATATGACAAACACTAGAAGTCACTCAAGAAGGCATAATTAGAGTAAAAAATTTTAAAATTAATCTTTTGATTCATAGTTATGAATTATTTAAAATGAAACTAATCAAATCTATTAGTGATATATACACCCATTTTATGGATGTTGTCAATAGATTAAAAGTTCTTAGAAAAAATTATACTAATATTGAATTGGTGAGTATGATCTTAAAGTCTCTTCTTGAAATTTAGGATCCAAAGGTAACGATAATCTAAGTAGTTAAAGACTTAAACCGCCTTTTTCTTGAAGTACTAATTGGATCTTTAATAATGTATGAAATAATATGCAAAACACATAATGAGAAAGAGAAAAACCTTTTAAAGAAAATGAAGGATATTGCTTTCAAATCTAAAGAAGATTACTCAAGCAAAAACTCATATAATGATGATAAAGACATAAAACTTCTTATAAAATGATTCAAAAAGTTTATGATGAAAAATAAGACAAATATAGTAAGAAGAGAAGGTAAGAATAAAATTGAGCCAAAAAAAAATACAATCATATACTATAAGTTTAAAAAGCTAGGACACTACAAGAATGAGTGTCCATGGTTGAAAAAGAAGTTATTAATCTAAAAGAAGAAAAAATACTCAAAACAATATGGGATGAGTTAAGTGAGTAAGAAGTGGAAGAGCAAATCAATGAAGAAGTGACAAATTATGCCTTAATGGCTTTCAATAATGAGGTATTTAACTCTCTAAAAATTTCTTTATCACATAATGAATTACTTAAAAGTATTTCATTATTTATATGATGAACTTAAAATGATTAGTAAAAAAATATAGTTTGCTAAAAATGGATCATGTCTTGCTCACTAATGAATTCAATGGACTAAAAGATAAGTATGACAATTATATGTCAACATCTTATACTAAATGTGAAGATTTAGAATTATCTAATCTTGAACATAAAGGAGTTATTTCAAAACTCATTTACTTTGAAAAATACAAAAAGAGACTTAATTATCATGAATAAGAAAGTAAAACATTGCTTAGAAAAATCAATTTATGTTAATGATATAATATAATCTATTACAAAGAAAAACATATTTATACAACAAACATTAGAAAATTTTAAAATTATTTTAATTCACTTGATATGATTCTTGCTAAATAAAGTTGTGTATTAAAAGAAGAACATGTTGGTTTCACGAATAATAGCACTCATCAAAAACCAATCAAGTTTGTAAAAGGACCTACATTGCATACTCATACTCATTAGAAAGTTAAATATAATTTTTGTGAAAAGTTTGATCACTATACTTACACATACTCTTAAGAAATATAATCACATTAAATTGATTTAGGTCTTTAAAGTAACCATAAGTGATTTAAAGTCAAAAGGCAAGAAAAGTATATCTAATCACGAAGGACCCAAAGTTAAATGAGTACCTAAACAAAACTCTCTTTCTTATATATATGTCTACAAATAAGAGTTATAAGCAAAAAATAGTATGTTGATTATAGATGCTTAAGACACATGACCGAAAATCCTATAAACTTCTCAAAGTTTACTAGTCGAGATGGAGGATATGTTTACCTTCGAAGATAATAATAAAGAAAAAATAATTAGTATTAGAAATATTAATAATAAATTAGATCTCTTAATTAAATATTTTTTTAGTAAATGATTTGAAATATAACTTATCTAGTATTAGCCAATTTTATGATAAAGAATATATTATTAAATTTTAATCTCATGCTTGTATCATAGAAATACCAAATTAGAATAAATCTATGGTAGCTTTAAAATGTGATAATATTTATACTATTGATCTTGATGATTTTCATAATATAATTATTTTGAAATTTTGAATGATAATGCATGGCTTTAGCATGGGAGGCCAGGATATGTTAATATGAAATTAACTTCTAAAATGAAGGAACTTGTAAGAGAAATATCTAAAATTAAATTTGTTAAAGATAAAATTTATGATAAGTGCCAAATAGGAAAACATATAAGGAGTAGTTTTTAACCCAAAAATCAAGTAAGTACCTTTAGACCATTGCAACTAATTCACATAGATTTATTTGGACCTATTTATATCATAAGTCTAGGAGGTAACAAATGTGCTTTTATGATTATTAATTATTATAGTAGATATACTTGGATATACTTGGTAGATAAAAATAATTATTTCAAATATTTTATCAATTTTTTAAAATATTTAAAAAAAAATTATTATCTATTCGTAGTAATCATAATGGTGAATTTAACGATCATGATTTTCATAAATTTTGAGATTTGAATGGGTATAATCATAATTTCTCCACTTTAAAAAATTTATAATAAAATAGAGTTATTAAGAGAAAGAATAAAAGTTTACAAGAGATAGCAATGACTATTCTTAATGAATATAACCTACCCAAATACTTTTAGGCCAAATCCATTAACATGACTTGCTATGTCATGAATAGGGTTCTTATAAGACCTCATCAATCTAAAATTTCATATAAATTATAAAACAATAAAAGACCTAACATCTCATATTTCAAATTTTTTGTTACAAATATTTTATTTTAAATAATAAGGATGTCTTAGAAAATTTTGATGTAAAATCTAATAAAGGTTTTTTTTTTATTCTTCTATCTCTAAAGCATATGGAGTTTTCAATAAGAGATCCTAAGTCATTCAATAATCTATTCATGTTATTTTTTTATAAATCTATCAAAATTAAGAAAAATAATTTTGATGATGATTTTGAATTTAATAAATTAAATTTGAATGAGGATTCTACTCTCCAAATAAACTCGAATACATCTACTTCCAAAGAAACCTTACCTAAGGAATAAAGTATATAGATACACATCCTAACGAGCTAATTATTTGATATACATCAAAAGATATTCACAACTTGTTTGTCGTTAAAAAATATTTATACAAATACTATCTTTTGATATCAAATTGAGCCTAAATGTATTGATGATACTCTTGAAGATAACTCATACATCTCGGTAATACATCAAGAGCCAAATCAATTTGAAATAAATAAAATTTGAGTGTTTATTATTAGACCTAGTGATCATCTTATAATTAATATTAAATGAGTCTTTAAGAATAATCAATATAAATAAGGTGTCATAGTCCGAAACAAGGCTAGATTAGTAGTTAAAGGTTTCAATTAAGAAGAAAGTATAGACTATGAAGAAACCATTGCTCCTGTGGCTAGACTTAAAATCATAAGGATATTTTTCTCTATGTATAATTTAAAATTTTTAAATTATTTCAAATGAATGTCAAAAGTGTTGTTCTTAATAGTTTTATTTTCAAAAAACTTTATGTTGAGTAGCCACCAAGATTTAGAAAATGATATTTTTTAATTATATTTATAAATTATCTAAGGCTTTCGATTAGTTGAAACAAGCCTATAGAGCTTGGTACGAGAGACTTAGCTTCTTTCTTATTCAAATTAATTTTTCAAAAGATAAGGTTGATACCACATTATTTATTAAATATTTTAATAATAATTTTTATTATTCAAATTTATATTGATGCTATCATTTTTTGTTCTACTAATAAATCTTTATGTGAATCATTGACTAGGAGTGTGAGTTAAGAATTTGAAATGAATTTAATGGATGAATTAATATTTTCTATAATTTCAAATTAAGTAACTAAATAATGAGATTTTCATTAGTCAAACCAAGTATACTCTTGATCTACTAAAATGATTTACATAGATGATGTTAAGTCTATCAACAAACTAATGAGTATCTCTACTAAACTAGACATGGATAATGAAAGAGAATACTTAGATCAAAAAATATTTAGAGGCATGATAGGTAGTTTACTATATCATACTGCAACTAGACCTAATATAATATTTAGTATTAGGCTTTGTATAAGATTTCAGCCTAATCCTAAATAATCTCACTATAAAGTAGTTGAAAAAATATTTAGATACTTAAAAGGAACTCCTGATTTATTGTATCCTAAATCTAAAATTTTTTATTTGATTGCTTATGCTAATGTTAACTTTGTATGATGTAGAATATATATAAAAAATATATTTGGAACTTGTTAGTTCTTAGGTCATACACTTATTTCTTAGTCTTTCAAGAAGCAAAACTTTACCATACTATCTACAATTGAAGTTGAATATGTTGTAACAAGTGCATATTATGCATAGATAATTAAGATAAAAAAACACTTTAGAAGATTATATACTTTACTTAAAAAATATTTCTATAAAATATGATAATATTAGTATAATTTATTTGACAAAGAATTCTATTCAATACTCTAGGACTAAGTACATTGATATTAGACATCATTTTATTAGGGATCATGTTAGCAATTATGATATATCTTTGGATTTTATTAATACGAAACATCAGTTAGTAGACATTTTTACTAAACCACTAAGTGATAAATAATTTAATTTTATTAGAAGAGAATTATGTATGTTGAATATTTTAAATGTGTGATTAAAGTCCTTTTGCTATTTGTTCTTCAATGATACTTTCTTAAGATTTATCCAAATGAATCATTATTTTTACTTGACTTCTTAGTATTCCTAACTTGAAATTTATTTTCTGACTCTTTTGTATTCATTACTTATATATTTCATTCTTCTTACTGATAATAAAAGGGTGAGAAGAAGTAACTCGTATTTTTTTATTGATAGCCAAGGGGGAGAAGTAATTTATGCCTAGCTTATATGTTGAACAAGAAGACTTATGATGCTTTTATAACTTTTTATTAGTAGTGACTCATACCTAACTTTTATTAATTATTTTTTAAAATTTAAAACTTGATTAACAATTTAGAATTGTAATGATAATATCAACAATATCGAATTTAACTCAACTTGAATTGAAAAATATCATTAAAAAATATTATATTAAATCTAAGTTCATTATATTTTTAAGATGACATATAGATAAGAGGAGTCTTGTTAAAACCTCATCATCAATTGACTCCTTAATCTCCATAACTTGAACTTATCTTTGATAATACAATAGTGAGATCCTTCGTATACCATGATATCAAAGTAATTCTTATTAAAATATTGATAAAAAAGGGGAAAATAATATCATAATATCACTCCCTTCTTTTTGCTGATGACATAAGGGAGAAATAGTAACTTATGTTTTTTGTTTATGATAAAGGGGGAAATGGTAACTCATGCATGAATAAGGAGAATCATGATTTTTTTTTTGTTATTATATAACTTATATTTGATTTATACAAATGGTTAATTTATATTTATATTTTGATTAACATTACACATTAATAATGGTTGAAATTTAAAACTTAAAATGATTATGATTATAACTTGAAGTTTAAAACTTGATTGAATATTGATTTTTGGGCTTGAATGATTGAACCATAATATCAACAAGATCAAATTTCTTTCAACATGAATTTGGTATAAGAATTTAAAATGATATATAATCATTTGAGTTCAAGTTTGTTATAATATTTTTAAATGTCATATAGATATTGGAAGTCTTGATAAAACCTCGTCATTAATTGATTGTCATCATAAAAAATTTTGATGATAAAATTAATTGATGAGTTTATTAAACTAATATGCTTTTGAGATAAGTGACATAGGAAATACTTCGATCGTGGACTTGGACCATCAAATGATCAACTATCGAGTAAGAGAGTTGGACATTGCATCGAGAAATTATCATGTCGAAAATTGAACGTCAAGCCAAAAGATTGATCGATGTGATAGAGATTGAATTTCATACTATAAGTTTAGGCATCATCTTAGAAGGATTAGATATTACACCGGAAGATTAAATGTCGTGGAAAAATCAACATGTCGATAGAATGGGCGATATACTAAAAGAAAAGGCGATGTGTTGGAGGTTCAGATGAAATGTCAGAAGATCGGATGACATGCTGGAATAGTGTACAATGTACCAAAAGCTTCCAAAATGTATTGGATATGTGGTTAATTTGTAAAAATCTTTATCGAGGTTATTTTGAGTCAATTTAAGTCGTATTGAGTCAAAATAATGTCAACTTGTCAACAAAGATATTGGCCTTGAAACAAAGCCGAATTAGACCTATTAAAAAGCTAAACTAATGGAGTAGGACTGGGTGATGATACCACTTAAGTTAGTCGATAAACATTGTTTATACATGTCAGCCTTTTCGATAATGGTACCACATATAGTGGCAGTAGTACCTATTGCCTAGGGAGATGGCAGTACTATACAGAATTTTAATTTTGTGGTGGTAGTACCGTCGGAGTCCAGAATTATGACGTTAAAAGTTACGATGATAATATCGCCCAATATCAATAGTAGTATTGCCCCTATCCCCAAAATTTTAGAGATTTGAATTTTTTTGATTCTATTCTTGAAGCGTTTTGGGGCCTACAAATATCTCACTCAGGCTTGATTGATGGTGCATCCATTTTTTAGTTTTGAAGCATTGTAGCTTCTTCTTTGAGCATTATTTGAATTGCTTCCTCCCTTTTGAGCTTAGTTATGATACTAAGTTATAAGAGGTGAAAGATATTTTGTAAAAAAATTAGCGTAAAGGTCCTATCTTAAGCCTATAAAATGGTGAAAAATTATAACAATCGTAGTTGATCTTTATTTATTAGAAAGAAGATTAGTAATGAGAGCCAGTAACCTTGAAGGAAGAGAAATCGGATGTAGACATATATTGAAAAAATCAAACTATTATAAATCTATTTGCATTTCTTCTAGATTTTTGTTTGTGATTGCTTGCTTATTATTCACTTTACTCACAACTCTTATTCACACTCAATATTTAGTTAATCATATTATCAATATGTTTTTTATGATCGGGTTTTAAAGATAATTAAAATTTACTATAACACTAATTTACTTTTGTAAAAAAGTGTGAAGCGTGAAGGTCCTATCTTAAGCCCATAAAAAGATGAAAAATTATAACAATGATAGTTGATCTTCGTTCATTGGAAAGAAGATTAGTAGTAAGAGCTAATAGCCTCAATGAAAAAGGAATTGGGAGTGGACAAAAGATCAAACTACTATAAATTAATTTGTATTTCTTCTCTTGCTTGTGATTTTTGTTTGTGATTGCTTACTTATTATTTATTTTACTCATACTCAATATTTGGTTAATCATATTTTTGATATGATTTTTATGATCAAGCTTTAAAGATAGCTAAAATTTACTATAACACTAATTTACTACCCCATATAACATCATAAAACATCATGAAGACCAACAGATGCTAAATGTTCTAGAATGTATTCCTCACATTGCAGAAGTTACTAGCAAAAATAATCGATAAAAGCCAAGGGGAGGAATCATGAAGCCGGACAAGGATGTTTAGAAAAGAAAAGGCTTTCTACCACTGCTTTTCCTTCGTTAGGCCGTTGGTGCGACAAATTTTTCCTCCTCGACGAATGGCAACTGTCTTCTCCACTGCCACTCTGCATCAACATCTATTCCCTTCTGCTGCGGCGTCTCAAGTGCTATGCTCACCAGCACTACCCCAGCTTCCTCCTTTGCTGCAGCTTCCTCCTCTGTTGCAGCTTCCTCCTATACTGCAGCTTCCTCCTATACTGTAGCTTTCTCCTCTATTGTAGTATCGCTGTAGCTTTCTCCTCTGTTGCAGCTACCTCCTCTACTGTAGCAGCCACAGTCATCGCCGTTGCAGTCGCAGTTGTGGCCGTTGCAGCTACCGTCGTCGCAATCGCAACCGCCGTTGCCATCGCAACCGTAGTCATCATCGTCGCAGCCGCAGCAACAACAACAGCAGCAGCGATCTGCTCTTGCCCTACTTACAAAGCGTCTCGTTCGTAAACCATTCTTTGTATCGATCCAAGATTGGTATCCTTGTCAGGAGAAACATCTTGTGGGGGCATGATAGAAGATGAGGAAATCTTATCTATTCTGTTGAGGAAAATCCTCTATTCTGTTGAGGAAAATCCTCTATTATCCTCCCTGTATAAATAGGAGAGGGACAGCTTAATACATTCAAGCTACTTCACCTTTTTAATAAAGCTTCTTCAATAATTGTTCTTATCTTCTATTCTTTTTATCACTAACATGGGTCTTTGAACTTCGAGAAACATGAGAATGATAGTCAGTAATTGGGTGCCTTCTATCACCTCTGCAATTCTAACTAAGAATAAACATAACTAACAGTTTAAATAGAGGGAAGAGAGGACTACCCTTTATCAGCGTGGGCATTAGAGGTACACCTATCGTCTCCTTCCATCCCTTGGTTTGTTTGCCTTTCAAGGAAGACAAAATGGTTTGAAGTTTGGTTTGCAAGGTAGCTCTGTAGGTCGGCTTGTCCTCCATCCGAGTCTCATCAGAGGTAGATGTATATTCACCATTTAGGACTTCCATTGAGGCCCAAGCAACCTCCTAGCTTTACTTTTTTTTTTTTTATTAATTTTAATATTTCATGCGTCTAACAAGTTTTCTCTTAACATAAGATTACATTAAAAATCTATATTAAGTTCTTACTTTTTCATATTGATATTGAATGAATTTATTAGTCCGATAGACCTCTCTGATGTATATTATATATTATTGATATTATCTTAATTGGTGAGATCTTAAGTGAAATTAATTATAAACTTAAGATATGGAGGTAAGTCTTAGAAACTTAAGGTTTTAGATTAAGTAGGACTGAATATATAAAATATAATTTTAGTGATTCTAGGAATAAAAAAGAGAATATAGTTAAGTTGGATGGATACAAGAAATCTCTTTAAGTAAAAGTTTTAGATATCATAGATCAATTATTAAATAAGATAGAGATATCGATGAAGATATTACTCTTAGATAAAAAAAATATAACGATTAAAATTATGATAAAAATTATGAGTCTTATATGATCATTGAACCTTTGAGATTAAAAAAATTATAAGATAATTATGAGACTAATAATATTTTATGGATATGAGTATTGAATAATTAAGAGACAACATATACAAAAAGATTATGTTATTGAGATGAAAATATTGAAATAGATGTGTGAAGTTATTGGGAAAGATATAAAAGAAATAGGTATTGTTTTGATAGAGGATAAGATAAGAACTAGGTATTGTTTTGATAGAGGATAAGATAAGAAAAAATCATTTAAGATAATATAAGCCTCCAAATATAACAAATAGAAGAGGTGATATATTTAATGTTAGTGATACAAGGAAAGTTTAAGAAAAATAAAAAAAAAATCTTAATAAAAATTATAAATACTCTAAACTTAAATAAATATATAACTTTTTATATATGTTAATGACAATAATTCATGAAGATTCAACTTTATAAAATCCTACATACTTTTAGATTTAATTTATTTTACGTCTTTCCTATGACATATCTTAAACTTGCCTGTAATTCTAAAGTAATCATTCAACATAGCTCCCTCCAAACTCAAAATGAATGTTATTAAACAAACGTACAAGTTATAAAGCAACTTGTAAAAACTTGCATGAAGCATTATTTTTATCAAAATCCTATAAACTTTTAGATCCATTTTCTTTTCTTTTGGGTCGCCCTTATGACATGTAGAGTTATAACAGCTCATATCTTGAACTCGAAGTCAACGTTAGCACATCAATCATATAAATAGCTCTTTACCTTGCAATTCTAAAGTAAATTCAACATTAGCTCCGTTGAAGCTGAAAATGAATGGTGGGTGGGGTGGGGCCTTCCTTATGACATGTAGAATTATAAGAGTCCATGACGATCGACTTAAAAGTCAACCTTGTCACCTCAGTCATGCAAGTATATCTTTACCTTACAAACTAAAGTAATTATTCGACATAGCTCCTCAAAAGCTGAAAACGAATGTTGTTGCATGTACAAGACATGAAACATTTGTAAAAACTTGCATGAAGCTTCATTTTTGTCAGATCCTACATGCTTTTATATTTTCTTTCCTTTTTTTTTTTTGGTGGGGAGGGTCTTCCTTATGACATGTAGAGTTACGAGAGTCCATATCTCCATTGAAGCTTGCCACCTCAGTCATATAAAGTAGCTTTTCACTTTGCCCTACGATTGTAATCATTCAACATAGCTCCATTGAAGTTAAAAATGAATGGTATTGCATGTACAAGACATGAGACACTTGTAAAAACTTATATGAAGCTTGATTTTTATCAAATCCTACATACTTTTTTTTTTTTTTTGCCCTTCCTCATGTCATCATGTAGTGTTATAGGAGCTTATATCTTGAACTGAAGTCAATTTTGCCACCTCGCTCATTCAAATAGTTTTTACTATACAATTCTAAAGTATAACTCGCTTGAAGCTGAAAAAATGAATAATGTTGCGTGTAGATGAAACATTTGCACTTTCTCTCACTAGCGCCACTTCACGCCTTCCTTCACACCTACATGCCTCACTCACGTATATGACCCCAACCCGTTAGTGTTCTTCAAATGCCAAGACACTTTAGGCATTGACTTCCCATGTTTCTTATAGCCCAAGGGGACTGAGATCAGAAACCACAACACATCTACCAAGTATTAGCTATATATACTTATCAGTACTTACAGTAATAAACATATATATATATATATGTATATATTGTATCATATGTATATACAGCTGTAGTCCTACAACTTTGCTTTATGTGTGTCCAACTTTTATTTTGGTCACCAATGCATGGATGGGGGACGACCACCATATAAAGCAGTCACTTGGAAGGATAGCAATTGGGCTAACATTGCTATCCTATATATGCGTGTGTAAAATGATGAGCGGAGGGCCACCTTTTGTTGCCAATTGGAGGGACGGCTGTGGTTGTCGTTAGTGCATTGCAAACATGGATCGCATAAGAGAGGGTGGTGGGATTCCGGGTTGACTGCCACTCTGTATTCCCATGTTTGTTGCCCCTAACCAAAGCCCTCATCTCCGGCAATTCCTTTTTTAGGGTTGTGTTAAACCCTAATTTTGGATTTGTATGTGGGGTTTGTGATGTAAGTACAAATGCCTTTTTGTTTTTTTTCTCAATGTGAATCTCATGTCTTGAAGGCAGTGTTTTTCCACGTAAATGGAAAGTGTGCGAGAGTTGCAATACTCTCGTAATCAATTTGAAAAAGGGAATATAATATTATTAAGATAAAAAAAAATATATATTTGTATTCATAATTAATTTATTTATTTTTTGATAAAGAAATATAAAGGTAATGGAGAAATATATTATCATAATTTATTTATTTTTTGATAAAGAATATTTGACCACCGAGACACTTGTGGAACCGACGGGTCAATTAGTTAGATCGCATGTTTAATTAAAAAATAAAAATATATTAAATAGTTTAAAATTATATACAATAAAATTTTATATAAAAATAAAAAATATCAATCAATATTAAAAACATAAATATTTATACTAATTATATTAAATTAGATCGATTTTAATTGATTTCTCACGTCAATCCTAATTACATGATTGACATAAATATCCTCTTAAATAAATGATAAAAAAGAACTTAAGGATATTTAAGTAATTTTATCGTATTACAAAAAACTAGTTCGTTTTTATGAAACTCAATCGACTTCTTAACACATCTGATCCAATAATTAAATCGGTTTTTTTTTTCATTTTTCTATATTAATTAGATCATTAGTTTCGATCTGATTCGGTTAAGTATATATACCATTGACAACACTTGGCCACGGGAATAGATGTTGAGAGAAGGAAGTGGCATTTCTCGAGTAGTTTAGCTAGGAAAGCAGTGCAGAAGGGGAATCAAGACAAGTAGCCACTATGGGAGCATCACTTGAGAGGGTACATTGTGAGACACTTGGTCGTGATTGGAAAAAGAGGTCAGAGAAACTGCGAAGGGATTCCTCCAAATGGGAGGCAAAGAGAGAGAGGAAGTGCCGAGTCTCACTGATTAGGTTGTCTGCACAACTCCATGTGATGTGTGTTGGAGCATGGAACGCGGATGAGAGAGAAGCATTTGAAGCCATAAATGATGGAGAGAAGGAGTAGAGCCATGTTAAGATCCTCCAAATCCCATGCATGCGAGTTGTAAGATTATTTTAATTCTTATCAAGAGATCTAATATATGTTAGTAACAAGATATTATTATTATTATTATTATTATTATTTTTATTATTTTAATCTCGGTTTCAATGCCATGTTAGTATATAATAAATCTGGTGAGTTAAACTAATCGGTACTAATATATCTCAAAAACATTAAGTTATTATAGATCAAAGATAATATATGTCAGTTGATCTGATTGATTGTTACCTGTGTTGGATTAATCATTCATTGATCTTCTTTCAATCTTTTTTTTTTTCTTTCTCACGTATAAATATTTTCATAAAACTTTACTTTGAATTACCCACCATCCCAAGAGCTGATGAACCTGATTAATATGGCACCTTAAGAACGATGATCTCTATCTGTTAGAGATGTAATTTAGACTTGGATTAGGATTTAGAATTTGAGTTGGAGTAGAAGTTTTATGTTCGATTAGAGTAGGAAATTATTGATTTAGACTTATAAATAGGATCTTCTTGTGATAGTGAATTGAGAAGAAAGATGTCGATCCTGAGGAGCTATAAAAATGTTTGTAGTACTAATTGACCGACGTGTTGTTGTTACTCCACCTGTCAAGTCGTAATTGATTTGATTTGTTCTTCATCTTATCCCGACCATTATCTCTATATGGCGGCATAATGTCGTCGAATGTGTTTTATGGTAGAAATATTTTCAGAATCATGCAAGGAAGGAGGAGGAGACACAGCTACGACCGATCTTTTAATCTCATGAATGGGCTGTGGCATGTGCTCACTTTGACCCCTTCTTGACCACACCATTCATTGCACTTAAATGAATCATGTTGGAATGATTGACCCCATGTCCGGTTCAGAGTACGTTGGAATCTCCAACACAACTCATCGTCCTTTCTTCTGACACGACACCAAGTGAAACTTAAATGATTTTCGAGGAATGTGATGGTAGATTATATCATCACATTTTAATTAATTATATTAAAAAATATTATATATATAATTAAATTTTAATTATCATCATCCGTCAATAAAAAATATATAATTATAATAGAATTCTTTAAAGATGACTTTTTGGAACAAATTTTTTTTTTAATCATCGTTTTATAAACTCTACTACTACCGCTTATAAGAAGACGAGAGGAGAGGAAACATCAATTATTAAAATTATATTTTTATTTTTATTTTTATTTTTTTTAGTCTCAAATCCATTAATTTTCTAAAAGATAAAAAGATAGAAGAAAATGTATTATTTACATATCATTATCACTATAATTTTTGGATCGAATCTAATAGCAATGTAATTGCTAATTAGATAAAAACTTTTTGAATAGCATCAAAAGATACACATCTTGATCGATCGTGACTTGATTTTGATCTTGATATTAAAATTTTTCACATAATAATAATTTTTATACTTACATGTGATTCTAATCCTACATACTACAAATAATCAACAAAATATAACATGTTTTTCCTTGCAAAATTTACAAATATAAAAATGGCTCATTTGGATTCAACTATTAGTAAACTTGGATGAAGTAATAAGTAAAAAAAAAAATAGCCCTACAGTTTTGTAGTTTGTCCCTATTAGAGAATTGCCTCTGAGATGAGAATTTTAAGATACCAATACATGTTTAATGGACTAATAAATGTACTTGCAAGTGTAAAATTGATCCTGAAAGTATCATCAGTGGAAAGGGTATTGCATGTATGCATCTTGATATGTATGTTTTGCTCATACGGTCATAATACATAAAAATTGCTACCAATTTAATTAAGTTTTCTAATGGTAAAGTATTTTTTAACCGTAACTCAAAGGCAAAAACCATCCAAAACTTGTCAGGTGCCCAAAATGACAATATAACTTGGATTGCAACAGTTTGCTTGTGTGATCAACTAATACTCTTTTTCTCAGCGTAACACAGAAGGTTGAAGTTAGGTTTATCCTTTGTGAATTGTTATCAAATGGCTTAAGCAAATCAACTTAATTCCTGACTAATAATATCAGATCAGCATAAATATACAAAAATTAAATAAATAAATAAACATATGATAAGATTGGCCTACTAAGGGAGAGAATCTACAAGTGTGATTGTGTTCAAGGAATGGATGAAAAATATTGAGGAATCAAACAAATTTGTTTAAAATTAACAGTTTACTCATTAGTCCAACCCATATTTGACTTAATTAGTTTATTTAAAATTATATAAAATTAATCTTAGTTTTAACTAATTTATCAAAAGAATGTTTTTTTATACAAAAAGTAAGTGATTAAGATAGGATTTAGCCCATAACCTTGGACTAAATTGTCAAGATGTTTACCCACTAAATTAGCTAACACCTTTTGTCAGAAAATAGTATATCATTTAGTAATTATAATATATAAAATTTATATATTATATTATATTGAGTTGGGGATTTGTGGCACTCAAGAGTACATAGATAGAATAAGTCCATTCGAGCACCGAAGTTCCATGTGTAAAACTTACAAAATAAAAAGGGAGACCGAAGGTCTCTCAATTACAATGACTCTTTTTACTGCTAAATTAGAAAGTGCTGTATCATGCAAGAGTACCTTAAGTAGAGGAAAAAAATGATTCTCAATTAGAGTATTTTATTACTCATTTTCTTGGTGTTTTAGGGGGAATATAGGATCTCCTACTGCTTTAAGAGAAGAGTGGGTCCCTCTCTTCCTTTCTTCCTTTTTTCTAGGTTTTGCTCTTGCCATTATCCCTTGTTAAGTGGAGGGTATTAAATGATGCTAATAAAAATTTTATTAATTTAGAAGACATTAATATAAAATTTTAATTTATTTATATTCCATAATTATGATGAGTTTTAATAATGTCTAAGTGTCATAAGTCTATAGTATAAATAGGGGTGTGGTATCCTCTTATGAATCCACACATTATATTAAGAGGGGAGCAATATATGAACTAAGAGTATTATTTGAGGTCTTTAATAATATTTTTTAATTATTTTTTTATGTTTTGAATTATTTTTGGATGTTTCATTGATACTTGTCTCTTTGTCTCTTCTATTTTCGATCCTAATTCTCGACAAGTCATATCAGAGCCATGATATTTTTTTATTTATGATAACGAGCAATAGTACAAGTGTTGTCATTAGATCTTTGTTATTATTGATCCTAAATTAAAAAAAAGATAGTTTTTGACCTGAAGTATGAAGATAAAAACTTGGCTTAAATGAAAAGATTTTTTAAGAATATTGAAGAAGGTTATGATGTAGCTAAAGCCATTAAAGAAGATCAAATAAAAGGATTTGCATGTCCTTTATTCCCTTCAACAAGCAGTTGATGAGATTATATTTTTCTAAATTTTTACTACAGTAAATTCTATGGAGGTATGAGAGATTTCAGAACAAGAATATCATGGCAACTCCAAGGTATTGACTGTCAGACTCCAAACGCCTCGAAGAATTATTTATGAATAAAGGTGAAATAATATAAGTCTACTTTTCAAGAGTTATGGAGACAATCAATCAAATGAAAAGATACAGTGAATTAATTTTTGATTAAAAAATTACTAAAAATTTTAAGAAACCTTAGACAAGTATAATCATATAGTTGTTTATATTGAATAATAAAAAAATCTATCTAAGTTACATGTTAGTGAATTGGTTAGTTCTTTACATTAGATGTAAATAGATTGAATGGATCTTGAAATACTAATATTAAATATACCTTGTAAAGTAAATTAAATATTTTCAAGAAGGGAGAAAAAGTAAATGATGATGTAGAAGTAGACAAAATTTTAATTATAAAAAATGGTGTTGTGGCTGTGGTGCAACAGACTTATCAGATAATCAGAAGTACAATGAATTCAATGATCAGAATAAAAAAAGACACTAAAGGTGACAATCAAGCTTATTATAAGAGAAATATTCAGTATTGTTATTAAAGTATGGTCACATTAAAAGATTTTATTATTTAAAAAGATAGCATCGGCAATCTAATTTTGTGGGAGTAGATGATAAATCTGAATTTTTTTTTTAATCAATCTATTAATGATGCGTCAGACAAATTGGATTTTGTGATCAAGTTGAAGTATGTTGATATTTTAAATTGTTCAATGCTTGTAGAGACACAGATGATTAGATTGAGAAAGATGATTTTTTATCTTTCCAAATTCAGCTCAGAAGTTGACATTAGTCTTACTTATATTGATAAAGATGATAATATTATAACATTGGATGATGATGATGATGAGTTGTATGATGTAGATATTAATCAGTATTTGAACCTCCTAGAATTAATGTTTAGTTAAAATCTAACGCCAAGGTTGAGTTAGATTTAAATAAAAATAATATATGTTCTACGAATTCAGTGTCATATCTTAATGTTTATGAGAAAGTTGCAATTCTTCGTAGTCTCAAACTTCACTCGGTTCCTCAAAAGAAGCTACAACAAGCAAGGTATTGTTGAATCTTCGATTTGTATTTTGAGTAATGCAGGATGCTTCGATTAGGATAAGACAATTAAAGCAGGAAGAATCATATTGAGCTGGTGGAACATGTCAAAAGATTGGACGTTGAGTCGAAATATCGATCGACGTATCGACAGAAAGCATCGGACCATGGATCCGGGCATCGGACCAAGAAGAGCGGATATTGCGCCAAGGATATCGGAGTTGCGAAGTCAACTGGCCGATTGGGCAACAGGCCGCAAGAGAGGGCGATGCACCGAAGAATCGGACGAAGCGTCAATGGACCAATGACATGCCGGATAACATGATTCATGCTTAGTATTAATTGTCTAGATCGAAGTGTATTTTTACATGTGCAGGATTAACTACGATAGCAAGGCATAAAGCAAAATGAAATCCCGGAGTCAAGAACGCGATTTCGTTGGGAGTTCGAGAGTTCATCGGAAGTTCTGTCGGAACCAACCGAGAAGTCTTGAAGCTTGCCAAAAAAGCTCGTCGGAACTCGTCAAGAAGATCGTCGTGAAGTCCAGGAGCTTGCCGGGAGTCCGTTGTAACATTGCCAAGAGATCGTCAGAAGTTCGCTGGAAGATCACCGGAAGCTTGCCGGAAGAAACTTCACTTACGGAGTTGTTTAGCTTAAAAAATATTTTAGATTTCGTAGTTAGCATATAATTGAGATTGAATTTGGGCCAACCCAATTAGGAGCTAGTTGGGCCCATGTAAGGATTGTGTTGGGCCCAATGAAAGGCCCAACAGTGACCCAAGAGGTGATACCATCATGGCACAGTCTCCGAGACTGTGTCAGGCGGTGGTACCGCCCAAACACAGCCTCCGAGAGGCTACAGGCAATGGTACCGTCAGTTTGGGCAACGGTACCGCACAGTGGCAGAGTGTCAGGCAGTGGTACTACCAATCTGGGTGGTGGTACCACCCAGTGCAGTCTTTTAGACGGTGGTACCGCCCAGTGTAGGTGGTGGTACCGCCCGTACCTTGAAATTTCAGGGGTTTAAATTTTGGACTCCAAATTTGAATCCATTTGGGGCCTACAAATACCCTAGTTATTCCTACATAGATAAAAAATATATATATTAAGCAAAATCCTATGATTCTAAAGTTATAAACCTTAGAAAGTTGAGTTCCCTCCTTCCAAAACTTAGAGAGAGTTCTAAGGGAGGTGTGAGAGGGATACCTTGTAAAAGAGGGTTATAAAAGGTTGTCTCCTAAACCTGTGAAAAGGAAAAGAGGGGTGTAAAAGGGTAGTTGGTCTTCGTCCATTGAAAGAAGACTGATAGTGGATGCTAGTGGCCTCGACAGAAGAGGAATCAGCAAAGTGGATGCAGGTCATAATAACCGAACCACTATAAAAATCTAGTTTACGTTTCTCTTATGCAATTTACTTTACTGCAAATCACTTTACTTACTTTATATCCACTATGCTCTTCCGTACGCTTTCAAAGTTAATACATTCATGAAACGGTTTTTCATTGGAAACGAATTTAATCGCAACGAAGTTTTGAATCGACGTAATTTTTACCGCTGCACTAATTCACCCCCCCTCCTCTTAGTGCTAACTCTTTTCCTAACAATTGGTATCAGAGCCTTGTTATTTCTCATTTAGTTTAACATCCAAGAGAAATGACTCTTTTTGGCTTTCTAGAGGGACTTTATCTCATTCGTCCTCTCTTGTTCAATGGGACGGACTATACATATTGGAAAACTCGAATGAGAGTTTTCTTACTTTCTTTAGATTTAAATTTATGGAGTATTGTGGAAAATGGTTTTTAAAGGTCTTCTCTTCCAATGAACCATTAGAATGATTTTGAGAAGAAGACTTTCTCTTTAAATGCAAAGGCTATGAATGCCTTATTTTGCGCTTAGGATAAAATTGAGTTTAATTGAATTTCTATGCGTGAAACGGCTTTCGATATATGACATACTCTTGAAATCACACACGAAGGCACTAATAGAGTAAAAGATTCGAAGATCAATCTTTTAATGTATGATTTTAAACTTTTTCATATAAAACCAAGCGAAACCGTTGTTGACATGTACACCTATTTTACGGATGTCATCAATGGTTTAAAAGCTCTTGGCAAATATTTTTCGAATCTTGAACTTGTGAATAAAGTTTTACGCTCACTTTCTAAAACTTGGGATTCAAAAGTAATGGCTATTTAATGACCTATGAAATGACGTGCAATGCACGTAAAGAACTCAAGAACAAAAAAGATTTGGGACATAGAATAATTGAAGACCACTCGAGCATAAGCTCAAGTAATAGTGAACTTAAACTCCTCATGAAATTTAAAAGGTTCATGAAACAATAATAAAAAAATAAAAACAAACTTAAAAAGAACATAAATTGGGACAAAACAAGTGCATCCGAAGAAGAGGAGCAAATTGATGAAGAAGAAGTGGCAAACCTTATTTTGGTGACTCTCGTCAATAAGGTAAACAACTCAAACGAAACTCCTTTAGTTTACTTTGAAATTACATAATGCTTTTCATGAGTTGTTTTTAATTTAGTTTAAAAAAATAATATAAATTTCTTTTTAAAAATTACATGTTTAATAATGTAATGAAAATGTAAAAATTAGGATCATGCTAGTAATTTTGAAAATGATAATAAAAATTATATATTTTATGTTAAAGGAATAAAATGTTAGATTTAAATCTAATAATAATCCTATGTATGTTTTTCAAGAAGAAATAATGTGTATTTCCGATTTTGATTGAAATCATGCCTGATGTCTTAATGATGCAATAATATAATAAAATATTAAATATAAATCTAATGCTTGTAAACTTAACAAGATTAATCGTATTGTTTCTCAATTTTAATTAAAGATGCACTATGATTAATGAAATCAAGTTTCATTTGAAGTAATGATTTGATATCATGCTCAATAAGTTTATGTTTCGAATTTATGCATGATGATTTTTGAGATTTATGGATTATCGATTTCTATGATAATGAACGTGGCCTTTAGTTTTAAACTATGATGTATGTTTTCATATGAAAAACTTGATCATGCTTATATGAAATCAATCACTTAAAATGAAACACATAAAAAGGAAAATATATTATCATTGGAATTAAAATGATGAATCAAATCTCTTGTTTAAAGAAGTCTTATGTTTAATGTGTTATATTTTTAGTCTTGATGATTTTCGATTTTGATTGAAAATACTTTATGTTTAATAAAATCATGCTTGAGGCTTTAATAACATAATGATATAAGACGTAATGAAAATGAGGATTTGAGTAATGATTTGAAATTATATGTTTTGGAATTACATGTTATACCATGAAAACATGAAACCTTGTTTTGGTATCACACTCAAAGTAATGATGATTTTCTTTTGTGATTTATGGCTTGTTGATCCTTGTCACGATGAAATTTGATTTTTTGGTTTTAAACGATGATGCATGTTTTTATTTAGTAAAGGCATGCTTGTATGAAATAAAAAAGGAATACATTTCTTGAAAATTTCTCAATTCCTACGTTATGAATTTTGTGAATCATGAAATTGATTTTGATTTTTCATTAATGAATTCATGTATATTATGCTTTTGTGAATATCATGGATTATGAAAGTGATTTTGATGATTTGATGATTTAAATTTGAATAAATTTTTATCCATCTTGATTCCTTGATATTTACAAATTAAGATTTATTATGAATCAAAATTTTTCATTAATCGTTCTCCTATGTTTCCTTTTGTGATTTACTAAAGAGAATATCTTTTTCAAATTTCATGACTTCAAATTTTATTTGAATATCTTTTATTATTTGATCTCCTAAGATTTTTCATTGAATATTTAAGAGGAGATTTGTCAAAATGAATCATGTCTTTTGGTATTCACATGATCTCATCTTTCATGATATGATTTTTATCTTTGTATAATACCTTGTATTCTTAAAGCATATCTCATCACCTAATTCTTCTTGATATTCTTCATGTGATGATATGAAAGAATAAAATATCATGATATTGTTTTGATGCTCTAAAATGATATAAAATTTGCTAGCTTATGAGTATCATGTATGATATAGTGATGATTTATTTTTTAGTATTATGCATAGAGTAAGGATGATATGTAAAGTTTTAAAATTGTACATGTTGTAAACTAAAACTATAATGATGCACAAACATATTGAAATAAGGTTGATACTTTACCTTTGTCATAATGTGAAGATTGATAAAAATGGAAAAGAATTCCAACATTGTATTTTTCCCTTCCATTTAACAATGACATAGGGGGAGCAAATTTTGCTAGCTTGCATACTTCAAGAAGAAGCAAAAAGCTTGCTCATCTCAAAAGATGCAAAAATCTTGCCAACTTTCATATGCATAAAATTTGTTAGCTCATAAATTGTAAAGAGAAAAACTTATTTGCTTGCTAGCACATCTAAAGAGAAGATGCAAACGTACTTCATGTAGCTTTCTTCATGTAAAACATTGTATCTTGCTAGCTTGTTATCTTGCATTATTTTTCAAAAACTTGCTAGCCTTCATACTTCAAAGAGAAGTAACACTTGTCAAATTGCTAGCTTGTATGTTGTAAAATAATGTAAAATTTTGCTAGCTTGCACTTTGCAAATGAAGCAAAAATGGCACTTCTAAAAGAGCTTGTTATCTTGCATATATCTCAAGAAGCAAAACTTGCAATTAGCATATTGCAAAAAGAAGCAAGAATTGCTAGTTTGCATACTTCAATAAGAATGTTATCTTGCATTTGTTTTTGAAAACTTATTAGCTTGCACGCTCTTAAATGATATGAATTTGCTAGCTTGTATGATGATCAAACTTGATGTTTATTATGCAACGATTTGAACTTGAATCTCAAATACCTAGAAAGTTATATTTCTCCTTTTTTGTTGATGACAAAGGGAGAGAAGTATGATCATATTATGCATGATGACGTGTTGCAAATATTCATGATGAAATTTGCAATGACTTGAATTCAGCTTGAATTCAATGTTCTATCAATATAACATATTGATAGGGGGAGTTAAGGTTAACTTTGTCATTAATTGGTTGTCATCATCAAAAAGGGGGAGATTATTGAATCTCATATTTTGATGATGAAACCAATTGGTAAGTGTCTATGATTTGATTTACATTTTGAGTGACGCAGGATGATTCGATTAGGATGAGACAATTAAAGTAGGAAGAATCATGTTGGGCCGGTGGAACATGTCAAAAGATTGGACGTCGAGTCGGAGGATCGATCGATGTATCGATAGAAAGTTTCGGGCCATGGATTCGGGCATTGGACCAAGAAGAGCGGATATTGCGCCAAGGATATCGGAGTTACGGAGTCAACTAGCTGATTGGGCAATAGGCCGCAAGAGAGGGCGACGCCAAAAAATTAAATGAAGCGTCGATGGACCAATGACATGCCGGACAACATGATTCATGCTTAGTCTTAATTGTCTAGATCGAAGTGTGTTTTTACATGTGTAAGATTAACTATGATAGTAAGGCATAAAACAAAATGAAGTCCCGGAGTCAAGAACACAATTTTGTTGGGAGTTCGTGAGTTCGTTGGAAGTCCAAACGTTTATCGAAAGTTTTGTCGGAACCAACCAAGAAGTCCTGGAGCTTGCCAAAGAAGCTCGTCAGAACTCGCCAAGAAGATCGTCGTGAAGTCCAGGAGCTTGTCGGGAGTTCGCTGTAACATTGCCGAGAGATCGTCGGAAGTTTACTGGAAGCTCGCTAGAAGAAACTTCACTTACTGACTTGTTTAGCTTAGAAAATGTCTTAGATTTCGTAGTTAGCACATAATTGGGATTAGATTTGGGCCATCCAATTAGGGGCCAGTTGGGCCCATGTAAGGATTATGTTGAACCTAATGAAAGGCCCAAACAATGACCCAAGAGGTGACACCATTGTGGCACAGTCTCCGAGACTGTGTTAAACGGTGGTATTGTCGGTCTGAACAGTAGTACTGCCCAATGGCAAAGTGTTAGGCGGTGGTACCACCCAGTGCAGCCTTCTAGGCAGTGGTACAGCCAGACTGGGTGGTGGTATCGCCCAGTGTCAGGCTGCAGGAGGTGGTACCACCCGTACCCTGAAATTTCAGGGGTTTGAATTTTGGGCTCCAAATTTAAATCCATTTGGGGCCTATAAATACCCTAGCTATTCCTGCATGGATTAAAAAAATAAAATATTGAGCAAAACCTTATAATTCTAAAGTCGTAAACCGTAGAAAGTTGAGTTCCCTTCTCCCAAAGCTTAGAGAGAGTTTTAAGAGAGGTGTGAGAGAGATATATTATAAAAGAGGGTTGTAAAAGGTTATCTCCGAAACTTGTGAAAAGGAGAAAAGGGGTGTAAAAGGGTAGTTGGTCTTCGCCCATTGAAAGAAGACCAATAGTGGATGCCGATGGCCTCGACGGAAGAGGAATTGGCGAAGTGGATATAGGTCATGACGACCAAACTAATATAAAAATCTGGTTTACGTTTCTCTTATGTAATTTACAAACTACTTTACTTGCTTTACATCCACTACACTCTTCCGTACGCTTTTAAAGTTAATACCTTTACGAAGCGGTTTTTCGTTGGAAACGGATTTAATCGCAACGAAGTTTTGAACTGACGTAATTTTTACCGCTACACTAATTCACCCCCCCCCCCTCTTATTACCGACTCTGTTCCTAATAGGTATGATCTTTGGTTGAAACTTCTTAAAGATATAAATTTGCTCAAGTTAAAAAGTTATAAATTTTGAGAGAAGCAAGACTTAGATTCAAAAAGATGAAGGATAAAGAATTCATATATTTCAAAAACATGTATTGATAGATCCACTAAACACCCAAGCAATCGTTTTGGACGAAGAAATTTTCTTGATAAGCCTACAATTATCACTCCAAAAACTCGATCTATCACAAATGTTAGAAGCAATTACAAGTTCAAATGCTACAACAAAAATGATCAACGTGTGCTATTAGAGATTTTATTTGAAGGGACAAACTTATAATTATATATATTACAATTAAAGGAGAGTATTAAGATAATGGTAATAAAAGTTTTATTGATTTAGGAGATGTTAAGATTAGAGTTTGATTAATCTATGTTACATAATCTAGATAAGAATATATTTAAATGTCATGAGTCTAAACTATAAACAATTATAGGAGTCTAAACTATTAAGATGCTCTCCCTATGAGTGCATAAGCTAGATCGAGAGAGGAGCAGCATATAAGCCATAGAGTATTGGTTAAAGGTAGTGATCAAGTGTCTTTTTATGAAATTATTTTATGTTTTAAATTATTCTTGTTGTTTCATTGATGCTTCTTTGTCTCGTCTCTTTCAATCCTGGTTTTCAAGTGAGGCACCTCTCTTAATATAAAATAAAGTATTGCATATGTCTAACATGCATATTCCAGACATAATATGTGATGCTAAAAGGTTTTTTTTTTTTTCTTTTACTGTAGCAGACACCTTAAGCGCCCCATCTTGATCTGAATTAGAGTAAATTTTTAGTAGAAAAAAAGATAATAAACCTCCTATTAAGCCATGAGATAAATCGATGGGATAGTATTATAACAGGAGAGATTTAGTCACATGATCGAGAATCCATGGACTTGGATTGTCAAGGTACTAGGATGCATCTCATCCTATATTTTATTTTGGGAGTATGTTCAAACCAATGTGATTTTTATAAGTGGTGAGTTGGCGTGAAGCTATCGGAGTTAAAAGTAATTTTATAGTGATAAAATTCATATATTATCTACTGTATTTATGATATATATATATATCTCTTATGTTAAATAAATGTTGGATCCCACTAGAGTTTGTATGGTTAATGTTGTTGACTATGGTGGACATGAGGAGGAGGAGGAGACGGAGGAGGAGGACACCTCAAAGAAGAAAACGACGACGACTCTTTATTGATTTCAATGATTGAATTGTAGGCCGCCCCGTAACTGAGGCGCATTCTAGGCTTTCTAAAAGTTGGAGTTCCCTCCATCATGGTTCTTCAAGAATTCATTAAATAACTAAAAAGTGAGGATCCTTGTTAGCTAAGTATCACCAAACCCTAAGCCGTCTCACGTAGGTGTCCCTCCCTTTGTGGGTGGGGGTAAACACACTGACCGAAGCCCAATGGGAAGCAACAGAAGAAAAAGAAGAAGAAAAAAAAAAGTATATTAATCAGTGTGATGAAAACTCTCTCCCCTGTCAAAGAAAAAAAAAGAAAAAAAAAAAGGTCCAGCTGAAAAGTGAGATGAACAGACAGATTCATCAGCCGAAAAGTATGGTGGATGGGAAGAGAGAAAAAGAAAAAGACATCTTAACTCTCTTGTCCAACATAAAGTTCATCAACTGAAGAGCAAGAAAGATGAATTCCGCCAACTCAAGAACCAGACAGATGACTGGGAAGAAAGAGAAAAAAAGGTTGTTTTTATCAGTGAGATGAAAAAAAAGTCCAATCAGCTGCTTGAGAGTAGGAATGGTAACAAAGTCGAATGGAAAGAGAGGAAAGAAGGTGCAGCGAATTTTCAAAAAAAAAAATAAAAAAATATTTTATCTTATCCTAATATTTGAAATTTTATTGTACTATTTTATCTAATTTTATTCTAATTAATTTTCTTTCTTTCTAATGGATCGATCCTAAATTGATCTACTTATAATGTTTTCACACCGATCACAGTATTTTTAGCAATATCAGAAAAACTCTATAACTTAATATTAAAATATTTTTTGTACTACGCCACAATACTTTTCTAGTATTATTAAAAACATTATAATATAATATAAATACAATAATTTTTATAAAATTTATGCATAAACATCATGTTATAATATTCTATGTTCTTTTTTAATATTATTAAAAAATTATAATACGATGTAAAAAATATTGTACAATCAATAACAAAAACGATAATGATAATTTTTTTTAAAAATAATATAATTTTTTTAAAAAACAAAGATGTTTTCAGGAAAACAACCTTAAAAATAACTTTTTTTTTTTTTTCAGAATTCGTCCAAAAAGATATATTTATAATTGGATGAAAACTCTCTTTGTCGGAGATGAAGTGTAAAAGACAGATGAATGGACATGTTCGTTGCATTTGGTGCAGCTATCATGGTCAATAGTCAACATCTAAAAGCATTAAACAATGGCTTTTGTACACAATGGTTGGGACCATATAACCCAACATGTGGTTAATTTTTTTGGTTTCCATACAGTTGCTTCGTTTGACTCGGTTCTCTTTGGATCTATTTGTGTGGTGAATTATAATATATATTAATTAATTATAGAAGAAAAAAAACACACTTATAATTTGTGTGAATTATAAAATAAAATATAATAGTACTTTCAACATGGAGACGGTAAGCCTACCGACTGGGACGGGAGCGGTGAGGTGACGCGCGTTGCTTCCGTCTCGTCCTCCGGGGGAGCGAAAGCGATGACGCCGCACCGGTGGGGGCACGAACGTGAGAGCACCGAGCCACCGGGGGAGCGGCACGTGCCCTTCTCCCCACGTAAGGCCCCCCGCCCCGCACACTTGTAATCATCACCGCTCTCCCACGTGAAGGCCTTGGTCGCCGTCCCTGGACGTCGCTGTCCGGCTTTTAGGCTTTAGGCATAGGGATGTGGGCGGTGGAGCGGGTGGCGATGCGAACCTGCTTACTAATCATGCAGGCGATCATGTCATTTCCCCCTTGTTTAAGTGATCTAATCGTCACTTCAGGCTACCGACTGGCCCACGCACCTGCTTTGTTACTGGTCTCTGCGCCGGCTCCAATGGGGCCCGGAGGATTGGTCCAATATTAAAGGAGGTAGATGTCACAGTCGATAAATAATTCACTCCCTAAGGATCCGGCCAAATAAACAGGACGCCACTGCCTGGGTTGATTGAATGGTGACTTTTCTTCTGACCACATATGCGTCGCTCTTATTGGTTCATGACCGTGAGTTCCCAAATCATCCCCGAAAATATCTCGTAGGGTTCAACCGGAACCCGGTTTACTTACATACTGAACCGGACCGACCGGTTCGATCCAGAATGGTGAATTCGATTAGAGACTGGCCACAGTAGCGATTAGTAGGAATTGATTAGTTTTTAAAATATTCAAAAGTCAACAATAAATTTATTTGTCTAAATCAAATTGACTGGTAATATCAGTATCGTTAATCTTTGTTTCACTCAATCAGGATTGTCTGTTGTTTATAAAACAATGACATTTCAAACTTTATTAATTTTAACAATAAGTTTGCACATCAACAAATTATTAATATTATATTAAAAAAACAATCATTCTTGATGTCACTCGGTAGTAGGAATTTGGGTTTAATTTTCTAGGATCGAAAGACAAGATTATTGGATCAAATTCACCGAAGATATAAAATTTTCTGGTACCTGCATATAATGTTTATACAAATTAGACGTATCTATTTATAATACACCAAGTATAAACTGATTTAGTGATATAACTTGAAAGGATATTTTTTTTGGATGTGTAAATGGGTGGAGGATATTAAAATATTGTTGCATACGAGTAGTTAGAACAGAAGAAACTACACGAGTAACCTCCTCGAGAATGAGAAGGAAGTATATAATCTATAATAAACACGTGAACAGTAGGAGAGAGAATATATATATATATATATATATATATATATATATATATATATATATAATTGAACCTTACCAAATAAAGATTGATTAGTGGGTTTGAGACTCCAACTTATGTATACGCTTCATGTATGTCATTAAATATAATAAATTTAAATTTTTTTTAAAAAAGATATGAATATAGTTATTTTAAATATAAAATATCAAGAAAACATGGGAGGTAATAAAGATGAGTGATTACATATTCAAACTTGATCGGATCGTCAATAATTATAAACAAATAGTTAATATGTTTGTATGCCTCAAACGGACAAGGCCAACAACGGTGCCAGTAAATTTTAGCCAAGAACAACATCTTTGTGTGTAGCCCATCTCAACGGTCTCAGCAGCAGAAGTCACACAACCGAGAAAATGGCGAGTTCTATTTATTTTTATTTTGTTGTAAAAAAATAAAAAATGGTGGCGAGGAAAAAGGAGGGGGGCAAAAACACAGTGATAAGCTGGTGCTGAAGCTTTTACAGTGGCACCCACATCAAGCTGTTTCGACTGGAGAAGCTTTCATCGTGGTCCCAACGCCCTATCATTCCTCATCAAGTTGTTGGCAAACTTATCCAAATCCCAAGATCAACTAAACCAGCTCCAACTCCTATGTATGTGTGTCTCTCTCCCATTACAGTGAATGGTGGTAGATGGGGGAGCCTCGGTTAGCCGAGGAAGGGGCGGGCGGGTCATTTTGGTCCTGGAAAAAGAAGGAATAGCGCTGCCCCCACAAGCAGAGAGAGAGAGAGAGAGAGAGAGAGAGGGCAGCAGAGCACTTGCGTGCAGGGCTTTTCCACTGCTCTCTCTTCGTCCCTCCCTCGCCCCATATCCCCTCTCTGATTGGGATGGGATTGCAGAAAGGTGAGTGTTTTGTGCTGGGTGGGGGGGGCTGGATGCCATTTGTTTATTCTGGATCATTCTGTTTTTTTCTTCCCTCTTAAAAACTCGTTTTTTGTTGTTGTTGTTGTTGGTGGTAGGGATAATGGCTTTTGCAATCCACAGGCCTCCTCTCACCCTTGCCTTATTCCCCATCATTCTCTCTCAGGAATCTCTCCTTTCTCAAGAATCCCTGAATCAAGATTGCTGCTTTCCCTTCATCACCCCATCCTATCCACCATAACCAACATCGTCAGCTCCAATCCCGTTCTTGCCTGCTTTCCTTTCTACTGGGTCAAAGCCACCAGCTTGGACTCATGGGAAGTAGGTCTTCTGTCTTCGCCGACTTCTTCTTCTGAGCTTTTGGTGGTGTCTGCTGGGTATTTTGGCTCTGATTCTTGTTTGGAGCTGATAAAGATTTGATCTTGCTGCCGTCCGGTCCGCCCCTTCGTTGATTCCAGGTGGTCGCGGTTCAGGAAGTGCTGAGTGATGATGCCTCTTGTGGCTTCTCGATAGCTCCACCATTTCCGTCATTCTTTTTCTTGGTTCGCCACCGTTCATCGCTGTCGCCGTCACCGTCACCGTCACCGAACACCAGGTCCAGCAGCCCTCTTCCCCGGCGAGCATCGGAACACCAACCATCTCGGTCGTTCTTCGGGATCAGCCATCATTTGTCGTTGCCAGCATCATGACCGTACGTCTGCCGGCACTCCTCATCCTTCCCTTGGTGAGCTCTCTCTCTCTCTCTCTCTCATCCTCTGAGAAGGTGGTTTGCCAGACCGGCATCTGCTCTGTTTGGCAGACTGCTTTTCCATGCTTGGTCCCTTGGATTTCCCTTTCGGGGACTGCCTCGCTCCACCACCTCCAGGTGTCTGACTAATGTGATCGAGTTTGATAACCTCCTAGATTCCATGTTCATCATATAATTAGAATACCTATCTCCTCCGGCTACAAACTATTTGCAATAGTACACGGTGCAAAAGCTTACCAATGGTTAACTTTCTGAAGATCTTTCCTCATTCTAAGCAGAGAGAGAACTCAGCTTCAATGAACACTATTATACAGACTACTCATTCTGATATGTGTAAAGTTAAGAATAAGCAATTGAGTGAGTTTAAGCACCAGTATTCTGCAAGATTTGGAAGAATTGGAAAACTTATACATATGGGAAAACCAGAGAAGAGGTACGCCATGCACCTTCCTGTGCTTGGCTTTCTCGGATGTCTTATTTGACTTAAGATAGTGAACGATATGTAGGATTTTTATGGTGTTCAAAACTCTAGTGGGATTTATATAGAGAGTTTTTTGTGCATGGTGAATGGAAATGACGTTCAATCACAACTTCTTACCTGTGATTTCATTCCTTAAAGAAGTAAATAAAGCTGTTGGCCTTTCTAATGATCTCACTTAGAGGGTAAATAAAAAGAAGTGAGATCTTCAGAAGCTTAGGGCGTCTTCTCATTTTTATTTTAATTTCTTTTGGAGGAAAAACCTAAAGTCCCCATTTCATTTCACAATTTAAGAACAAAATAGATGCCTAGTCCCAAAGAGAAAATTGAAAAAGGACCCCAAACCCTAAAGACAACAGATCAAAGATGGATGAGTTGGTATTATAGGTTGAAAAGCTTACCAATGGTTAACTTTCTGAAGATCTTTCCTCATTCTAAGCAGAGAGAGAACTCAGCTTCAATGAACACTATTATACAGACTACTCATTCTGATATGTGTAAAGTTAAGAATAAGCAATTGAGTGAGTTTAAGCACCAGTATTCTGCAAGATTTGGAAGAATTGGAAAACTTATACATATGGGAAAACCAGAGAAGAGGTACGCCATGCACCTTCCTGTGCTTGGCTTTCTCGGATGTCTTATTTGACTTAAGATAGTGAACGATATGTAGGATTTTTATGGTGTTCAAAACTCTAGTGGGATTTATATAGAGAGTTTTTTGTGCATGGTGAATGGAAATGACGTTCAATCACAACTTCTTACCTGTGATTTCATTCCTTAAAGAAGTAAATAAAGCTGTTGGCCTTTCTAATGATCTCACTTAGAGGGTAAATAAAAAGAAGTGAGATCTTCAGAAGCTTAGGGCGTCTTCTCATTTTTATTTTAATTTCTTTTGGAGGAAAAACCTAAAGTCCCCATTTCATTTCACAATTTAAGAACAAAATAGATGCCTAGTCCCAAAGAGAAAATTGAAAAAGGACCCCAAACCCTAAAGACAACAGATCAAAGATGGATGAGTTGGTATTATAGGTTGAAAAGCTTACCAATGGTTAACTTTCTGAAGATCTTTCCTCATTCTAAGCAGAGAGAGAACTCAGCTTCAATGAACACTATTATACAGACTACTCATTCTGATATGTGTAAAGTTAAGAATAAGCAATTGAGTGAGTTTAAGCACCAGTATTCTGCAAGATTTGGAAGAATTGGAAAACTTATACATATGGGAAAACCAGAGAAGAGGTACGCCATGCACCTTCCTGTGCTTGGCTTTCTCGGATGTCTTATTTGACTTAAGATAGTGAACGATATGTAGGATTTTTATGGTGTTCAAAACTCTAGTGGGATTTATATAGAGAGTTTTTTGTGCATGGTGAATGGAAATGACGTTCAATCACAACTTCTTACCTGTGATTTCATTCCTTAAAGAAGTAAATAAAGCTGTTGGCCTTTCTAATGATCTCACTTAGAGGGTAAATAAAAAGAAGTGAGATCTTCAGAAGCTTAGGGCGTCTTCTCATTTTTATTTTAATTTCTTTTGGAGGAAAAACCTAAAGTCCCCATTTCATTTCACAATTTAAGAACAAAATAGATGCCTAGTCCCAAAGAGAAAATTGAAAAAGGACCCCAAACCCTAAAGACAACAGATCAAAGATGGATGAGTTGGTATTATAGGTTGAAAAGCTTACCAATGGTTAACTTTCTGAAGATCTTTCCTCATTCTAAGCAGAGAGAGAACTCAGCTTCAATGAACACTATTATACAGACTACTCATTCTGATATGTGTAAAGTTAAGAATAAGCAATTGAGTGAGTTTAAGCACCAGTATTCTGCAAGATTTGGAAGAATTGGAAAACTTATACATATGGGAAAACCAGAGAAGAGGTACGCCATGCACCTTCCTGTGCTTGGCTTTCTCGGATGTCTTATTTGACTTAAGATAGTGAACGATATGTAGGATTTTTATGGTGTTCAAAACTCTAGTGGGATTTATATAGAGAGTTTTTTGTGCATGGTGAATGGAAATGACGTTCAATCACAACTTCTTACCTGTGATTTCATTCCTTAAAGAAGTAAATAAAGCTGTTGGCCTTTCTAATGATCTCACTTAGAGGGTAAATAAAAAGAAGTGAGATCTTCAGAAGCTTAGGGCGTCTTCTCATTTTTATTTTAATTTCTTTTGGAGGAAAAACCTAAAGTCCCCATTTCATTTCACAATTTAAGAACAAAATAGATGCCTAGTCCCAAAGAGAAAATTGAAAAAGGACCCCAAACCCTAAAGACAACAGATCAAAGATGGATGAGTTGGTATTATAGGTTGAAAAGCTTACCAATGGTTAACTTTCTGAAGATCTTTCCTCATTCTAAGCAGAGAGAGAACTCAGCTTCAATGAACACTATTATACAGACTACTCATTCTGATATGTGTAAAGTTAAGAATAAGCAATTGAGTGAGTTTAAGCACCAGTATTCTGCAAGATTTGGAAGAATTGGAAAACTTATACATATGGGAAAACCAGAGAAGAGGTACGCCATGCACCTTCCTGTGCTTGGCTTTCTCGGATGTCTTATTTGACTTAAGATAGTGAACGATATGTAGGATTTTTATGGTGTTCAAAACTCTAGTGGGATTTATATAGAGAGTTTTTTGTGCATGGTGAATGGAAATGACGTTCAATCACAACTTCTTACCTGTGATTTCATTCCTTAAAGAAGTAAATAAAGCTGTTGGCCTTTCTAATGATCTCACTTAGAGGGTAAATAAAAAGAAGTGAGATCTTCAGAAGCTTAGGGCGTCTTCTCATTTTTATTTTAATTTCTTTTGGAGGAAAAACCTAAAGTCCCCATTTCATTTCACAATTTAAGAACAAAATAGATGCCTAGTCCCAAAGAGAAAATTGAAAAAGGACCCCAAACCCTAAAGACAACAGATCAAAGATGGATGAGTTGGTATTATAGGTTGAAAAGCTTACCAATGGTTAACTTTCTGAAGATCTTTCCTCATTCTAAGCAGAGAGAGAACTCAGCTTCAATGAACACTATTATACAGACTACTCATTCTGATATGTGTAAAGTTAAGAATAAGCAATTGAGTGAGTTTAAGCACCAGTATTCTGCAAGATTTGGAAGAATTGGAAAACTTATACATATGGGAAAACCAGAGAAGAGGTACGCCATGCACCTTCCTGTGCTTGGCTTTCTCGGATGTCTTATTTGACTTAAGATAGTGAACGATATGTAGGATTTTTATGGTGTTCAAAACTCTAGTGGGATTTATATAGAGAGTTTTTTGTGCATGGTGAATGGAAATGACGTTCAATCACAACTTCTTACCTGTGATTTCATTCCTTAAAGAAGTAAATAAAGCTGTTGGCCTTTCTAATGATCTCACTTAGAGGGTAAATAAAAAGAAGTGAGATCTTCAGAAGCTTAGGGCGTCTTCTCATTTTTATTTAATTTCTTTTGGAGGAAAAACCTAAAGTCCCATTTCATTTCACAATTTAAGAACAAAATAGATGCCTAGTCCCAAAGAGAAAATTGAAAAGGACCCCAAACCCTAAAGACAACAGATCAAAGATGGATGAGTTGGTATTATAGGTTGAAAAGCTTACCAATGGTTAACTTTCTGAAGATCTTTCCTCATTCTAAGCAGAGAGAGAACTCAGCTTCAATGAACACTATTATACAGACTACTCATTCTGATATGTGTAAAGTTAAGAATAAGCAATTGAGTGAGTTTAAGCACCAGTATTCTGCAAGATTTGGAAGAATTGGAAAACTTATACATATGGGAAAACCAGAGAAGAGGTACGCCATGCACCTTCCTGTGCTTGGCTTTCTCGGATGTCTTATTTGACTTAAGATAGTGAACGATATGTAGGATTTTTATGGTGTTCAAAACTCTAGTGGGATTTATATAGAGAGTTTTTTGTGCATGGTGAATGGAAATGACGTTCAATCACAACTTCTTACCTGTGATTTCATTCCTTAAAGAAGTAAATAAAGCTGTTGGCCTTTCTAATGATCTCACTTAGAGGGTAAATAAAAAGAAGTGAGATCTTCAGAAGCTTAGGGCGTCTTCTCATTTTTATTTTAATTTCTTTTGGAGGAAAAACCTAAAGTCCCCATTTCATTTCACAATTTAAGAACAAAATAGATGCCTAGTCCCAAAGAGAAAATTGAAAAAGGACCCCAAACCCTAAAGACAACAGATCAAAGATGGATGAGTTGGTATTATAGGTTGAAAAGCTTACCAATGGTTAACTTTCTGAAGATCTTTCCTCATTCTAAGCAGAGAGAGAACTCAGCTTCAATGAACACTATTATACAGACTACTCATTCTGATATGTGTAAAGTTAAGAATAAGCAATTGAGTGAGTTTAAGCACCAGTATTCTGCAAGATTTGGAAGAATTGGAAAACTTATACATATGGGAAAACCAGAGAAGAGGTACGCCATGCACCTTCCTGTGCTTGGCTTTCTCGGATGTCTTATTTGACTTAAGATAGTGAACGATATGTAGGATTTTTATGGTGTTCAAAACTCTAGTGGGATTTATATAGAGAGTTTTTTGTGCATGGTGAATGGAAATGACGTTCAATCACAACTTCTTACCTGTGATTTCATTCCTTAAAGAAGTAAATAAAGCTGTTGGCCTTTCTAATGATCTCACTTAGAGGGTAAATAAAAAGAAGTGAGATCTTCAGAAGCTTAGGGCGTCTTCTCATTTTTATTTTAATTTCTTTTGGAGGAAAAACCTAAAGTCCCCATTTCATTTCACAATTTAAGAACAAAATAGATGCCTAGTCCCAAAGAGAAAATTGAAAAAGGACCCCAAACCCTAAAGACAACAGATCAAAGATGGATGAGTTGGTATTATAGGTTGAAAAGCTTACCAATGGTTAACTTTCTGAAGATCTTTCCTCATTCTAAGCAGAGAGAGAACTCAGCTTCAATGAACACTATTATACAGACTACTCATTCTGATATGTGTAAAGTTAAGAATAAGCAATTGAGTGAGTTTAAGCACCAGTATTCTGCAAGATTTGGAAGAATTGGAAAACTTATACATATGGGAAAACCAGAGAAGAGGTACGCCATGCACCTTCCTGTGCTTGGCTTTCTCGGATGTCTTATTTGACTTAAGATAGTGAACGATATGTAGGATTTTTATGGTGTTCAAAACTCTAGTGGGATTTATATAGAGAGTTTTTTGTGCATGGTGAATGGAAATGACGTTCAATCACAACTTCTTACCTGTGATTTCATTCCTTAAAGAAGTAAATAAAGCTGTTGGCCTTTCTAATGATCTCACTTAGAGGGTAAATAAAAAGAAGTGAGATCTTCAGAAGCTTAGGGCGTCTTCTCATTTTTATTTTAATTTCTTTTGGAGGAAAAACCTAAAGTCCCCATTTCATTTCACAATTTAAGAACAAAATAGATGCCTAGTCCCAAAGAGAAAATTGAAAAAGGACCCCAAACCCTAAAGACAACAGATCAAAGATGGATGAGTTGGTATTATAGGTTGAAACAAGATGTGGCTCTATGTCATGGTGTGCTGTCACCATGTATCCGTAGATAGACTTTTCCTGCTTGGGCTCCTCACTGTACCCAATATTAGGTCAATTCTAACATCATTTGTCATGACCCAATCCAAGAATAACTTACCCATTACCTTGTTAAACCTAAACCACTTGCCCCAATGATAGCAGACCTATCTAGCTCTTATAAATTCATTTAAGTCTTCTCCCACTTCCATTATGGGATTAAATCGGGATATTCTAACAAATTTGTTGACTATAAACCAGCCATCCTTGCTGTTGGGGAGTTACTCATTGATCTTTTGACATTTCATGCACAAAAAACATCAAGGACAGTTGCATGCCCTTGGTATGCAAAGCATACCTGTGAACCGACCAGAAGAATATTCTCAACTTTAGGCAGTATTTTCAATTTTCAATGCCTAAAATGGTAAAACAACAATTATTTTCCTTGGTGCCTGAATTCTTTGAACCAAGCCCTTTAGTATGGGAACAAATAGTTTATGATTATGGAAGACTTTTACAATTTGGCGAGATAAAGGTACCAGGGTAGATTAAGTAGTCAGTCGATATTTTGTTTGTATATATGAATAAAGAAAAGAGATCTAGAATTCTGAAGCTTGATGGTGAGCACCCTGTAGGGAGCTGTAGTTTTGCTCTAAAAACCTTTATCTGAAACAAAAAGATTTCTTATACTTGTTTTAAAGGTCAGTAGGTGTATGGTTTTCCAAATTCCCATGGATTTTGATGCAAACTTAGCTCTAGTGACAAGGAATTATATATATATATATATATATATATATATATATATATATATCATGTGCACATGATATATGTATATATCTCCAAGGCATATATCATGTGCATGCTGAAACTGAAGAGAAAGAGCACTAATAAGTAAGTTTATACACTTATTATCCTTTCCTGTGTTCAAATCATTTTGGCAAGTTAAATTAGAAAGAAAAGTTATGTAGCAGTAAAGCAACATAGAACCTTTTGTATATTTCTTTCTTTTGCATGTCTGAAGTCGTGAGCAACAATCAACACCTTATCAGATCTTTTGGTCTTCCTTTATTGTGGTGATCAATTTTCTCCTACTATGATGGTTAGTAAATATATAGCATTTTGTACTCTTTTATTTTTCTATTCATTTAACATATTCCATAATGCATGCTGGCATCAGGTATGAGGGAATCTGCCTGAGTATGTGAGAATGATAGTAATTAAGATTAGCATAGAAAGGAACTAATATTCATTATCATTTGATGGTATGATCCAAGATATTTGGTCCTATGTCAAAAACGTCTAATCTAGTACAATTATCTTGCCCTCTATACAAATAACAATTTACAAACTGTGTTCTAGAATGTTGTGATCAAGGTTCGCAATTTCGGTCCGTACTGGCATATTGAGCTTTGTTCAGTATGGTACGTACCATCAGTACGCTTAAAATGAGCTGAATACCCTCCAAAAGTACATGAAAAATAGGAAAAAAAGTTAGGATAGGGTTTTTAAGTTAGAAATAAATATACATTTAGTATAGTTTTAGTAAAAATAATGTAAATTAGGTAAGAATAGTGCCATATATCTTTTTTGAGCTTTGAGGATTAGCCTTGTGCAAGGTTCGCAATTTCAGTCCATTCCAGATCGTCTTTCTGTTAATATTGAATTATTTACAAAAAAATATTTGAATTGTTAGATTATTTTTTATACAATTTAAGCTTTAAGATTTAAATTAAGTAATGAATCTATATTATGGATATACTTGATTCTACCACCAAAACGAACAACGAGACTCCATGGATGGTGGATCGAGGTCCTCGATTGTATGTATCTGTATATCAATATAATATATTTATCGGATTCAATCCTGAAATTGATCTCACGACATAGTGTATTGATACACCGTATGCCATTAGTGCATTAATGTGGTGATGGTGTTGTAGGCTGATTGTCGTGAATCATGTGTCCGAGGCGGCTCTTGATGTAATGATGAATGTGACATGTATTGGTGCGGAGCATAGTGAATGTTAGAACTTCTATTTTTGCTACTTATGTACTGTTCCGTATCGTACTGTTGCTTTAAGAAGTATGACCAACTATCACCGTACTATTGTTGGCCGTAAGATTCTCCATAATACGACGATTGTGAATACGATGAGCTTCGCATGGTGTTTATGTCGTGTAGCCTCTGTCGTATTTACTGAAAATCATCCACTGGCTTCCTCTTTCTCTTCTGTGCATAAACTTAACTAGTATCTTGTTGAGCTCCATGATTTGAATCTTAGGTGACATGAGTAAAATACTGCTCTCCAGTTCATGTACTATCCTCAAATTGTGTAAACGGGACCATGATTCCTTGGCATCGTTGCCATCATCGGTCGAGGCACTGCTGTCCACGTTGCTACCATGTCTCTGGACCGAGTGGGTTGTCGAATGCGATTGCGAAGTTATCTTGTCGCCTGACTCGATTCTTTTTAATGGTGCAGCTGATGCTATTGCTTTCCTCTTTGTCTTTGCCTTTGTACGATGGGCGGACGACCGTGACGGTTGGGTGTCTCTAGTTTCTAGAGCAGTTTGACTCGATCTTGTTTGGCTCCTTTTGCCACATTCTCACCAAGGGGGATTTTTCTCCTGCTGGGGATGTGTTTCTTCTTCTTCTTCTTCTATTGCCTCGGTGATAAAACGCAAAAGGACATTGAGGATCTCCTGCCTCATTAAGTAGAGGATCCTCTTGGTTTTCCATCGCTTCGACCCACTCTAACATCAGCTCTGAATCTTCGTTGTAGAATTAGAGGTCAATGGGATCAATCTCTGGTTTCTCTAGCTCCTTGTTTAGCTCGACACACTACAACTTTAATTGCATGTTATTACTGGACATATACTATTTTCTCCAACCGTCTATATGATAATTTGTTATGGACCTTCATGTGAATTAATGCGAACATTGGCTAATTATGTTCGCAACCACTAGATGTTGTCGTTTGTGAAAGTACACGAATGGTAACCTTCCTTAAATTTGATGCATCCCCTCCAAATTGTAGCCATCACTCGATTGAAAAAAAATATAAATAAGATTTTATTAGCGTAACAAATAATTAATATCAAATATAATTTATAATCAATATGTGTAACTTTTCCTCACCAGGCTCCATATTGTAACGACACGATACAACTACAATGTTGGAGAATGAACCAATTGTTTTTCGGAATAATCAGCCCTTCATAATAGCATTAGCTGCATCAGTAGTGTTTGACAAGAGTCGATATATAACATTTCTTAATGTTGATAGTATATTTGGTTGCGTTCCAAAAATATACTGAAATTGAATTGCCAGGTTTAGATAATACGCTGTAAGACATAATTTTGTTAGTAAAAATTTTTTATTTTTATACAATAGAAAATTATGAATTAAATTACACTGAATATAATTTACCTACATTATGGATATCTTGGTCCATATGAACTTTAGTTCTACGATCAATGATCTGTAAGTATTGGTCGATCTTAAAATCATCTTTGAATGCTTTCTTGACCTCTTCTTTTGTTGTAATCAATATATGTCTAAGATAAGGCATTTGTGGATGCTTGTCTATATCAACTTTACGGAGAATAACATAAAGTGGTTTCACATCTTTTATGATTTCATTCATGGTCTCCCAAAACCTAGAAGAAAGAATGGTCTTTTCTATCTTCTTTCCATTGCTCGATCTCGAATACCTAGATTCGGACCATTTCTGTGAGGTGACCATTGCCTTGAGGCCTTGCCTCTTTTGTTATATTGACTTTAAGGCAATGAAATTTGTAGCAAATTGAGTGACTCCAGGTTTGAGTATCTCACCATTTATATACTTTTGCATTAAAGAGTGAATCCAATGATGATTATATATAAATTTTGTAATTGACTGTGCTCGAGCTACACAAATGCTGATTGATGGTAGCTTGCTAATATCCTTTAGCATTAGATTCATGCAATGAGCTGCTTATGGAGTCCAAAACAATGTTTTTTTTTTTTTTTCAACAATTGTAAACCGACCCTCTTGAAATTTGTTCCATTGTCAGTGACTATTTGGACAATGTACTGTGGTCCGATCTCTTCTACTATGGTGTCCATTAAGTTTTCAATATAGTTTGCATCTTGATTCTTGTTAGAAGCATTAATTAACTTATGAAATATCACCCGTCTATTGTAATAAACAAGAAAATTGATAAAATTCATTCTTGTTGGCCTTGTCCAACTGTCACACATCAGTGTCACATGATATTTGTCCCATTGCCTTTTGAAGGGTTTGATCCAATCCTTCAGTTCTACCATCTCCTCATCTAAATACACGTCGTAGGTCTCCCTCGGTGTTAGAGGCTGGATCCTCGTGCTAGACTTTTGAATAAAGGAGACCATACTTTGATAATATGGACCTTGGGCTATGTTTCCTAGTATCCTATGGAAGTTGAACCATTTTGCTATTGCCTTCCCAATATCCCTTTTTTTTCTTTTGTATATGCATCATCAATCTGTGTTGGTTTCATTGTTTGTGGAGGATAGGTTTGGGGATCATATCAATAATATCTAGTGCGGACCTCTTGCCAAGTCCTCTTATAAAACCACGGAGTCCACCTTGCCTCATGCTGCTAGTTCGGTTGAGGAGGGGCAGTTGGCTACCTCATGTTGGCTGACCTCTGGATACCTTGTGGAACAGATTCATTGCCACCGCCATGCTGTCACGGACAAACTCCAAAATAGGATGTTTGATGTAATGCTTATGTATGTCCGTGTCTTTTGGTATGTTCATGCTTTGAACAGCATGTAGAGGGACGGCCGAAGGCTTAATAGTCCCATTTTAGTTTCGGTCTGTAGTGGACCATTTTACCCCTTTGTTGTGTAACTGTTCAGAGCTTGTAAAGTTTGTTTGTAATTTGCATTGGCTAAGAAGTGTTTTCCGAAGATGATTGCTTGTGGATCCCGAGTGAGGCGTTTTCTCTAACTCGTTTTCTCTTTTGTAGGTCCTAAGGGACCATGGGAGGTTTCGGGGAGGCTGACCTTTGCGGACGGACACGCAAGGGTGCCGCACGACTTAGGCAAAACCAGCTAAGTCCGTGACAGATGGTATCAGAGCGGGACAAGCACTCATAAAAAACACTTAGCATGCAAACGTGGGGGACCTAGCGGGGCTGCATTGAGGGCAGCCAGCACACGCGACCGTTTTGGGGAAAACGGGCATGGCGATGTAGGGAAATAGAGTCGCTCAGAGGAGCGAGCATCTGAGATTGGCATTCAGAGGAATGGCCAACCCTTCGCGTGAGAGGCACCACGAGGACGAGCAAGCTGGGAAGAATGCGAAGCGCACAAAGGTTAGGATGGTTGAGTTTGAGCTATGGCTCAACGTTGGCAACTATACTTGATGGTGCTCAAGTCAAGCGAGGCGCTTGGTAAAGGATGAGACCACGCAAGGTGGAATGAGTTGCTCAGCGACCGAAAGAGTTGTGCAAAGCTCACAGAGGTGAGGGGAATTGCTAACTCGAAGAATTCGGTACTCATGCAAGGGCTTGTATACGGACGATGGAATGTTCGTGACCATCCCAAGGCGACGAAACTCGGCACCATGGAGCATTGAAACTTTCTCTTCGGCATGTGAAGGATACGTCCGTAGGAGGCTGAAGTGTGCAGCGAGTTCAGCATGTTGCTAGGCCTTGAGTGGTGCAGTGGGGGCTGTATTGACGTGGAGTCGCAATCTAGCAAGTGCGTTTGCAGGAGGCAGAACAATGCACAGTTTGTTCAGTAAATCGGAGTAGTCCAAGGGGATGGTGGTCTCCGAAACGAAGAGAGATGTTGCTCCAATGGGATGGATATCCAGGAGGGATAAGTCCCAACTCTCCAGAGGGAGAATCACGTGCAATAGACTGCACATGTTGAGGAGTAGTACCTCAAAAACAACAACTCCACGAAGCTCAATGGACCGAGCGAGCGACGAGGAGTCGTCGCCTGATCTCGCTTGAGAGAATGCATTGGTGGATGCATTGCGGGATCAAGTGGTGGAGCGACCCAAGGCAACACAAATGAAGGCACACTTAGAGTCGATATAGAGATCAGACTCAAGGGAGGGCTGACCCGTGGAATGGTGGGCGCAAGGGCCACCATCAACTCAATGCAAAAACGAGGAGCGGAGCAACTTGGGTGTAACTTGGCAAAGTACCCAAGCCGCATGAAGTGAGCCGGCATAGAAGATGGAACATGGAGCGGAGGCGCAGAGCTTTCCTTGGACAGAGGTCAAGGACATGAACTCTTGTAGAGGCAAGAGAAGGATTATGTCGTTCCATGGGTCTTTAATGCTGATGGAGCGGACTCGTATTGTATGGTGCCAAAGACGAAGGGAGCTTCGGGGCACATACACTTTATCTCGAAGAAGCATTTGATGGAGGAATTGAGGCGACTCAGCTTGCAGAGGCGAAGTTGGGTTCAGAAAGCCTTGGCACGGGGCAAGAGGACGCAGAGGCGGGTACTCTTGAAGAATATGCCACAGTTTTGCCATTCAAGTTGCCATGAAAGGGAGCGGTGCACAGCGGAGATTGTGCTGGTAGAGGCAGAGGCCCAGGATCCAGACAATGGTGCACTAATTGCAGCGAAGTCGGTGGACTTCGGGAGCTACTAGGCAATGGACTATCCTAGAGCGGTGCTTCGTCTAGGTGTAACCCAAGAGCGGGTGGACGAAGGTCGATTGCCAAAGGAGCGAACACAATTGAAAGTGGAAGAGGCCCTGCAATGTGGTGGCAGAGACCACAAATGGAGGGACCACAATTCGAGTTCATTCCACAAGGATCAGAAGGCAATAGAGATGTCACCAGGAGGCGACATGGTGCAGCGGATCGTGGTGGAACAGTTCGTGGCAATGCAATACACACGGGTAAGTCCCGTGAGGGACTTATCATACGGAGGTATGATCAGGAGCTACTGGCAGCTCCACTTCGGTGAACAACACGACGGTAAGAAGGGCTATGGATTCAAGGAGTGAAGGCCATGGTACCGCAGAGATGGGTCTTCCGTGCGTGCATCGAATCTTGCATCGGATAATAGCCTTGGCCATCAGCATATGGGGGCTGTGTTCCACCAAGGAAAAAGTTCGAATGCAAGTGCTAGTGAGTCCCATGAGAGGGACTTGATCATGCAGAGGTATGATCGAAGCAAGCTGGAGAGTTGGACTACTCCAGAGCCCATATTCACTTAAGGGAGCCCGGCAAGTCAGAGGACAAGGTCGAGTAAGCGAACGTTGCTACCAAGGAAGCTAAGGAGAACAGAATCGGTGCAAATCCTATAACATGATGGCAGAGGCCATGCATGGGAGTTGCAGTCTGTCTTTCCATTGACCAAAGGAATCTGCTTGGAGAACACAAAGGTGTTGAAGCAGGGGAGGGGTCGAAAAGGGGCGAGGAAGCAACGATGAGTCCAGAGGGACTTAGCTACCCAAAATCAAGCATCGGTTAGAATGGAGGTGGACTCAGAGGAGTGTCACAGAGGCATATCTACCAATCGTGAAGAAAGGGATACAGATTGAGGCGACGGATAGTAGAGCCATGGGCATGGCAGCGCCATGGTACCACACGAGGTGGGACTTTCCGTGGAGTCATCGATCCCTTGCTCTCATGAAGGGAGAGCGTTTGGTCATGAATGGGCCGAGAAGGTGGAGAATGGGGAGACAAACTCTAAGTACCAAGACAAGGCTGAAGGGCAGAGGCCAAGGAACTTCATAAGACCGATGTCAACGAGCTTCTCATGAAGATAACCGAAAGTGAAGGACTTCAGGTCGTGCAAGAGTGCAGGCCAAGGAACGAAGCAGGCAGTACGTGGTATGGAGTAGGCGGTAGGGCTGATGGAGAAGACGGTACAATCCCAGAGGTGACCAAAACTATTAGAGACTTACTCCAAGTTGGGGTGAAAACTTCCTGCATTCTAGAAGTTCGATGGTATTGAGAAAGTGAATCACATTAGCTAACTCAATGCAAGGAGTGCAAACACTTCGAGTGCTTCAAAAGTGTGAGCAAAGAGTAGGCGAAGGCTAGTAACCAGCTCAATGCATGGAGTTGCAGTCTGTCTTTCCATTGACCAAAGGAATCTGCTTGGAGAACACAAAGGTGTTGAAGCAGGGGAGGGGTCGAAAAGGGGCGAGGAAGCAACGATGAGTCCAGAGGGACTTAGCTACCCAAAATCAAGCATCGGTTAGAATGGAGGTGGACTCAGAGGAGTGTCACAGAGGCATATCTACCAATCGTGAAGAAAGGGATACAGATGTGAGGCGACGGATAGTAGAGCCATGGGCATGGCAGCGCCATGGTACCACAGAGGTGGGACTTCCGTGGAGTCATCGATCCCTTGCTCTCATGAAGGGAGAGCGTTTGGTCATGAATGGGGCCGAGAAGGTGGAGAATGTGGAGACAAACTCTAAGTACCAAGACAAGGCTGAAGGGCAGAGGCCAAGGAACTTCATAAGACCGATGTCAACGAGCTTCTCATGAAGATAACCGAAAGTGAAGGACTTCAGGTCGTGCAAGAGTGCATGACCAAGGAACGAAGCAGGCAGTACGTGGTACTGTACCTTTGCTACTCAGTGGAGTAGGCGGTAGGGCTGATGGAGAAGACGGTACAATCCCAGAGGTGACCAAAACTATTAGAGACTTACTCCAAGTTGGGGTGAAAACTTCCTGCATTCTAGAAGTTCGATGGTATTGAGAAAGTGAATCACATTAGCTAACTCAATGCAAGGAGTGCAAACACTTCGAGTGCTTCAAAAGTGTGAGCAAAGAGTAGGCGAAGGCTAGTAACCAGCTCAATGCATGGAGTACAACCCTTGAGGAGGCGGGTGAAGTCAAGTAACCATTGCCTTCTCAACTCTTAAGAGAATGGGTGAAACCGAGTACCCCAATTCTCTTATCTATCCAGTAGAGGAGCTCTACACAGGTTCAAAGGCCCTTCGAAGATATTAGAAGACAATAGTTGTCAAATCCTCACCAATGGTGATCAGTGCTACTGAGAGTAGATTATCCGCTTCATTTCCCAACAGAATGCCAATCGAAAGCGGAAGTGAAGCGAATCTATTTGGAAATGACAACTAAGTGAAAGAAGAGTCGATGAACAAATTTTGTGGAGGAAGGACCCAAAACTTCAGAAGTTTGCGAGGCGATGCTCGTTAAAGCTCCAACAAGCATCCACCCAGTTCAAGCATCATGAGGCATTTGAGAGACTGGCGCATAGTAAGGATGGTCTTTTCCTTCATCTGGATGATCCGCAGGAACCAACAGGGATCAACACAACTCATCCAACCCCACACTAAAGTCAGAGTCATTAGCGAGTTGAAGCAATATGGCGGATCAAAGGTTCGACTACTCAAAAACAGCAGCGGAGAACAGTTGGAAGCCAAGAGGCGCATTGCAGCTGGCATAGAAGATTGAAGACTCAGCAAAGGCGAGGAGTTGCAGTGTCGGCAAAGGCTTCGACGAGGACGTCGAAGGAATAAGTGGGGGAGAATGTCACGGACAAACTCCAAAATAGGATGTTTGATGTAATGCTTATGTATGTCCGTGTCTTTTGGTATGTTCATGTTTTGAACAGCATGTAGAGGGACGGCCGAAGGCTTAATAGTCCCATTTTAGTTTCGGTCTGTAGTGGACCATTTTACCCCTTTGTTGTGCAACTGTTCAGAGCTTGTAAAGTTTGTTTGTAATTTGCATTGGCTAAGAAGTGTTTTCCGAAGATGATTGCTTGTGGATCCCGAGTGAGGCGTTTTCTCTAACTCGTTTTCTCTTTTGTAGGTCCTAAGGGACCATGGGAGGTTTCGGGGAGGCTGACCTTTGCGGACGGACACGCAAGGGTGCCGCACGACTTAGGCAAAACCAGCTAAGTCCGTGACAATGCTCCAATTGTGAGTCAAGTTGTCGATGTCTAATTGCTTTCTCGAATAATACTGATGTTCCAATGATGCACGAATACCAGCTATCAGATCTGGGTCGATTTCGTCACCACGACCTTCATAGTCGTCATAAACTAGTTCCTGCATAGCTTTATAATATTCTTCCTTAGCTCTTGCCTTCTTTTTTATTGTATCTTCTCTTGCTTGTTGTAACTTGTTTTGAAATGATTTACGGATCTCCGTTGGAACCTTCTTGTATTTTGCAACATCAGGATACCCATCGGTCAAATGCCTCTTCACTCGAGTAATTTCTCCACCCTTGCTGATGTAGTCACAATAAATGCATTGCCAATGATGACAGTTCTTATCCATCTTTCGGGCATGATTTCAAGCATCATCATGTACCTATTCCTTTGATGCTATATTATCAAATTTAAATCAAATGAGCTATAAACATGTCAAGCACCCTAATAGGTATTAAAGACATTGAATTGACTCAATATTGATTAAATTTTGATTAATTCATTATTAAAACTACTAATCACAGTATTAAAAAAATAATTAAAATCTAATTAACTTTATTATATTATCATAAATATGTTAAACACATAAAAGAAGCATTAAATACTTTATTTTGATCTAATATACGTCAAAATACAATGAAATCATCATTAGATACACTAGTCACACTATTAACATCGTTAATTACCCATTAATTATTTCTCTTTCAACATTATAAACTTGTCAAACACTCTAGTAGTCATTAAAGATATTTCATTGACCTAATATGGGTTAAATTTGGGTATCATCGTAATTAAATACACTAATCACAGTATTAACAGTTAAGTAATTCGTAATTGGTTCTTTTTCATCACTATAAACATATCAAACACTCTAATAGGTATTAAAGACATTGAATTGACCCAATATCAATTAAATTTTGATTAAATCATCATTAAACCACTAATCGCAGATTCGTAATATTAAAAAACTTAACTAAAACCTAATTAACTTTATTTTACTACTATAAATATGTTAAACATAAAAAAAAATTAAATACGTAATTTTGATCGAATATAGGTCAAATTACGATAAAATCATCATTAGATACACTAATCACACTATTAACATAGTTAATTACCCACTAATTATTTTTCTTTCAACACTATAAATATGTCAAACACCTTAATAGATATTAAAGACATTGAATTGATCCAATATTGATCAAATTTTGATTAAATCATCATTAAAACCACTAATCGTAGCATTGAAAAACTTAATTAAAACCTAATTAAACCTATTATACCATCACCAACATATGATCCAATCCTTAATATGCATGAAATATAAACATTTGACGTATTAAGTGTCTAATTTCGAATAAATCAATATTAAACACACTAATCACAACATTAAAGACCTTAATTACTCATAATTAATACTATTCTACCATCAAAAGCATATCAAACAACATATTAGACATTAAGTCATACATCACATAGAATAGGCTTAATCATTTCATAAATCAATAACAATCTAGAAAGAGAATACATACCTATTGATTAAAATTTTTTTCCTTTTAATCCTCATAAATTAACCCTCTAAATTTGATCCAATCCATAAATCATTGTTTTGTTGAGTTTATAAGAGTGAAAATGTGAGAATAAGATAGAGATGTGAGTGAAAAAGAGTTTGAGAAAGTTTAAGAGATTGTGAAAGTGAAATGAATTGAAAGAGAGGGGAGGAAAGGGTTTAAAAACCCTTTAGGTTGCCTCCAATGGTCAAATTGACTGTTTGAAACCCGATATAGGTCGATAACGATTGGATTTCGACTGTTACCACCCAATATAACCCGATATCGCTTGATACAAGGTCAAAACATTGGTATCACCTAGTAGCGGGTGGTCCGTTTGCCGAGAAGCTCTCGGACCAGTATGTATCACCTGTACCAGGCAGTATGCATTGGTAACGTAATCCCCTTGGTTTTTAGACCATTCAATAGTATTCTCACTATTATGTTTAATAGTTGTGAGAATTCACTGGTAGGACTATGGGCATCCTGTTGGATTTCTAATTCTAAATATTTGTATATTCTTTAATGTTATATTTTCTACATGCTGAACAAATATTTCTCAAGCTGTTATTTGAAATTAGAAAGTGAACTGCTGAGGTTCTTGAGACTTAAACATGACCATTTCTAGCCCTTTTACCATTCATTCATCTAAATCAGTAATATAATTTACATAGAAGAAATACAGCAAGATCAAGCTGTATATTGTTTGGATATATGAATGGTACCTGGCTTCGCAAGAAGTATTGTCTATGATGTTCCATTTCGCTACAAACAAATTATACTATTATAGTATAGAAAATGTGCTGAAAGCTATTTGAGAATAAATTGTATCACTTAAAAAGATATGTGTAAAGAACTTGGACTTATGTGGTGATAATTAATGACAAGTTGCTTCATATTAGTAGACTGAGTTTACATAATTTCAATTTCCTAATTGGTATAATTATTTTATGTTGTTTGATAATTCATCTATGATGGGTGCAATTTTTTGAGATACTTCCTTTATTGCACAACTTTCTATAGTGTTCTTTTAGCTACTTTTTATGAATTACAATTTTAACTCAGAAATATTGATGGTACCCAAACAAACTATTTTGCAGGTTGTATCAGCAGTAATACTGAGTTATTGACGGTGATTTTAACACTAAATGTGAAGAGAAAAGAAAGGTCTGTCTTCTTTGCATTGTTCTTCTATGTTGTCTTAACATTTTTAGCTTATATAATTGGAAACTAGAACCACGAGAACTATTTTAAGATTATGTTCAATAGGAAATGATACACAACCAACACTTTAGCATCTGATAGACAGCATTAATTAACTGTGTAATCTTGAAGTATTGATTACCTCAATGGGATAAGTTCTCTAACAAAGGCTAAATTGGCTTTTCCACTTGGTTATCTCATATTCCAGAATGTAATTATTGAGTAACCAATGTATTGGGGGTACATGATACTAAATAAGACTATTGAGAAGCCGCATTGGATTAATGTTTTACGTTTTTGCATTCAAGGCAAACAATTGTTCCCTTTTTTATGTTTGTCTAAATTTCAAGACATTTATTAACTGGCTTATGTTTACAGTTCACAGATTAAATAAGAGAAGTACTTGCTGCTTTGAATGAGTTCTTTGCCTATATTTGGATCTGGATTTGGTCTTCTTACCCCTGGTTTTGATGGTATGTCAGTGGCTTTTTTATGAGATACCCATGAATTGGTTCATTGATGCCCAAATAATGGAGCAGAAGACTGGTTATCTTAGTGATAGGAGCAATCTGTGGTTGGAGTTGTTGAAGAAGTTCTCAATAAAGGATTGGAAGAATAACCTTTGCAACCACTTATTTGGATCAAAGAAGGTCAGAGGGACCTGGTGGAGGAAGCTGCTGTTCTTATGGATAATTGGATGGTTCCTTGGTTCTCTATGGATCTTCTGGTTTATGAACTCCCAAGCAGTGGAGAAGAGGCGAGAGATGCTAGCAAGCATGTGTGATGAGCGTGCTAGGATGCTTCAGGACCAGTTTAATGTCAGCATGAACCATCTTCAGGCCCTAGCTATCCTGATCTCGACCTTTCACCATGCTAAGGATCCATCTGCCATTGACCAGGTATTGCCTTCTACCTGAAATATTCCTATATTCAATTGAATATACATCAATGTGTATCTTTTGTCTAGTCCAAATTATTCATTCTCTGATTTTATTACAATAGTTATGTGTTAATTCTGATTCCTCAAAAAAGCAGAGATGTATTACTATAATGCAACCTTCTGCCCTTATCAAAGATCAACAACGTGGAAGATGATCCCTTTGTTTGCAGATAACCTTTGCTCGATATGCTGAAAGGACTGCTTTTGAGAGACCACTGACGAGTGGTGTGGCATATGCTGTGAAGGTGTTGCGTTCAGAAAGAGAACAGTTTGAGAAGCAACAACGTTGGAAAATTAAGAGAATGGATTCAACAGAGCAGCCTCCAGCTCGGGAAGAAGATGCAGATCTTGAGAACCGGGATGAATATGCTCCAGTTATTTTTGCCCAGGACACTTATAAACATGTAATTTCATTTGACATGTTAACTGGAAAGGTAAGACATTAGATATGCTTTTCAGTCTGTCCCTTTTTCTGTCATCTATGAACTATAATCACAAATGCCGCAGAAGTCAGATTGTGCTTGCTCTGGTAGGAGAAAAAAATAGATTATATGCAGTTTCTTCTGTCATATTTGTTTAAACTTATTTATTTTATCGACTAGGTTATATGCAGTTTCTTATTTTATGTAGGTCTAAACTTATTTGTTTTATTGAATTCTAATATTTAGTACAGTTTATTGGTCATTTTTACTGTCTCCAATTGGACACATTTATATATCACATATGAGCTATTAATTGATGCGTTGATGTCTTTAAATTTATTCTAGTTTTTTCAAATTGTTTTAGTGATTAACTAGAAAAATTATCAATGGTGTCATTGTAATATGAATGGTGTCATTGTAATATGAAGTCTTTGTTAACCATCATTTAGCTAATATATGTATTATTAATGTTATAAAATGTTATCACTTTGTGTTAGACTATGCAAACTATTAATTTGCTAGGAATAAATATTTATTTGGGTGTGACTCAACAAATTTTGTGCAGTTTGGAAAGCTTATTGGGGTTTATCTATAACTATTAGTCACTAATTTGCTTATGACATTCTCAATAGCTAACTCTAATATGATGTTAATTCTTATAGAAAATAGGTTACTCTAATATGAGTAATTAATATTTCTTCAATTAATAGGGAAGGTGTTGGTGGTCAGATGCATTGCTTGAACAATAGTGTCAGTATGTGAAACTTTTAAAATACATGATTATGCTTGCATGTTTCTATCAAATCTATTAATATCTAGAACTATGACTTGTATCATTGAAACATCCTCAGTGAACTAATTGTTTTTGGGAATACACCTGAAACCTGTGTCTTGTTCCTAGTATTCCAGCAACTGAAAGATAGTTCCTTATGCAGGAAGATAGGGAAAACATCCTACGAGCTAGGGAATCCGGGAAGGGTGTTTTAACTGCTCCTTTTCGGCTCTTAAAATCAAGAAGACTTGGTGTTATTCTGACATATGCAGTTTACAAGTCAGAACTCACTTCAAAAGCGACACCAGCTGAACGCATCCAAGCAGCCATAGGGTAAATTAGCTGTTAATTATGTATTAATATCTCCTAAAGCAGAAACAAACATACTTATCAAGAATGTCTATCCTCCACAATTCAACTATATAATGCATCAATTTGGCATGTGCAGGTATCTAGGCGGAATCTTCGATGTAGAGGCTCTCGTGGATAAGTTACTTCACCAACTTGCATGCAAGCACTCCATGATGGTCAATGTTTACGATAAAACCAATCCTGATGAACCAATTATTATGTATGGTTCAAACATGACCAATGTTGGTCTATACCATATTAGTACCCTGAATTTTGGTGATCCAATAAGAAAGCATGAGATGCACTGTAGGTAATTTACATGACACTGCTAGCAAGTTCTGATTTAGAAGAAAGCTATATATTGATCAGGATGTGAAACAGAAGTAATATAATATAAACAAATTTTACCTTTTTGCAACAGGTTCAAACAAAAATCTCCATTGCCATGGCTTGCAATAACAACATCAATTGGAACCCTTGTTATCGCTTTACTGGTTGGATACATATTCCATGCTACTGTCAGCCGAATTGCCAAAGTAGAAGATGATTATCGACAAATGATGGAACTTAAAAAGCGGGCTGAAGCAGCGGATGTTGCAAAATCTCAGGTACATGTTTTATGTTTGCTAGGAGCTGCAGATTGGCCTTCTTTTCGCTGATGTCTCTGATCCAGATGTGCTTAGTTTACAACCATAATATCACTTATTTTGTCTTGTCTGTTCAGTTCTTGGCGACTGTTTCTCATGAAATCAGAACTCCAATGAATGGTGTATTGGGTGAGTACAAGATTACCATAACTGATGTTCTGTTATAAATATCAAGTAAGATCAGACATCAATATATTTCTTACTTTTCAGGGATGCTTCAAATGCTTATGGATACTGATCTAGACATAACACAAGAAGACTATGTTAGAACTGCCCAAGCCAGCGGAAAAGCTCTGGTGTCACTTATAAATGAGGTTCTCGATCAAGCAAAGATTGAATCGGGTAAACTTGAGCTTGAAGCTGTCCCATTTGACTTACGGGCAGTATTGGATGATATTTTGTCACTTTTCTATGGAAAGGCTCAAGAGAAAGGACTAGAGGTATCTGTGAGTTTCCATAATCTTCTAAATATAATATTTTGATGTTTCATCAACTAATTTTCTTGGTTGCTGTTCAAATTAACTTGGTAGTTGGCAGTGTATGTCTCTGATCAAGTTCCTGATGTCCTTGTTGGTGACCATGGAAGAATACGCCAGATCATCACAAATCTGATGGGAAATTCAATAAAAGTAAGTATTTATCTTTGCATCAGCTGCAAATATGGATACTAAATCTGCTACATGTATTTAGAAAAGTCCTCATTTTGCAGTTCACAGAGAGAGGACATATATATTTGACTGTCCATATTTTTGAGGAGGTGTTGAATTCATTGGACAAGGAAATAGAAGTCCATTCCACAGATACCTTGTGTGGCTTTCCAGTGGCAAATAGAAGGCGTAGCTGGGAAAGCTTTAAGAATTTCAAGCTGGAACTTCCTGCATCTGATCCATCTCTTCTGTCAACCTCTTCCAATCATATAAATCTGATCATATCTGTTGAAGACACTGGGGTGGGGATTCCTCTAGAAGCCCAGTCCCGTGTGTTCACTCCTTTCATGCAGGTGGGACCTTCAATTTCTCGCATTCATGGGGGAACTGGTATTGGACTCAGCATTAGTAAGTGTTTAGTTGGCCTCATGAAGGGAGAAATTGGTTTTGTGAGTCAACCTCAGATTGGTTCCACTTTTACCTTCACAGTGGTCCTCACAAGGGCTTGCACTAATTCAAACGAGTACAAGTCATCAGAATTTCATGGGATGATTGCACTAGTAGTTGACCATAGACCGGCCCGAGCAAAGGTCACAAAATACCATCTTCAGAGGTTGGGAGTAAATGCTATACTGGAAATTGATCCAAATCAAGTTCTTTCTAGATTAACTAGTGGAACATCGACAATAAATATGGTGCTAGTGGAAAAGGAAACATGGTCGAAAGATTCTAGTATTTGGCCTTTTATTATTAGCAAATTAAAGGGTAATCAGTTGGATATACCAAAAATTCTCCTTTTAGCAAATCCTACAAGTTCTGTTAATAATAACACTTCTAGTTCAATGGAATATATCTCAACTATAATCACAAAGCCACTCAGAGCAAGCATGCTTCAAGTATCTTTACGGCGAGCTATGGGTTGTGGAGATGGGGAACATTCCCGAAATGGCCGGCTTCCCCAGTTGTCATTGCGTGGCCTTCTTCATGAGAAGCAGATTCTTGTTGTTGATGACAATATTGTGAATCTTAGAGTAGCATATGGTGCCTTGAAAAAATATGGAGCTGAAGTAACTTGTGCAGAGAGCGGAAAGAAGGCCATAGGCATGCTCAAGCCTCCACATAAATTTGATGCTTGTTTTATGGATATTCAGATGCCTGAAATGGATGGGTATGTTTCTTTTACTTTCTTTGTCATTAATGTTCTTTTATGATCCTTTAGAATGAATTCTTCATGTATATGAATTTTCTGTCTTCTCATATACTAGGAAATTTCCTTGTAATGAAATTTGCATCAGATGTGAATTTTCTGTTCACATTTCCATACACTTTTAAAAACAGTTTATCAGGTTACAGTTTTGATCCTATTTAATTAAAGTGTTTTTTTTTTTCTTTAGATTTGAAGCTACTAAAAGGATACGTGAGATGGAGGCCGATATAAATAAGCAAATAGAGTGTAGGGAAGTTCCAGTTGAGACTTCTGAGAACGTCTTGCACTGGCATGTTCCTATATTAGCCATGACAGCAGATGTAATCCAGGCAACACATGAGGAGTGTCTAAGGTGTGGAATGGATGGCTATGTGTCAAAGCCTTTTAAAGGGGAACAGCTTTACAGGGAAGTCACTCGGTTTTTTAAACAGTCACAAAAAAGAATCAATAATGAAGTTAAATGTTGAGGATATGTATATGATAGGATGTTGGTACATGTATTCATCGGCTTCAGCATCAGGCACTGTCTGACAGAATATAGAGGTGGTTTTGAAAAGTAAGCACCTCCAACTCATCTTATTGCTACTTCATATCAACCATTTTCTTTTTATGTCTGCAAGTGCTTAGAATACTGAAAAGATTTTGCTAATATGTTACATTGTATAAACTTCCTTGAGTTCATTTAATTAATTAATGAACAATTAAATACATACAAACCTTGTCAATGATCAAGCAGAAAATGTCTACAAGCTTATTTCGTCATTTTCCTTTGCATGCTTTATGATTGTTAAAAATGGCTACATATTGTCCCTGAGATGATGCAAATGCAAATTTGCAAGATGATCCAGATAGTGCCAACCATTATTTTGTTTTAAAATGTAATTTATTGGAAAATCTGAAATGTTGACTATTAAATGACACTCTCCATGTGGGAGGTACTCTTACAGAATTAGATACCAGACCTTCTAGAGAATAAAAGCTAACAGGATGGATGTTAGGTGACTAGGCATCAGCAATCTTATGATATCAGCTTCATATATATATATATATATATATATATATATAAAATCATAATTTAAAACTAAGTCAGTTACAAACAAAAGAGAGTACTTTGTAGGTCTTTTTAGTTTTGAACCTAAGAGATTTTGATAGTCAAATTATCATTTTATGGTGAGTTTTCTCACCTAAATTAATCATCAATCATATTTAACTGCAGATAAACAGCAATCACAACAAATTTGAAGGTCCTGAATCTCCTTGTCATGGAATCATATTAAAGCTGATTAACTTTTTTAAGTGACTCTTAAAGCTGAGAACCTGCTAGGATAATTTTGATCTATCATTTAAACCTTCTTATAAATGATTGCTAGGTAGTTACTCATTGTGGACCAAGCATACAAATCCTACATAATATTAATTAATAGGAATTAGTAATATGACCACTTAATGAATATAATAATCCATGCAAATCCAAGTATGGGTGGTCTCTAAGTAATTCTGAGCCTTTTGACACCCTCACTAGAAAAGTAGGATTCAGCTTTAGATTTTATTAAGTTTATGTTGATATTTTAGTGCTAATTTTATTCTCCATGGCCATAGACATATAGTATTCTACTTCATAGAATTTAAAATCACATCAGTGGTTGGAATGTTGGATCTTGAGTTTAAGATTTTTGTAGGTTTTTGAATTGATCAACTTGACACCAAAAAAAAAAAAAATCTGAATATACCTTATAATGTAAGGCTTATAGGTGTCTCAACACATGAAGTATTAATGAATTCTTGAAAGCAAAGCTTTAATTCAATAAATTTCTCTGACACTTTAATATAATGTAAGATTCTGAAAATAAATATGTTTCTGCCATCATCTTTTGCTAATTCTTATGCTAACTACTCAAATAGGTTTAGGTTTGTGAGTTAGCTGAGCTTCGATCTTCTCTTGTACTTGTACAATTATCGATGAGCCTCAGCACAACCAATCAAATGAATCTGTTCTTATCAGAAACCATGATTATATTAACCTTCCTTACATGTACTTCGTTGACTCATTAATGTTGCTGGATATTGTCATGTCCAGTCCTTCGAACTTGAACACTAATTTACCATGAATCTTACCCTTGGATTGTAGCTGAGGAAGGCTGAAAATGATCATAATGCCATAGACCATAGCATGTTGCAAAATTTGTGAATTTCTAGTATATGTGAAAATAATATTTAGTTCCGCAGCCTAACCTGCCAACTAGTGACCTAAGGAAGAGGATTCCAGTCAATATCACTTCTGACCAAAGGAACTACAATTGATAAAATTGATTTAACTAGACTGGATTCTGTTACCCACTTTAATGTGTTTTCCCTAGTAGGAAATGTGATCAAAGCAACTTTACAGAATTGAACTTTTCAGAATCTTGAGACTGTAGAATGAAGCAAGATTCTCCAATGGACTCATAGGATACAATTGGGAGATCTCTCTAGCTATGCTCTATTGACTTCCCTAACCATATACTGCAATTATCTCAATTTTCATCTGCATATTGTTGTGTTAGAAAGATCAAAATCTTGGTAAAATCAAGAGCTTATAAGTGTAGGTATTGTAGGGGTGGACTGATGATATATAATGAATACAATTTGGCCTTCATCTGCAAATGAGATAATAACAGTAAAGTCTTAATTAACAATTGGCATTTCATTTTCTACACTGAGCAATAGGTGTAGCCTTTGCTGAAAGCTGTTACTAATATCTTAGAACTATCAAACTGGAAGTGCAGAAGGTACTGATATTTCAGAACTACCAACCTAGTCATTTAGATGTTTAAAACCTTAATATCTTGCAGGCATAACATATCTGCTTAGTCACTGTTTTAGGGTATACTAGAACTGCAATCGTCAGGTCCAGTTCTTGCATGTTAAACCTTATAGAACATACATATCCATGATTTTTATCATCCTACCAGTTATATTAAATGAGCACAATAGGTTGAGAATTAGAACAGTGTAGGTGCTGAACAGTGTAGCGCATCTCATCCAACCCATGGTAATAAAATACAGTCTAAGCAGCTGTTGCATATGAGGTCATCTGATTGCATTTCATAGGGCCTTTGCAGCCTCAATATGTAGCATGACTGCATATGCAATGACATAAATCTGGTTGGCCACTTATGCATCCCTGGTAGTCATGTGTTATGCAATTACATATATAGCTACGTAAAAACATGCAGTTGCATATGTCCGAATTTGCATAAATATGTGATTACTAATTATGGTTTATAATTTCTCCCTAGTGTTATCTTTCTAGAACCATTACTTTTTGTGTTGTAGAACAAAATCAACAACAATAACAACAAAAGATTGTAAGACTCAACTTTTTGGGGTTTGCTACATTTATCTTTTCCCACCATTGAGATTAGTTGCCATTGAAATCAGTAAAAAATCATATGTTAGTTAAGCTAAGAGTATTTAAATCTTTATTTATAGTTTCTATTAAAATACTTTAGGTCTTCCTTCAGTAATCATTTCCCCTCTTCTAACTATCAGTTCCAGGTCTTTTGAGCACCTTTTCTAAGTATCACCTCTTAAATGGTTCTTTCTCATTTTATTCTCTATCGAAGAGATACATAATTGTTCATGAATAAAATTATTATTTTTTTATCTTTTCTAATAACTCCATATATTCACCTCAATATTTTTATTTTACCAATACAATCTTTTTGTATATGTTATTTCTTAACTAATCAACACTCAGATTCATAAAAAAATTGTTGGTCTAATAATTATCTTATAATTTTTTTTTTATCTTAAAGGTATCCGATGATCATACAAACTCTTGATACTCTTTTTCATTTTAACCATCCTATTTTTATTATATGAATAATATATTCATCAATCTTTCTAGCTTTTTAATTAATTGACCTAAAATACCTAAACCTTTTACTGAAAGGAACTTCTTATCCATCAAACTTAACTATATCCTCTTATCTATTCTTAGTATTACTAAAATTACATCTCATATATTCAGTTCTAGTCATACTTAATGTAAAAACTCTAGTTTCTAAATATGGCCTCCATAACTCAACTTTAAAGTTGATTCTATTTAGACTCTCATCAACTAAGACCATCATTAGCAAATTATATACATAAGGGAGGTTTATCTTGTAAATAGCTAGTAAATTCATCCATTAACAATGTAAAAAGGTAGAGACTTAATGCGGATCCTTAACGTAACCTTTTACCTAGGGGAAACTCACTAGACATACCGGTTACAAGTCTAATACTAGTAGCTATATTATCATATATATATATATATATATATATGCCCTTAATAACATAAATATAATTAGTGGATATACTTTTGTTTTCTGAAATCCACCATAATAAATCTTTGGAAATTATATTATAGGCTTTCTTTAAATCAATAAAAATCATATGCAAATGTTTTTTTATCTCTATACACTTATTCAATAATTGTATTAATAAATAAATAGATTCTATTGTTGATCTTCCAAGCATAAAACCAAATTGATAAATATTTGTTTTAAGCCTTATCCTACTTTCAATAACTCTTTCCCAAAGTTTCATAGTATGACATGATTTTTATTCTATTGGAATTAGTACTAGAAATAGAACAGTTATATATGTCACCCTTATTCTTGTAAATTGGTATTAAAAAACTATTTCTCCATTCATCAAACATCTTTTTAAATATTATAATTTTGTTAAATAAGTTAGTTAACCAAGCTACTTCTTGGTCTTTTAAGCTTTTTCAAACCTCAATAGAGATATCATCAGGTCTCACACTCTTGACTATTTTCTATCTTTTTTAAGATGTCTTTTACTTCGTTAGTTCTAATTTTACTAACAAATCCATGATTATTAAATCTACCACTACTATCTATTGTTAAGGCTAAGTCATGTGTGGAATGTTCATTAAATAATTTATAAGAATAATTTCTCTATCTTTCCTTAATTTCATTATCATTAATAAGGATTCTTTGATCTTTATCTTTAATGCATCTAATATTGTTTAAATAAATATTAATATTAATAATATTATCGTCCATTATAGTCTAAATAAATATTAATATTATCTTCGTCTAATTTCCAAGTTGTCTTCCTTTTCATCCTATTTTTAGAAATCCTTACATCATCTTAAAATTTCACCATATAGTCTTAGTAAATGTTCTACTATCTTTTTTTTTCATTTTCAATAACAAATGTCTAATACCATCAACCTATGTTTATTCGTCAAACTTTCGTCAAATGTAACTTTGTACTTATATATAATTTTATCTACCTTTCTAGTGAGAAAATAGTTTGTCTAGTGACCACTCTTATAAGTAATCAAATATTCATCTCTCCTTTTAAAGTGAATATTTACAATTACAAGATCTCGGGACCCTTAGGTGGTGAAGGCGTCTTGCGTCGCTTTCGGATGATGACCTAGACCTATACTAAAATCGGTTAAGATCCATATCCATGAGATCTTACGTAATTTTACATTAGCTATCAGTGACCTAACCCTCCACCTATTTCATCTGGTGTTATAGAACAAAATTAGCAAATATAAATCACATCCCATGTAGCATTTCGTATTTAATTAAATGGACCATTTTGAAAAGTTTAGACCTCTAGTTTGTACTCCATATTCATCTGCATACTGAATGTGCAGAGTTATCTACCAAAAAAGGAAAAGCCCTGCAAATTTTCGGCTAGGATACATGGAGCCTACGCATTTTTATAAATCATTTATGCTACAGTATAATTTTTCAAGTCTATCTACCAAGGGATTACATATTCTCCAAAGATTCTGTCTCAAAATGTGATTGAAACCCAAAAAACTAAAGAAAAAAGTATATTATTTGATAAATTACACAGGAATGAGTGTGAAGAAATCTTTCAGATGAAACAAATAACACACCATCTGTAATTTGATAAATATCTCTGTACTTTTAGCATCAGCATTTCTGTATTTTTTCTATCTAGTTGTGCAACAATATAATAAGAGACACATAATCAGCAAAATCGAAAGTTTAAATCTTAGAAACTTGCAATGATGTCTTGCAAAAAGTTGTACTCAAATTAGAGTGTTTAGAGTACTATGCCTATCATTGATATATGGATCCCCAACATCAGATAATAATATTGTGCCAATGAGAAAATGTTTTATGCTCTGGCTTGAGTGGAAAGGCTTCTCTCCAGTTTTGCATGTCAGAACAACTGCACAATTACATCTAGCTGCTTGTTCTTTGAAACACATAGTTTATTAAGTTAAATAACATTCCAAAGGATTAACCTTCTCTTTCTCGTACTAATCTAGATATGTCTTCTAAAATAAACAGTATTGTTTCACCTTGATGTTTCTGATGAAGCTTAGGGTCATGGATTAAAAACTTTGTTCAATATTGATATCGAGCATGGAAAGAACTGATATATTACTGGTTGATATCAGTTGGATTTGTGGCAAGAGGAGAGAGAGGATGTGGGGCGTAAAATGGAGGAGGAGGAGCAGTGGTAGTGATGGGGAGGAGAAATGATGTCAGGGAGAAGAAAAAGGCAGAAGAAGAGGTAGAGAAACTGAAGAGAAGGAACAAGAAAAAGAAAGGGGTGGTACTGCCTGGTATCACTGTATACTGTTAGCCTACTAGGCACCTGGTGGTTTTAGATCAGACTAGGAAAAATTGCTTGGTTCATGTACTGATCAACTGTTGGACTGATTAGAACATGCTTAGGGGGTTTTATAAGACTCACCAGGTTGTATTATGTAAATATGATACTTTCTGCACAAGAAAAATACATTTCCATTCGCTTATATCTTTGATAGAAAAAGGATATGATATCCCGATGTGTTCATGGAGAAGATGTAAGCTCTTTTTCCTGTGCATTCACCAACTTAATATGTTAAAATAATCACTAATAGCTATGTTGGTCAATTCACCAAGGGTTTTCCATTGATATAGAAACCTTCATTTGGCATGTCAAGTTGAGTCCCCTTTATATTGGATTGTTTGTCATGTTCATGGATAATACATACCGTGCACATCAACTTGGTGATGATTTTTCTCTGTATGTCAGTATTTATGTAAGATTTAATTCTCATAACTAAAATTGACCTTCTCCATTCTTCTTGCAGGGGTGAGAGTTGGAGATGATCTGATCTTTGCTTGTTCTCCTCCCACTTGGTTCCACCTAATTTTTACCCTTGCTTGATACCAAGATTTCTGTGAGCTGCGCAACCTTAGATGCAATTTTCATTCTCGATACAGTATGAAAGAGAAACACCTCTTCTGGTCTGGATGGAAACTGTCGATGTTCTCTACCTTGTTCCATAAAGTGGATTTCGAAATGTTCTAAATTTTCCCCCTGGAGTATACAGAGTGTACATAGATTAACAGTCATTTTACATTTTTTTTTCCCTATTTACTTGCTGAGTTTGTGATAAATATGTGTTCTTCAATGAATATGTGATAAATATGTGTTCTTCAGCAATGAAAGAATTCGATGATGTAAATTAAAATATTTAATAAAATTCGTTTCCACAAGTTGGATTCTGCACTTGGTGTCGAGTCAATGCCCTCTTATGTGACTTGGCATTCCTAAGCATTTGTCTGGTGATCTGTTGAAATTTGGTTCTATCAATTTGCGTGATATGCTAACATTTTCATTTTAAGAAACCTATTCAGTCTCCCCAATCAACGATCATTACATCTGAATTCAGTTTTTAGCTGCCAGAGTAGACCATATTAACACATTCCTTTCGCGATTCCAAAGCATATTGTTGCAGCTTTCAAAACTCATTGAAATATCTTCCGGTGATGATATATTTTATCCAACTCACTGATCATGATATTTTCAGTTTAGCACGGGCACGATGCAGCAGCCAATCTTCTGGTGAATGCCACCGCTTGGTATCATGTCACGGCACCACTAAATGTGCATCTTTTCATGTTGCAGATACCTTTGCAATTGCCTTACATATATTAGCTTCAGCAGATTTCTACTAACTTCTCGTACGTTGAGCTACTTGTAATCTTGTTTTGCCACTGAGTTATTACCGTAACTATCAATCAAAATGATTAAGCTAAAATTGATAATAGTACATCAGACTCTTATAAGCTAAATTTAATCTTATCCATTTCCAATAATAGTACATCAGTCAATAACAAGAAGAGGAAAAATAGTGCGCCGCCTTCTCAGCATTTTCACCCTTTGATAACTTTGACAACTTTTACACCAAATCCAAAATCATAAATCATGCAGCAAGGAGAATATAGACCGACTGGTTACTTCTAAAATTCAAGGGTCAGTTTACATCCTAATAAAAACAAATGCTCAGGATCATGTTAAAACTAGCTGATGTGACTACCACCATTTGGAACCATGCAACACGACAAGCAAAAATTACATTCGTTTGGATGCCTACAGACAGTTTGCTTCACCAAATCTAATAATGTGTTTCATGTTACTATGGCCTAACGGAAAGCATGAGCAATGCAAAATCTTAGATCTCAAAAGCATAATTAGGATACAAGATGTTCTTAAGACGATCAAGCATGAAAACTTTATTCTCTTCATCTTTTTTTGAACCCATACTTTTTCCGCTCGTAGAAGAGATCTGTCTTGGCGCTGCCTAGATTAACTATCTTGGGACAGCCATCGCGATCCTTCTCTTGCTGAGTGCACTCCTTGCAGTAGTATGCATCGGATATGCCAACACCCCCACAGATGACACACCTGCTCTGGAAAGAACCATAATTGCACTCATCGCAGATACGTACAAGTGTGCATGGTCGCACATATGAATCGCAGATGACACACTTGCCATCACACTTCTCGCACAGGTGGCCAATGGCAATTCCTGGCTGCTTCCGGCACATAATAAGATCAGGATGGTGCTTAGCCATGATCCTTAATTTGATGCTACTTTGTCAATAACCTGCAAAACAATTTTAAAACCCGAACCTGTGAGGGTCATTTTAGTTACTTTAATCTCCTTGTTGCTAGACAAACAGACAACAGACAAATCTTATGTCCTCAAGTGTAGAGATTGTTCGTTGGATCAACTATTCTTGGATCTTATTCAATATGAGTAATCTTGTACAAGCTTGGGAGTGTCATGGCTGGGTTGCAAGGATAGAACTGGTAGTCCTAAGATTGTTACAAATTTAATTATTACACACTAAATGATATCTCTGATTTGTACTAAGCATTTTTGAGCGCTAGGTCCAAAAACCGATAGTAATGCAGCACTGATGATGATGGTAAGATCGATTACGTTGCAGATCAAGATATGAAGTTATGTTAGCAGAGAGACCACACTGTGTGCAAAATTTAGATGGTCACTGTCAGGATAGATTGAAGATTAGGACGGTAAAAAAGAATGAAATTCAATGGAAGCAATTTCTCTATGGCATAGTGTTAGCTTTGAATTTTGATAACACTAAATACCATAATAATTTTGATCATAAAGATTCCATTAATAATCTAAATAAACTAAACTATCTAAGAGGATATTCTGACAAAGCAGGACAAGAAACATACTGTACAATATAATATCCCTGAAACTATTGGAATCTTCCTTCAATCCCTACTTCAGCTAATCCCAGATCCACCCATGATCAAGTCACTAACCACAATGGAGCAACATTTAGAGAACAATTACATCAAAAGGAGATCCTGCCTTTTTATATATTCTCACATCTCCATAAGTTGCATGTATATACATGTTTGTCATCTATAGTTTACTAGTTAGTGATGTAGGGTCAAAATATTCTCTATTGACTCAATATCATAATTATTAGAACAGGGCTAGGCAATGAGCAGATCAGGCCTTGGGTCACTGTGTCATTATTAAATTGGTAGATTAATTGGTTTGACAGCATATTTAACAAAAAAAATTAAACGATACAATCACATAAAAGATATTGAAAGCAATGAAGTCACTTGGCACCTAGGCGCTCACCTAGGTGCCCAAAAAAGGTAAGGCGAGGCCTGAGTGCTCGCATATTGGGCTAGGCAGACATTTTTACTCAAGCGTGACCCAGGCGCTTGCCTGGGCCCAAGCGCTGGGTGGGTTGGGTGCTCGCTTGGTTCCACTCAAGCCAGGTCACGCTTGAATCAAACCAAACAATCCTATCTAGTTGATTGTACCAATTATCCATTGAGCCTAAGTCGAACCATACACAAGACAACTGGTTCCATTGAACCAGTTATCTATTACAAAAAGCCAAAAACCATGCACGAGGAAGAACCCTAATGCAAAGTCCCTCTTTCCCACTGTGTTTATGCACGACGACGAAGTTCCTCCCATTGACGAATGACGACAGCAGCCTTCTTCCCCGACAACATCTTCCTCCAACGATGACGACAGCGACGACGTCTTCATCCGACAATAGCGGCAGTGTCTTCCTCTAGCAGCAACAACTTCTTCCCCTCCCTCCCGTTATGTTATATCTCTCTTTTTCCTCCTCCCTCCTACCTCTGCCCTGTTCACCACAACCCCCTGTCTCCCACCACAGCCTCATCATAGCCCCCTTTCCCTAATCACTCTTCCCTCTTCCTCCCTCTTCATTGTTCACCGCTGCCTTCTTCCCCGTTCCCCGTTCACCGCTGCCTTCTTCCCTCTTTGCTGTTTGTCTATGTTTATGAGAATAATAGATGCCTGCTATAGTGAATAGCAACTACCTTTTTGCTATAGTGAATAAGTAGTAAAATGACCATTATTGTTACTATTGCTATAGTGATTAGTGCTACTTTGATGTGATATTTTAGTTTTAGCTTATTTTTATTAATCATGATATATAATTTTTAAATTAAAATATTTGGGAGTGTCCTGTTTTGCTCGAGTGAGCGCCTAGTCTTTTTGACTACATTGATTGAAAGCACAAAAAACATCCTCCTACCATGTTGATTAAATTGATACAGAAGGATTACATTTTAAGTTTGAAACAGGAAACATGCTCCTACAAAGCAAAACACATTCATCTGAAGGTCTTATAGTTAAATTACATGCATGAAGACTTTAATTAAACTCCGCGGAAGAAGGATCAGCACAAATGAAAATAGAGGAGAATCTGAATGCAACAAAATGGTTCTTCTAAATTTTTCATCAATCATCAATATGCTCTATTTTAGAATGGCACATCGCATCCTTCATGTAGACTTGACCCTGGTTTCGGAACCTGTGGCACCGGTTTCAGTTTGAAATGCTGATTTTTTTAAATAAAAAAATTTAAAATAGGATAAATCATAATGTAAAATAAGAACAACTCATATATTTCTTTTAATCATGAACCGTTGGTTCGAATCGCCGCTCTTGTCTCGTTCCGATTTGGCTTGGAACCAATGAACCGCCAAGCCGATTTGATTTCATTTCCAACCTGGATCAGTTTCGGTTTGAACTGAACGGTGGTCAGGGCTACCTTCAAGATGAATATGACTGCATTACTGTCCCATAATATCTTTAGTGGCTTACCAAAATTATCAATAATCCAGAGATCAAAACAGCATGTGTTCCAGCCTCAAAATAAGAGTAATATTCATCCTCTATTTTGGACAAATGATGTACTTGTAAATATCATGCTTCACCATGAAATTGTGCCTTCAGCCATTGTGGAAATATGTCCCAGTTCCATGGTTCACTAAAGGGTATTGATATGGATGAGCAAGTTGATCATAATTCTGCCAAAGACCCTTTAACTATTCGTGGAGGACCAATGATAAGAGCTAAATCTAAAATGATGAAAGAAGCCTTAACTTGTTTATTGGAAGGTATTTGGAAGGAGCAAGCTGGTAAAACTTGGTTAAGGTTCTATGAATACAAGAAGAGCCTAAAATAGTCAACATGATTCAAATAAGTCCAAATCGTGAAGAGAAAGTCCAACCTTGAGAGAAGGATGAATTTTTAGCCTATTTTGAAGAATAAAGGTCATTCAGCCATATTGGACCATATTAAGAATTATGGGCTTATTCATAAATAATCATTCAAATCAATTCAAGGCAGATTTATGAGTAATTTGCATTCATGCATTATGAATATGAATGTCATTTAATGTATTTAATGGATTCATTCCCTTTGTACTTGACCTTCGTACTATATAAACAAGGCCGATTCCCTTTGTAAGGAATAGAATTCAAAAGTGTATTCAAACTTCAACATCGGTGAGTGTTTTGTTTTTAAGTTCTTGCATGAACTTTGGAACTTATCAAGCTTTTCTGCTTGTGGCATTCAAAACCCAAAAATATTTGTTTTTACTTTCAACTTATCAAGCTTCTTAGTTTGTGACGTTTTAAGCAGGGTTTGCCATACCGAAGTGTACCGCCTGTACCGGGCGGAACGTATCGGTCCGACAGGTTACCAGTACGCGGATCGCCAGGTACCGCTACAGTGCTACAGTGATATACTATAGCACTGCTACAGTATGAAAAAAAAATATAAAATTATTCAGTACACCAGGGTGTACCGCTCGATACGCCCTGATGTACCGCTCGGTACACCGGTACCGTATCGTACCGAGCCTAGGTCGAAAAACCGGTACGGTACGATACGGTGAACCTTAGTTTTAAGGGAATCAAAGTGCTGTTCTAATTACTTCATCAAATTCTCATTGATAAAGTGATTAGAATAGTTTCCTGAACTTCAATCTTGAACGATCCATCTTGTTTCAATTCGTTGGAGGGGTTCAATTTGCATTCCATATGTATCATAGCTCTTTAGCTATCAGGGTGTATGGTTGCTAAGTTGAAGATTTCCATCATTTGGTATCAGAGCTCGGCTCAACTTTGAGGTTTACATATCCATCTATTTGCTATCTTTTAAATTTCCCATTTTTCTTCTTCTTTCTTCTTCTTCTTCTTCTTCTTCTTCTTCTTCTTCTGCGCAATATCTATAATTATTACTCTTCCTTCATCTTTGTTGTTGTGCTTCTTGTGTTATTACTATTTTTTTTTAAATTTCGCACTTTATAGTATATAAAAAAGATAAAAAAGTCAAAAAAAAAAGAAAGGAGAGAAAATCAATGGTAAAAAAAAAAGAAAGGAGAAAAAAAATCAAAGGTTAAAAAGAAAGAAGAGAGAAAATCAAAGGTAAAAAAAAAAAGAAAGGAGAAAAAAAAAATCAAAGGTTAAAAAAAAGAGAGGGAAAATCGAAGGTAAAAAAAAAAAGAGATCAGAATTTAAAAAAAAAATTACGGATTCAAGGAATTTTTGCAAATTACAGAGTTTTATCTTTGTTCATTTGAATTCTTGTTTCGGTTTGGGAATCTTTCTTCATTCCCAAAATATATATATATATATATATTTCTTTGTTCAATTGATATTTGAATTCTAGTCCTTGCTTATGATTAAAGTGTATTACACACACCGTTAAATTGGCCTACCTTTTGTTTGCCTTTAAACCTACCCAATTTCACTATTTTTGAATTGTCATAATCTGAATTGTTTGTTTAGGTACCTTAGTTAATCTAAGAACTCAAATAACAAAACAAGAGAGGTAAAAGGCAAGAGTGGTGAGATCAGTATCGAGAAAAGTTAAAAATTGTGTGAAACACGAGTGGAGTGACTCAAATCTAGAGTAAAACACGTGAGGGAGTGTTGGTGAGGTTGTTCTAACTTTGTTTTTCAGGTTGTATACATGTCTAAAGATAAAGAAGCGAGTTCTTCATCAAATAATCTTTTAGTTCAAGCAATGCAGTAACAATTTGAACGTATGTTCAAGTGATGGGAGATGTAAGAGATCATCTAGAAAGGCATGATGATGCAATTAATAAATTGCAAGGTGAACCATGGCGTGGGAGACAACCAACCTTTGTCAATGATGAATATGATGGTGGTGATGACGTGGATGATGACCAAGTTACTCTAATTGGTCAAGATATAAATCCTAGGAGACAAATTAGGAAAGGACGTTTTGATGGTGTGGACAGAAATATAGGCAGCATCAAAATTCATTTCAAGGGAAGAATAATCCAAATGCCTATTTGGAGTGGGAATAAAAAGTGGAGATGATATTTGAATTCTAGTCCTTGCTTATGATTAAAGTGTATTACACACACCGTTAAATTGGCCTACCTTTTGTTTGCCTTTAAACCTACCCAATTTCACTATTTTTGAATTGTCATAATCTGAATTGTTTGTTTAGGTACCTTAGTTAATCTAAGAACTCAAATAACAAAACAAGAGAGGTAAAAGGCAAGAGTGGTGAGATCAGTATCGAGAAAAGTTAAAAATTGTGTGAAACACGAGTGGAGTGACTCAAATCTAGAGTAAAACACGTGAGGGAGTGTTGGTGAGGTTGTTCTAACTTTGTTTTTCAGGTTGTATACATGTCTAAAGATAAAGAAGCGAGTTCTTCATCAAATAATCTTTTAGTTCAAGCAATGCAGTAACAATTTGAACGTATGTTCAAGTGATGGGAGATGTAAGAGATCATCTAGAAAGGCATGATGATGCAATTAATAAATTGCAAGGTGAACCATGGCGTGGGAGACAACCAACCTTTGTCAATGATGAATATGATGGTGGTGATGACGTGGATGATGACCAAGTTACTCTAATTGGTCAAGATATAAATCCTAGGAGACAAATTAGGAAAGGACGTTTTGATGGTGTGGACAGAAATATAGGCAGCATCAAAATTCATTTCAAGGGAAGAATAATCCAAATGCCTATTTGGAGTGGGAATAAAAAGTGGAGATGATATTTGAATGTCACAACTACTCCGAAGAGAAAAAAGTAAAATTAGCCGCTGTTGAATTTTTTGATTATGTTATTGTTTGGTGGGATCAATTGTGTAAAGACAGGCGTAGAAATGGTGAAAGGCCCGTGGAGACTTGGTTGGAGATGAAACAAATCATGAGTTGGAGATTTGTCCCTAGCTATTACTATAGGGATTTGCATCAACGACTGCAAACCTTGACGCAAGGTTCCATGAGTGTTGATGAATATCACAAGGAGATGGAGATAGCCATGATAAGGGCTAATGTGGAGGAAGACCGTGAGACCACTATGGCTCGATTCCTGAGTGGATTAAACAAGAATATTGCTGATCCTGTAGAGTTGCAACATTATGTGGAGATTGAGGACATGGTGAATGTGGCCATGAAGATTGAAAGGCAACTCAAAAGAAAAGACACAAGGTATGATTCAAAACCTTATTCGGGTTCTTCTTCTTCTTGGAAATCGAATTGGAGTAAAAAGGATGATAAATCCATTGTTAAGCCTAAAATTGATGAAACTAAAGGCAGAAATGAATTAGGCAGCAAAGGTAAAGGTGAGAATCTACCTAATCAAACTAGAGGTATTAAGTGTTTTAAGTGCCTTGGGCATGGACATGTGGCACGTGAATGTCCTAATAAGAGAGTTATAATCATGAGGGATGGAATTGTGGAATCTGAAAGTGAGAAAGAGGATGATGATGATGACATTCCAGAGGATGCTAGTGATGTCTACATTCCAGAGTATGCTAAAGGTGAAAATCTAGTTGTTCAACGCACACTTAGTGTGCAAAATAAAAATAAGGAACATGGTGAACAACATGAAAATCTGTTTCATACTCATTGTTTGATTGCTAACAAGTTGTGTAATGTGATTGTTGATAGTGGAAGTTTCATAAATGTGGCAAGCACATTGCTTGTGGAGAAACTGAAATTACCTACTATCAAGCATCCAAAACCTTACAAGTTACAATGGTTGAATGATAGTGGTGTAGTAAAGGTAAATCGGCAATTGTTAGTTTCTTTTTTAATTGGTAGATATAAAGATGAAGTTTGGTGTGATGTGGTACCTATGTATACTGGTCATATGTTGTTGGGGAGACCTTCGCAATATGATCTAAGGGTAACACTTGATTGGTTCAAGAACCATTATACTTTGATGATTGATGGACAGAAATATTAGCTTGGACCTTTGCCTCCAAAGACAATTTTTGAAGACCAAATGCGCATAAAACTACAATATGAGGAGCTCGAGTCTTCATTAACCAAAACTTTGGGGAGAGAACAAGAAAGAGAGAAAAAAGAAAATGGTGAGTTGAGTGGTAAAAATGAGAGTATTAGGAAACACAAGGGGAGAGAAAACAAGGAAAGCTTGAATAAAAGAAAAATAAGTGTTTATGCCAAAATGAGTGATGTGATGAAAGACTTAACCATGAGGCAGCCCTTACTTGTACTTATGTACAAGGATGTTTTGATTGCTTCTAACAAAATTGACAAGAGTTTGCCTAGTGCTATTGTTAATCTTTTACTGGAAAACGAAGATCTCTTTCCCGAAGAAGTTCCTAATGGTTTGCCACCAATTAGAGGAATTGAGCATCAAATTGATTTCATTCCAGGTGCAAGCATACCAAATAAGCCAGCATATAGATGCAACCCCGAAGAGACTAAGGAAATCCAAAAGCAAGTAAGTGAGCTTATGGAAAAAGGGTATGTGCGAGAAAGCATGAGTCCATGTGCAGATCCTGTTCTTTTGGTGCCTAAGAAGGATGGATCTTGGAGAATGTGTGTTGATTGTCGAGCTATCAACAAAATCACGGTAAAGTATAGGCATTCGATTCCTAGGCTAGATGATATTTTGGATGAATTGCATGGTTCTTGTGTGTTTTCAAAAATTGATTTAAAATATGGATATCATCAAATAAAAATGCATGAGGGTGATGAATGAAAAATCGCTTTTAAAACTAAACATGGTTTATATTAATGGTTGGTTATGCCTTTTGGCCTAACTAACGCACCTAGTACTTTCATGAGATTGATGAATCATATTTTGCGTGCTTATATTGGAAAGTTTGTAGTGGTTTATTTTGATGATATACTTGTATATAGCAAAAGTTTAGATGAGCATGTAACATATTTAAAAACTGTTTTTGATGTGCTTAGAAAAGAAAAGTTATATGCTAATATAAAGAAATGCACTTTTTGCACTAATGAAATTACTTTTCTTGGATATGTTGTTAATGATAAAGGAATACATATTGATCAAGAAAAAGTGAATATAATTAAGGATTGGCTAAAACCTACTAGTGTCAATGATGTTAGAACTTTTCATGGTCTTGCTAGCTTTTAAGAAGATTTATTAAGGATTTTTCTACAATTGCTGTACCATTAACTTAATGCATAAAAAAAAATGTGGGATTTAGATAGGGTGAAAAACAAGATGATACTTTTAACTTGCTTAAAGACAAACTCAGTTTAGCACCTTTGCTTGCTTTACCGAACTTTGCTAAAACTTTTGAGATTAAGTGTGATGCAAGTGGAATAGGAATTGGAGGAGTCTTAATGCAAGAAGACAGATCTATTGCGTTCTTTAGTGAGAAGCTAAGTAGAGCAAGTCTTAACTACCTAACATATGATAAGGAGTTTTATGCTTTGGTAAGTGTTAGAGACATGGCAGCACTATCTTTGGTACAAGGAATTCATTATACATACCGATCATGAGTCCTTGAAATATCTCAAAGGACAAGGAAAGCTAAACCGTAGGCATGCAAAATGGGTGGAGTTTATTGAATCCTTTCCATACATCATCAAGTATAAATAAGGTAAGGAAAATGTGGTTGCCAATGCTCTTTCTAGAAGGTATGCTTTAATTTCTCAACTTGATGCAAAATTATTGGGTTTTTGACTTTTGAGTACATTAAAAATTTATACAATTCTGATCATGATTTTGCTAATGTTTACAGGGCATGTGAGAAAAGGGGTTTTGACAAGTTCTTCAAGCATGATGGTTTTCTTTTTAAAGAAAATAAATTGTGTGTTCCTCAATGTTTAATGAGAGAATTACTTGTGAGAGAGGCACATGGTGAAGGTTTAATGGGGCATTTTCGGGTTAGAAAAACTTTAGATGTGTTAAGTGATCATTTCTTTTGGCCACACATGAAAAGAGATGTTGAGAGATTGTGTGAGAAATGCATTACTTGTAAACAAGCTAAATCTAAAGTAATGCCTCATGGATTGTATACTCCTCTTCCTATAACTAGTGAGCCTTGGGTTGATATATCCATGGACTTTGTCTTGGGTTTACTTAGGTCAAAAGGAGGGAGAGATTCTATTTTTGTTGTTGTTGACAAGTTTAGCAAGATGGAACATTTCATTCCTTGCCACAAAACAGATGATGCAACACATGTTGTGGGGTTGTTCTTCAAATAAATTGTAAGATTACATGACATTCCAAAGACAATTGTGAGTGATAGAGATGTGAAATTCCTTAGCCACTTTTGGAAAACACTTTGGAGCAAGTTGGGTACAAGACTATTGTATTCAACCACTTGTCATCCCCAAACAGATGAACAAACGGTGGTAAATCGAACTTTATCAACACTTTTGAGGGTCATAATTCAAAAGAATTTGAAAAATTGGGAGGAATGTTTGCCACATGTGGAGTTTGCTTATAACAGAAGTGTGCATTCTACAACAAACCATTCCCCATTTGAAGTTGTGTACGGGTTCAATCCATTACCTCCTATGGATTTGCTGCCTCTACCTTTGGAAAAAGCCAATTTGGATGGTAAGCAAAAAGCTGATTTTGTCAAAGCATTGCATGAAAGAGTCCGAACACAAATTGAAAATAAAACTCTCCAATATGAGAAACAACACAACAAAGGCCGAAAGCAAGTAGTATTTGAACCTGGTGATTAGGTTTGGATACACTTGAGGAAGGAAAGATTTCCTAACCAAAGGAAGTATAAATTAATGCCAAGAGGAGATGGTCCCTTTCGAGTCTTTCAAAAAAATCAATGACAATGCATACAAGCTGGAACTACCAGGTGAGTATGGCAATATTAGTGCAACCTTCAATGTTTCTGATTTATCTTTTGTTTGATGCAGGTGATGAAGGCATTGATTCGAGGATGAAACCTTTCGAGGAAAGAGGGAATGATATAAATGAGCAAGTTGATCATAATTCTGCCAAAGACCCTTTAATTTTTCGTGGAGGACCAATGACAAGAGCTAAAGCTAAAATGATGAAAGAAGCCTTAACTTGTTTATTGGAAGGTATTTGGAAGGAGTAAGCTGGTCAAAACTTGGTTAAGGTTCTATGGATACAAGAAGAGCCTAAAATAGTCAACATGATTCAAATAAGTCCAAATCGTGAAGAGAAAATCCAACCTTGAGAGAAGGATGAATTTTTAGCCTATTTTGAAGAATAAAGGTCATTCAGCCATATTGAACCATATTACGAATTATGGACTTATTCATGAATAGTCATTCAAATCAATTCAAGGCAGATTCATGAGTAATCTGCATTCATGCATTAGGAATATGAATGTCATTTAATGTATTTAATGGATTCATTCCCTTTGTACTTGGCCTTCGTACTATATAAACAAGGCTGACTCCCTTTGTAAGGAATAGAATTCAAAAATGTATTCAACCTTCAACACCGGTGAGTGTTTTGTTTTTAAGTTCTTGCATGAACTTTGAAACTTATCAAGCTTTTCTGCTTGTGGCGTTCAAAACCCAAAAATTTTTGTTTTTCCTTTCAACTTATCAAGCTTCTTAGTTTGTGGGGTTTTAAGAGAATCAAAGTGCTATTCTAATTACTTCATCAAATTCTCATTGATAGAGTGATTAGAATAGTTCCAAGCATTCCAAGATTTATCTATATACCCTTCTCAAGAAATACCAAGCAATTGATGTTCCTGTTCCTAAATATTTGGATTCCAAGCATTCCAAGATTTATCTATATACCCTTCTCAAGAAATACCAAGCAATTGATGTTCCTGTTCCTAAATATTTGGATTCCAAGCATTCCAAGATTTATCTATATACCCTTCTCAAGAAATACCAAGCAATTGATGTTCCTGTTCCTAAATATTTGGATTCCAAGCATTCCAAGATTTATCTATATACCCTTCTCAAGAAATACCAAGCAATTGATGTTCCTGTTCCTAAATATTTGGATTCCAAGCATTCCAAGATTTATCTATATACCCTTCTCAAGAAATACCAAGCAATTGATGTTCCTGTTCCTAAATATTTGGATTCCAAGCATTCCAAGATTTATCTATATACCCTTCTCAAGAAATACCAAGCAATTGATGTTCCTGTTCCTAAATATTTGGATTCCAAGCATTCCAAGAGGTATCTTCACAACTTTCAGAGTCAGAAGCAGAATACACCAAGCACAGGTAGAGATTCCACTAATAAAACAATTTTAATCTTTGTCCACTTGAAATATTGAAGAACCTTCTAAACTCCTCTCCACCTACTTGCATCAGGCTTATGATGCTGACCACATACCCAACTGCCATAGTGAACAAGGGCATGCCACTGAATAAATGAGGCTAACAATAACAAAAGCATAAGGTTTACTCGTCTCTACTTTTTCACGTTCCTCTCGAGATGCTAGCCAAGATTTAATTTAACTGCATAGTTGAACAAGGGCATGCCACTGAATAAATGAGGCTAACAAAAATTATACTAGGTGACTGAACTGGACTTCAGTTGATTCCATATCTTTTATGAATTTTATCAATATATTCTTCTGAAGAAATACCAAGCAATTGATGTTCCTGTTCCTAAATATTTGGATTCCAGGATGCTGCCCAAGATTCAATTTATCTTTCTTATGCTAGGTGATTCACCTGGATTTCAGTTGACTTGATTCCATATCTTTTAGGAGTTTTATCAATATACCCTTCTCAAGAAATACCAAGCAACTAATGTTCCTCTTCCTAAATATTTGGATTCCAAGCATTCCAAGATTTATCTATATACCCTTCTCAAGAAATACCAAGCAAGTAATTCTAGGGATGAAGGCTTTGTAACTCAGCATGTTTCACACATGAACGATGGAATTGCAGTATTCGAAAATTAAAATGTGACCTTACATTATTCACATATGATGTGAAAAAGGACTTCAATTCCTTCATTATTTGATTTTATACTACAAACTTTTTCTCTCTTTTTTAAAGACTCCAAGTACAAGAAAAACATGAAATACAAAAATAAGAAAGGATCACAATTACATCAAAGTGAATCAATTTTATACTCTTCCTTCTTCGAATAAAATAGATTTCTATATCTGATTTGTAAAATGTTTCTCCTTCTTTATGATATATTTAGTCGATAGATTTCCATCTCTCTAGTATAATGAAACTTCAATCTTCTATAACTTTCAATCGAACCAAGTTCTGATTTTCTTTTTCTTCGTTGTCTTCTTTTTTCTTCTTTTTGGATAATCTAGAAATTAGATGTTGCCAAGTGGCAACTTATGATATTTACAAAATACCTCTTAACTAAACAAATTTATTCAAACTAGAAACAAAGATATTTTATTTCTGAAATATCTTGCGTAAATCTTATTATTACATATAGTTGTAGGAATCTTTTAAGGAGATAGATAAATTGCATTAGATGGTCTGGGAAATAAAGGTACTTCATCCTTTTCCTACAGGTT
>CM017188.1:29221517-29344003 GCA_004837865.1 Musa balbisiana | reverse complement strand
GTTGCAACCTGTATACAGCTTGCTCTGATACCAGACGGGTCTCATATTTTATTTTAAGTAGAAGTCTGGGAATTTAGGAAGCTTTAGTTTAGGCCACAGGCATGGAAGCTTAGCTACCACGTGCCTAAAAACCCACTTCTACGTTGGCAGATATGTTATAAGTAACTATTACTACAGAATGAAGAAATTAGGTTAAATTTGGACAGAATTGCATTTAAACTCTAAATTACTATTAGTTATCATGAAAAACTTGAAACAGGAATGATAAGCCTTTTGCAACGATTCATGTACGTCTGTTAAAAAACTTCAACAAGTAAGCATCTGAATTCTAAAATTAACTATTTTGCTTGGTCATATGTGCATCTCGTCTGCTTTCTTCCAGGTTGCATGGAATTCATTGTTGTTTAACAAGCTAGAAATTTGAAAAGAAGTAATTAAGGAAACCCAAGTGAGTGGAAAATTTTCATGTCATTATCACACTGCAAAATATCTACAAACACTTAAAGATCACTTTAACACATATAATGCCTACATATTGCATAAAGCCTCCGGATAAACAGAGTTAGTACTCACATAATTGAGGAAGCAACTGACATGATCGAATTAGATGGCAGTTATAATTTGACGACAACACTGCAGTGTTGTCAGTCGGATCGTAGATGGGAGATGGACGCCGAAGAAGCAAGGAGCATCTCCGCAAAGTAACAACACTGGTTCCTATTGCTTTGCGGTCCGATGCCTATCTATTGTTCGACAAATGACTTCACTCAACGAAGCATAGAAAGGTTCCAAACCAAATTAAAGAAACCAGAACTCCCGTAAGCGTTACCCGAGTGTATTCACCCTTCCAGAACAAGCAACTCCGGCGATTCCCGCGTTACATGAGCGAAACGAAGGGCGATCAAGACAGAAAAGATAGAGAACTCACCGCCCTAGCGGACCGCTTATGATGTGATTCAACTCGATCCTGTCGATGCGACCACAGAGAGTAAGGTTTAGGTTAGCTTCCGTTTTTATACTAAAATTATTGGGAACGGAAGTTTCTGGATGAGTTGGACTATTTGGTGAAAAGGAATGACAAGTATATATATATATATATATATATATATATATATATATATATATATATATATATATATATAATTAAAAAATTATAGATATATATTTTTAAAACTCTATTGGTATAATAAATATCCTTCAAAAATATTATATTTTTTAAATTTAATATTTTTTATTCCTTTTAAAGATAATAAATAAATAATAGGTTAAAAAAATATTTTAGGTACTAAAAACTTAATATTATTTAGAAATGATAAGACTAGTTGATATATGACAAATGACATAGTCAATACACTATCATGTGACCAACACGCTAACCTCTTAAGGCCACATCGGCCACATATGGTCGACAGGTGATAGACAGTCTGAACAACTCATTAGTACCACGTGGCTATATGTGGTCGATACGCTAACTTCCCAAAGCCACGACAACCTCGTATGGCTAATGCCACTATCTCCAATCTAGATAAAGCCAATCAAAGAATGCTTCATATTCAACACACATAATGCCACTATCTCGATTCGATTCGAGAACGATGCGTGATCACACCCACATTCGTCGATGATTCCAAGAATAACGGTTCTCAAATTCACTTATAAAAGAGGCTCCCCGTGTGTGTTCCCACACACTAAAATTTTGCTCAAGAGAGTTGTTTGACTAGTCCAAACTCAAAATAGACTTAATTATTGGAGGGGCATTTGTTGAGAACACTCCTGACTTAGTTTTATAGATTTGGCTCTTCAATGTAGTGACTTAGACTAAGACTGATATGGGAACTTAGTTAATTCCAACTCAGACACTCAGAATATGCACTAACAAATTGGTATTAGAAAGAGGACATTATGAAATATCTTAAAGAAATTTCATAGGACCTTTCGATTTAAATCATGATGACCTGAATGGATCAAACCCACCTATCCCAATCCTCTTAGGATTGGCTCAGCCTAGACTATCAATCATTCCTACTCTTCCCAATTTTCAAATACCCAATTTCTTACTTTCTCGTTGACTATTCTAAGATTCGATAGCCAACCCACTTCCACTTGTCTAGTTTCCAATTTCATCAACTCAAACCATAATTATACCAAAAGAAACCCTCCACAACCGAACCCAACAAGTCCGATTCTTGGCTAAAATATTTCAAACCATAGCCCCTTATTTCTCACAACTTATTTAGATGACACAACAAGGGTCACACAAAGCACCACTTACTCTTCATTTTTCTGTCCCAATTTCATCACACACTCCAACTCCCAACTTGATGGTAGAATCATGACCTCCCTAGCTGATCTACCTCAAGAGAATAACTCTCCTCAAAACATAAGGGCCACATTATCATTCTCTCTTTGAGCCCAAGAAACAAAAGGAATCAACTGCTTAATCAATTAAACCTCTTTCAAATGTTTATGTCTAGCTTAATGACATGGATCAACAATTGGAGGATATTAAAAAAGATATTAGATAAGGAAAATAGCCAAAAATCGCTCCCTACTTAAGGTCATCCTTTGTCAAAGTTATCATGGAGGAACCAATCCCTTAGGGGTTCCAGATGCCAACATTAGAGTCATACAAAGGAAGATCTGATCTTATTATACATAGAGTCGTGTTTACTTCGCAAATGATGATGTTCGGGACAACAGACTCCCTTATGTATTGCACCTTTGTGACAATTTTATAAGAGGTAGTAAGGGAATTTTTCTCTAAGCTGCTCTCATAATCAATATCTTCTTTTGGTTAACTTGCCAAAGAGTTTGAGCTCAGCTTATCCATTACAAATTGCCAAGAAAACCTACTCTCTCCCTTTCAGTAATACCCAAATAGGACAGGGAGTTCTTGGCAAATGGTTTAATGATGAAATAAGGTTGGTGGCCGACCTAAGCTCATCTATCCTAATTAATGCTTATATCAATGACCTCCAACCATCAAAGTTTTTTTATTCAATCATCACATGACTGTTGAATCTCGGATTTTGATGATGAAACTAATTGATTGTGTTTAGATGTTTAACTACATTTTGAGTGATGCAGGTCTACTCGATCAGGATTAGACAGTTGACGCAGGAGGAATTGACGTTGCACCGGAGGAGATCACATCAGGATATTGGATGATAGAACGCTTTGGATGTTGGGCATCGGGCCAAGGAGAGCGGAATTGCACCAAGGATATCGGGGTTGCGGAGGTCAACCATCGATTAGGCAACAAGCCGCAAGAGAGGACGATGCACTAAAGAATCGGACGAAGCGCCAACTAATGACGTGCCGGGCAACAGAATGTCAATTCGCATTGTAATAATTGTCTAGATCGGAGTAGAGTTTTGGCTTGTGTGTGCAGGATTAACTACGATAACGATGAAGACATAAAGCGAAACAAAGTGCCGGAGTCAAGCGCGAAGGATTCGTTGAGAGTTCAAGAGTCCGACGGAAGTCCGAAGGTTCATCGGGAATGCTACCGGAACTAGCCGAGAATGAGTAGGGAGCTTGCCGAAGGGTTTTCGGAAGCTCGCTGGAAGTTCACGGAGCTCACCGAAAAAGATCATAGCTTGCCAAAGAAGCTCTTCGGAACTCGCCAAGATCAAATTGTGAAGTCTAGGAGCTTGTTGGGAGTCCGCAGAATGGTTTCCGAGAGTTTATCAGAAGACCGCCGGAAGTTTGCCGGAAGCTCGCCGGAAGAAGTCTTGACTTGCGGACTTTGTAATAGCTTAGGAAATATCTTTAAATTCGTGGTTAGCATGTTAATTAGGGTTAGGATTAGGTGTTAATCTTATAACCCAAGTAGGGGCTAATTGGGCCCAAGTTCGGACTGGTTTGGGCCAAGTTTGGAGCCCAACTAGTAATATGAAATAGTGTAGGCGGTGGCACCGCCCAGCACCCGAAGAGCTAGGCGGTGGCACTGCTGGACTGGGCGATGGCACTACCCAGTACACTGTCAATGTCAGAACTGACAGGCGGTGGCACCGCCACTGACAGGCGGTGGCACCGCTAGCTTCGGGAACCGAAGAGAATTCAAATTTTGGAGCCCAAATTTGAATCCTCTTGAGGCCTATAAATATCCTTCAATTTTCAGCAGAGATAATAACTTTTGAGAAGCAATAGAGTAAAAAAAAAAAGTCTTAGCAAAGTCTTAGCAAGTCTTATTTTCAATTGCTTAAGTGTTCACCTCCTTCTTTCTCATTGAAACTTTGTAAGAGTGTGAACCACTTGTAAAAGGTTATAAGAGGGGTATTTGTCCTTCCCCTTCAAAGTGATTTGCTAGTGGAAGTTGGGAGCCTCATCGAAGAAGGCTTCGCAAGTGGATGTAGGTCATTTTGACCGAACCACTTTAAAATTGGCGTGTTCTCTGGTTTGCATTTACTTATTGCTATTTACCTTACTGCAAACCTTCATACATGCTTTACTTCCCCATTACTTTTGCTGCACACCTTTATGAACACGCTTTCAAGTTAAGCACTTCCGAGTTCGATTTTTATCATACGAAAGATTTTCCAAAACCTACGTTTTAATCTGCTGCACTAATTCACCCCCCCCTCTTAGTGCCGCTTCGATCCTAACAATTGGTATCAGAGCCTCGTATTTCTCATTTGGTTTAACACCTAAGAGAAATGACTCTTTTCGGTTTTCAAGAGAGTCACTCTCTCATTCGTCCTCCCATTTTCAATGGGACAGACTACACTTATTGGAAAACTCGAATGAGAGTTTTCTTACTTTCTTTGGATTTGAATTTATGGCACATAGTCGAAAATGGATTTGACTTGTCTTCTTTCCAATGAACCATTGGAATGATTTGGAGAAGAAGATGTTTTCTCTAAATGCAAAGGCTATGAATGCCTTATATTGTGCACTTGACAAAAATGAATTTAATCGCGTTTCGATGTGTGACTTGGCTTTTGATATTTGGAGAACTCTAGAGGTCACTCATGAAGGCACTAGCCGAGTGAAAGAGTCCAAAATCAATATTCTTGTGCATTCTTATGAACTTTTTCGGATGAAACCAAGTGAGTCCATCGGAGACATGTACACCCGTTTCACGGATGTCATCAATGGACTCAAAGCTCTTGGTAAAAGTTTTTATAACTTTGAACTAGTCACTAAAATCTTCAGATCCCTTCCAAAAAGTTGGGATCCAAAAGTTACGGCCATTCAAGAGGCTAAAGACCTTAAAACATTCCCTCTCGAAGAACTTATTGGGTCTCTAATGACCTACGAAATGAACAATGTGACAAAAAGGGAACTCGAGAACAACCTTCCAAAGGACAAGAAGGATTTGGGACATAGAACACATAAAGACCACTTGAGCATAAGCTCAAGTGATGGTAAACTTAAACTACAAATGAAACAAAAATTAAAATGCAAAAAGAACGGAACTATTTGCTTTGAACGCAAGAAGAAAAATAAAAATTGGGATGAATTGAGTTCCTTCGAAGACGAGAAGAAAATCAAGAAAGGCAAAGTGGCAAACTACGCCTTAACGGGTTTCAACGATGAGGTAATAAAAAATCCCTTAATTTATTTTAAAATTACTTGATGTTTTCCATGATGCATTTTCTTTTTTATGAATAATTATTTTTCTTGAAAATTGCATGTTTTATGTTAATGGAATAAAAAGTTAGATATAAATCTAATGATTGTAAACCTAGTGAGATTAATCTTATGTATGTGCTTGAGAAGCAAGAATGTGTGTTTTGATGATTTTCATATTGCTTTTCAATGAAGATGCATCGCTTTTGTATGAAAGGCTTGATATTTTTTATGTACATTATCTTTGTTTTTCAAAAATGATGTATGATGTATGGTTTTGACATAAGAACAAAAATTTGAGCATGCTATTATAAAATCAATCATATAAATTAAAACTAAAGAAGTTTTAGGTATCTATAAGAATCATTCAAAATTATGTTCAATGAAACCTTGCTTAATGTTGTAATGAAAATATTGAAGTTTTGATACCATGATATAACGATTTTATGCATAAAATTTTAAAGTTATACATGATGATTTTTGTGATTTATTGGTCTTGATGGTTTTATGATGAAATTAATTTTTTGATCCTAAACATTGATGCATGTTTTTATTTGACATAAATGAAAAAGCATGCTAACATGAAATCAATCACTTAAAATGAAACACTTAAAAAGGGGGGAAATATATTATCAATGAAATGATGAATCTATTTATGTTATGAATTTTGTGAATCTTAAAAATGATTTTGATGATTTAAATTTGAAATGAGTTTTATCAAAATCATGATCTTGATTTCTTGGAATAACATGAGATTATTGATCCTTCATTTGTTTATGAGATGGTTGAAATCTTTGTACCTTTGAATTCTTTTCCTTCTCCTATCGATTTTTAAATTATACATATTATATGTTGAAGATTTGAAAACATGTTTTGATATCATGCATATCCAAGAAATGTTGATTTGATAAATTGAATGAGTGAAAAATGATGATGAATTTTCTCTTGAATATTACTTGTGATTAGATGGTTGAAATCTTTGTACCTTTGAATTCTTTTCCTTCTCCTATCGATTTTTAAATTTATACATATTATATGTTGAAGATTTGAAACCATGTTTTGATATCATGCATATCCAAGAAATGTTGATTTGATAAATTGAATGAATTGAAAATGAATGATGAATTTTCTCTTGAATATTACTTGTGATATTTTTTTATGAATCATCATCTTGATTTCTCGATATTTGATATATGAAATTTTATTATGAATCAAGATTTTTCTTTAATCAATCTCCTAAGATTTTCTTTTGATTATTTATGAGGAGGTTCTTCAAAAAGGAATCATGCCTTTTAGTATACACATATTCTAATCCTTCATGATATGATTTTTATGCAATTGCTTGTATTCATGAAAATATTCATCTCATCACCCAATTAATTCTTCTTGATATTCCTAATGTGATGAATGAAATTATGCATGAAATACAAATGAGAAGTTAATTATCATGCATGATAGGATATAATGAATTTTGACATTTAGATACTATCATTTGAAAAGCTATGATCATGTTGCCAAAATAATGTATCATGAATGCTTGAATATCATGTATGATATCCTCATAATGTTAATCAATTTATTCAATATCGTGCATGAATGAAATATAAGGTTTTTGAAATTGTGCATATTCTAATTTGAAAATATAATGATGCACAAATAAGATTGATACTTACCTTTGTCATAATTGATGTAAAGGGTCTTCCCTTCTTTTTGACAATGACAAAAGGGGAGATAGCTAGTTTGCACAAGTCAAGAAGATGCAAAAACTTGATTGCTAGCTTGCCTATCTTAAGTAGCAAAGATTGCTAACTTGCTTATTTCAAGAAGCAAAAGTTGTCTTCTTGAACATCACTATCTTGCCTATCTCAATAAGCAAAACATGCTAACGTGCACATCTAGCAAACTTGTATATTTTAAGAAGCAAGGGTTGCTTTCTTGAACATCTCAAAACTACTAGCTTGCATGTTCTAAAAATATTGTAAAATTTGCTAGCTTGTATGTTATAGAAATTGCTATCATACTACCTTGCATATCTATGATGATAGCAAAATTGCATAATGATAAAACTAGGAGATTATGTTAATTATGCAATGTGTTGAACTTGGATATTTCAAAAACTTGCAAATTGCAATAGGAAGCAAGAATCATGGGCTTACACAAGCAAGCTATCTTGCATTTGCTTTCGAAATTTTTTGCTAGCTTGTATGTAGCAAAACTTGCATATCGTAAAAATTGCTATCTTGTAGTCTAAAGAGAAGCAAACAATTGCTGTCTCAAGAAAAGCAAACATGCTAAACTTGCATATCTTTAATGGCTAAATTGCATGATGATAAAATGGGATACTATGTTTATTATGCAATGATTAGAACTCATATCTCTAAACACATAAGAGTTGGGACTTCTCCTTTTTGTTGATGACAAAGGGGGAGAAGTAAGTTGATGACATGCATGATTTGATCATGACATGTTGCTTGGATTTTTGAATCCAAGAGTTTCTATCAATGGCATATTGATAGGGGGAGTTTCGTTAAACTTCGGGGAGTTAAGGTTAACTCCGTTAGTCATCAATTAGTTGTCATCATCAAAAAGGGGGAGATTATTGAATCTCGGATTTTGATGATGAAACTAATTGATTGTGTTTAGATGTTTAACTGCATTTTGAGTGATGCAGGTCTACTCGATCAGGATTAGACAGTTGACGCAAGAGGAATTGACGTTGCACCTGAGAAGATCACGTCAGGATATTGAATGGCAAAACGCTTTGGATGTTGGGCATCGGGCCAAGGAGAGCGGAATTGCACCAAGGATATCGGGTTGCGAAGGTCAACCACCGATTGGGCAACAAGCCGCAAGAGAGGACGATGCGCTAAAGAATCGGACGAAGCGCCAACCAATGATGTGCCGAGCAACAGAATGTCAATTCGCATTGTAATAATTGTCTAAATCGGAGTAGAGTTTTGGCTTGTGTGTGCAGGATTAACTACGATAACGATGAAGACATAAAGTGAAACAAATTGCCGGAGCCAAGTGCAAAGGATTCGTTGGGAGTTCGAGAGTCCGACGGAAGTTCGAAGGTTCATCGGGAATGCTGCCGGAACTAGCCGAGAATGAGTAGGGAGCTTGCCAAAGGGTTTTCGGAAGCTCGCTGGAAGTTCGCGGAGCTCACCGAGAAAGATTGTAGCTTGCCAAAGAAGCTCATCGGAACTCGCCAAGATCAAATCGTGAAGTCTAGGAGCTTGCTGGGAGTCCGCAAAATAGTTTCCGAGAGTTTATCGGAAGACCGCCGGAAGTTTGCCGGAAGCTCGCCGGAAGAAGTCTTGACTTGTGGACTTTGTAATAGCTTAGGAAATGTCTTTAAATTCATGGTTAGCATGTTAATTAGGGTTAGGATTAGGTGTTAATCTTATAACCCAAGTAGGGGCCAATTGGGCCCAAGTTCGGACTAGTTTGGGCCAAGTTTGGAGCCCAACTAGTGAGCTGAAATAGTGTAGGCGGTGGCACCGCCCAGCACCCGAGAGCCAAGCGGTGGCACCGCCGGTCAGGGCGGTGGCACCGCCCAGTACACTGTCAGTGTCAGAACTGACAAGCGGTGGTACCGCTAGCTTCGGGAACCGAAGAGAATTCAAATTTTGGAGCCCAAATTTGAATCCTATAAATACCCCTCAATTCTCAGCAGAGATAACAACTTTTGAGAAGCAATAGAGTAAAAAAAAAAGGTCTTAGCAAAGCCTTAGCAAGTCTTATTTTCAATTGCTTGAGTGTTCACCTCCTTCTTTCTCATTGAAACTTTGTAAGAGTGTGAACCACTTGTAAAAGGTTGTAAGAGGGGTATTTGTCCTTCCCCTTCAAAGTGATTTGCTAATAGAAGTTGGGAGCCTCATCGAAGAAGGCTTCGCAAGTGGATGTAGGTCATTTTGACCGAACCACTTTAAAATTGGCATGTTCTCTAGTTTGCATTTACTTATTGCTATTTACCTTACTGCAAACCTTCATACGTGCTTTACTTCCCCATTACTTTTGCTGCACACTTTTATGAACACGCTTTCAAATTAAGCACTTCCGAGTTCGATTTTTATCGTACGAAAGATTTTCCAAAATCTACGTTTTAATCCGCTGCACTAATTCACCCCCCCCTCTTAGTGCCGCTTCGATCCTAACAATGACCTCCAGCCATATTCCTAGAGTTGTTATAGGAAGTAAATCGATATATCATGGTCGAGTCCGTCATCAGCGGAAAAAGAATCTTAAAACCCAAAAAGATGATGAAAGAGGAAAGGGCCCCACAATCAAACATTTCAGAATGAAAGCAAAATAAAAGACCAAAGGGAGATCAAATCTCTCCTCGTTGGGAATTCACTCTATTAAATACTGTTAGGATCAAGTTAACACTTAGAGGGGGGGGTGAATTAGTACTTACGATAAAAACCTCAACGATTCAGAAATCTCATTCGATAAAATTGTATCGGAAAGGTGTTAACTTAAAAGCACGTTTATAAGCATAGTGAAAGTAAAAAATCAGTTTGCAATATGAATGAAAAGCATAAATAGAATTACAAACCAGATTTATAGTGGTTTGGTCATCGTGACCTACATGCACTTACGATTCCTCTTCACTCGAGGCCACTGGCTTCCACTATTGATATTCTTTCAATGAGTGAAGATTAATTGCCTTTTTACACTCTTTCTTCTTTTCACAGGTTCAAGAGATAACCTTTACACCCCTCAAGGTAACCCTCAAACACCTCCCTTAGAACAACCTCTAAGCTTAAGGAGGAGAGAACTCAATCTTTTCAACACCTTTACAACTTATAATTCTTTCCCCTTTTTGCTTAATTCTTGCATCTCCATGCAGGAATATTTGAGGTATTTATAGACCCCAAATGACTTAAAAAAAGGTCTCATCTTGAGTTTCCTAGGTCCTAGCGGTACCACCGCTTATGCTAGGCAGTACTATCGCCTGCCGCACTGACACTGGGCGGTACCATCGCCTAGATTGGTGGTACCACCGCTTGACACAATCTAGGAGACTGTGTCTGGGTAGTACCATCGCCTGACACTAGGCAGTACCATCGCCTAGTTTGGTGGTACTACCGCTTGACACAGTCTCGGAGGTCGTGTCTTGGAGACAGAGCCTTTGGTGGTGCCACCGCCTAACCCAACTTTTAGGTCACTGAATGAGCCTTTCTTTTGGCCTAAAATAGCCCAAATTCAAGCTCAATTGGCCCCTAATTGAGTTGGTTGATTACACCCGAAACTAACTCAATTAGCTCTCTAAACTACTTCGATCTAGATAAATTATTATTATTATGATCGAGTCGGCACTAAGGAGAGGAGGGGGGTGGTGGTAGTGAAATAGTGCTTATAATAAAAATGACATTGGTTCGAAAAATCTTTGTTTCGATAAAAATCGATATAAAAAATGCTTAACTTTGAAACCATACAAAAGCGTTCAATGAGAAAGTAAAGTAAGTAAGGCAATTTATAGTAAAGGTAAATTGCATAAATAGAAATACAAACCAAGTTTTATAGTAGTTCGGTCGTTATGACCTATATCCATTCTCGATCCTTCTTCCCGTCGAGGCCACCAGCATCCACTAATGATCTTCTTTCAATGGGCAAAGTTTAACTGCCCTTTTACACCCATCTTCTCCTTTACATAGGTTTAGGAGATAATCTTTTATAAGCAATCACTCCTCCCTAAACAAAATTCTAAACTTTAGTACTAGAGGAGAGGATCTCTCAAGTGATTACTACAATATTTTTTCACTTTTAAGTTCTCTATGCTTATGTGTATTAACCAGGGATGAGAGGGGTATTTATAGGCTTCAAATAGATTCAAACTTGGAGCCAAAACTAGTCTCATTCGGAGTTTTCTGAGTACTGGTGGTACCACTACTAATGCTGAGCGGTACCACCGCCAGTGGTGAACGGTACCACTACTTATAGCACTAATATTAGGTGGTACCATCGCCTGACACCCTGCCATTGGGCGGTATGACCGCCTAGTCTAGTGGCACCACAACCTGATACAGTCTTAGAGACTATGTCTGGGTGGTAACATCGCTTAACACAGTCTCGGAGACTATGCCACCGACAGTTCCACCTGTTAGGTCATTGTTTGAGCTTTTCGCTTAGCCCAACACAACATAAACTTGGGCCCAATTGGCCCCTAATTGAGTTGGCCCAATTCCAACCCAATTTCACCTAAAACCTACTTTGATCTAGATAATTATTATAAAGCTAAATCAAATATTTTTCGGCATGTCATTGGCTCATTGATGCCTCGTTCGATTCTTTGGCTCATCATCCTCTCTTGCGGTCGATTGCCCAATCAGTTAGTTGATCTCTACAACTTCGATTTTCTTAGTATAATTTTTACTCTTCTTGGCCCGATGCCCGAACCCATGGCCTGAAGCCTTCTGCCGATATGTCGATCGATCCTCCGGCTCGACGTCTAATCTTCTTACATATTCCAATCTGGCCCATGATCCTTCATGCTTTAATTGTCTCTCTTTGATTGAAGCTTCCTACATCACTCAAAACGCAGATCAGATTATAAATACTATCAATTGGTTTCATCATCAAAATATAAGATTCAACAATTACAAGCAATAATATTAAGTTGTTCGATATGTCATTAGTTCATCTGGTGCTTCGTCCGAACCTTTGGTGCATCGTCCTCTCTTATGGCATATTGCCCAATTGACATGTTGACCTCTACAACACCCGATCTCATGAGCGCAATGTTCAATCCTTCTGCCCGATGCTCGTATTCATGGCACGAAGCCTTCTGTTGACACGTTGACCTTCCTCCGATCCGACATCCAATCTTCTAACATGTTCCATTCTGACCCAACTTCTGATTCTACTACTTTAATCGATTTATCTTCCCTAATCGAATCTAGTCCTACGTTACTTAAATGCATATTAGATCATAACTTTATCAATTGATTTCATAATCAAAATTCGAGATTCAACATTTTTTTCCTTTTTGATGGTGACAACCAATTGATGATGGAGTTTAAACTAAACCCCCCCTATCAATATGCCATATTAAAATGAACATTGAATTCAAGTCAAGGCAATTTTAATCATGATTCACATCATATGCAATACATCATATACATCATCATTGTTGAATCTCGCATTGTGATGATGAAACTAATTGATAAATGTTTATGTTTTAATATGCGTTTTGAGTGATGCAAGATGCTTCGATCAGGATGAGACAATTAAAGCAGGAAGAATCATGTTGTGCCGGAGGAAAACATGTCAGAAGATTGGATGTCGAGCCGGAGGATCAATCGACATATCGACATAAGGCTTCGGGCCATGGATTCAAGCATCGGGCCAAGAAGAACGGATATTACGCCAAGGATATTGGAGTTGCGGAGTCAACTAGCCGATTGGGCAATAGGCCGTAAGAGAGGACGATGCGCTGAAGAATCAGACGAAGCGTCGAGGGACCAATGACATGCCAGACAACATGATTCATGCTTAGTATTAATTGTCTAGATCGAAGTGTGTTTTTACATATGCAAGATTAACTATGATAGCATGGCATAAAGCAAAATGAAGTCCCGGAGTCAAGGACGCGATTTCGTTGGGAGTTCGAGAGTTCGTCAGAAGGTCTGCCAAGAAGTCCAGGAGCTTGCTAAAGAAGCTCATCAAAACTCACCAAGAAGATCATCATGAAGTCCAGGAGCTTGCCAGGAGTCCGCTGGAACATTGTCGAGAGATCATCGGAAGTTCGCTGGAAGATCACCGAAAGAAACCAAGATATAGGGACTTGTTTAGCTTAGGAAATGCCTTTAATTTTGTAGTTAGCAAGTAATTGGGATTGGAATTGGGCCAAACTAATTAGGGGTCAGTTGGGCCCATGTAAGGATTGTGTTGGGCCAATGAGAGACCCAAATAGTGACCTAAGAAGTAGAACCGTTGTGGCACAGTCTTCGAGACTGTGTCAGGCAGTGGGACCGCCTAGCGCAGTGTCAGTGTCAGACTGACACTAGCAGTGATACCGCCCAACACAATGGATGCCAATGGCCTTGACGGAAGGGGAATCAGTAGAGTGGATGTAGGACACGATGACCGAACCACTAAAAAATTAGCATGTTCTCTGGTTTGCATTTCTATTATTGCTATTTACATACTGTAAACTAAATCTTTACTAGCCTACTGCATTCACTTCATATACGAATGATTTCAAAGTTATTACCTTTACAAAATGATTTTTCGTTAGAATCAGTTTTAATCGAAACAAAGTTTTGAACCGACATGATTTTACAACTGCATAATTCACCCCCCCCCCCCCCCCCCCCCTCTTAGTGGCAACCCCGATCCTAACAATTGGTATCAGAGCCTCGTTTTCTATTTTGGTTTAACACCCAAATAGAAATGGCTCTTTTCGGCTTTCAAGAGGGTCACTCTCTCATTTATCCTCTCTTTTTCAATGGGACGGACTACATTTATTGGAAAACTCGAATGAGAGTTTTCTTGCTTTCACTGAATCTCGATTTATGGCACATAGTCGAATTTAGTTTTCAAAGGTCTTCTCTTCCAATGAACCATTGGAATGATTTAGAGAAGAAGACTTTTTCTCTAAATGCAAAGGCTATGAATGCCTCATTTTGCGCCTTAGACAAAAACGAATTCCATCCGGTTTCTTTGTGTGAAACGGCTTTTGATAGTTGGCACATTCTTGAAACCACACATGAAGGCACTAGTAAATTAAAAGTTTCGAAGATTAATCTTTTAATGCATGATTTCAAATTGTTTCATATGAAACCAAGCGAAACCTTTGTTGACATGTATACCCATTTTACGGATGTCATCAATGGTTTAAAAGCTCTTAGTAAAAGTTTTTCGAATTTTGAACTCATTAACAAGATTTTAAGATCTCTTCTAAAAATTGAAATTCAAAAGTAACGGCAATACAAGAATCAAAAGATTTAAACTATTTTCCAATTAGAGGACTAATGTGGTCTTTAATGACCTACAAAATAACTAATATGGCACTTGACAAACATGAGAACCACCTTCCAAAGAACAGGAAGGATTTTGAATTTAGAATAATTGAAGACCACTCGAGTATAAGCTCAAGTGATGGTGAACTCGAATTACTCATGAAATTTAAAATGTTTATGTAACAAAAATTAAAGTACAAAAAGAATGTAACTACTTGCTATGAACGCAAGAAGAAGAATACAAATTAGGATGAATCGAGCTCATCCAAAAATGAGGAGAAATTCAACAAAGGCGATGTGGCAAACTACGCCTTAACGACATTCGACGATGAGGTAATCAAAATGCCTTTGATTTATTTCGAAATTACATGATACTTTTCACGAGTTAATTTTAATTTAGTTTAGAATAATTATTTTTCTTGAAAATTACATGTTTAAAAATGAAAATACAAAAATTATGATCATGCTAGTAATTTTGAAAATGATAATAAAAATTATATGTTTTATTTTAATGGAATAAAATGTTAGATTTAATTTAATGATGATCCTATAAATGTTTTTCAAGAAGAAATAATGTGTATCTTGATGATTTTTAGTTTTGATTGAGACCATGCTTGATGTCTTAATAAAAATATTAAGAAGTTTGATATCATGCTTAATGATGATGCATGGATTTTGTCTCGAAAACTAAGCTTGAAAAGTTAGATTCACCTAAAAAGAAAAATGCATGACTATAACAAACAAAATGATCTTGCGGAAAATGCTTTATAAAATTATGTAATGAAAATTATGAAATTATGCATAATGATGTAATTATGTAATGAAAATATTAAATATTTTGAAACCATGTCTTGATGTCATGCATAATGATCATGTTTAATAAATTTTAAAATTATGCATGATGATTCTTGAGATTTATGGATTATCGATTTTTACGATAATGAAAGTAGCTTTTTCAGTTTTTAAACATTAATGCATGTTTTTGACATAAATGAAAAAGATATGTTTCTATGAAATAAATCACATGAATTGAAACAATTAAAAAGAGAAAAATATTTTTCTTGAAATTTTTTTTTCTCTATGTATTCAATTTTTCACTAAGAAATTGATAAAATTGTTCATGTCATTTTGAAAGAAATGTTGAGATTTTGATTATTTGAATTTAAATGAGTTTTATCAAAATCATGATATTAGTTTATTGGAATTACTTGAGATTTTTTAATCAATATCTCTTCTTTGTACTCCTACGATCTTTTCTTGGTATTTTACTTAAAGAAGAGATTTACTATATGAATCATGTCTTTTGGTATTTAAGTGGTCTTATCTTTCATGACATTATTTCTTTGTATTTATGGCTTGTATGCCTTGAAATGATTGAATCAAAATATTGATAAATACTTAAATTTTTTAATATTTTAGTATCATGTATGATATGCTCATAATGATGATTGATTTATTTTTCGGTATTGTGCATGAAAAATGAAATATATGGTTTTAAAATTATTCATGTTTTAATTTGAAAATATAATGATGCACAAATAAGATTGATACTTACCTTTGTCATGATTTAGAAATTGATGTAAAGGGATAAAGAGATACAAAATTGTATTCTTTCCTTCTTTTTGACAATGACAAAATGGGAGCAAAACTTGCTAGAAAACAAATTTACTAGCTTGCACAATTCAAGAAGAGTGCAAAAACATGCTAGTTTGCTCATCTCAAAAGAGAAGCAAAGAAGTGCAATCTTACATATCTCAAGAAGCAAAAAATGTTAACTTGCACATCTAGCAAAATTTACAAACTTGTATATTTCAAGAAGCAAGAGTTACTTTCTTGAACATCTCAAAATTGCTAGCTTGCATGTTTTAAAATATTATAAAATTTTTGCTAGCTTGTATGATGTAAACTTGCTATCTTATTACCTTGTATATCTAAAACTTGATAGCTTGCATGATGTAACACTTGCTAAAATGAGGATTTTCTAGCTACAAATTGCATGATGATAAAACTTGATATTATATTTTTCATGCAATAATTTGAAATTATGTCCAAACACATGAAAGGTACACTTCTCCTTTTTGTTGATGACAAAGGGGGAGAAGTATGATCATGTTATGCATGATGACATATTACAAATATTTAAGATGAAATTTACAATAACTTGAATTCAGCTTGAATTCAAGGTTCTATCAATATGCCATATTGATAGGGGGAGTTTGTTTAAACTTCGGGAGTTTGTTTTAACTCCGTCATCAATTGGTTGTCATCATCAAAAAGGGGGAGATTGTTGAATCTTGTATTTTGTTGTCATCAAATCATTAAAGCAGGAAGAATCATGTTGTGCTGGAGGAAAACATGTCAGAAGATTGGACGTCAAGCTGGAGGATCAATCGACATATCGACAAAAGGCTTCGGGCCATGGATTTGAGCATCGGGCCAAGAAGAGCGGATATTGAACCAAGGATATCGAAGTTGCGGAGTCAATTGGCTGATTGGGCAATAGGCCGCAAGAGAGGACGATGCGTCGAAGAATCGGACGAAGCGTCGAGGGACCAATGATATGCCGGACAACATGATTCATGCTTAGTATTAATTGTCTAGATTGAAGTGTGTTTTTACATATGTAGGATTAACTATGATAGCAAGGCATAAAGCAAAATGATGTCTCGAAGTTAAGGACGCGATTTCGTTGGGAGTTCGAGAGTTCGTCGGAAGTCCCGACATTCGTCGGAAGGTCTACCGAGAAGTCTAGGAGCTTGCCATAGAAGCTCATATGAACTTGCCAAGAAAATCATCGTGAAGTCCAGGAGCTTGCCGGGAGTCTACCGGAACATTTCCGAGAGATTGTCGGAAGTTCGTTGGAAGATTGTCCGAAGCTCGCTGGAAGAAACCAAGACATAGGGACTTGTTTAGCTTAGGAAATGTCTTTAATTTTGTAGTTAGCACGTAATTGGGATTGGAATTGGGCAACCCAATTAGGGGTCAGTTGGGCCCATCTACGGACTACGTTGGGCCCAATGAGAGGCCCAAATAGTGACCCAAGAAGTGGCACCGTCATGGCACAATCTCCGAGATTGTGTCAGGCGGTGGTACCACCCCTGGCAGGGTGCTAAGAGGTGGTACCGCTAGTCTGGATGGTGGTACCACCCAGTGTCAAGTGGTGGTACCGCCAGACTACATGGTGGTACCACCCAGCGTAGTGTTAGTGTCAGACTGACACTGGCGATGGTACTGCCCGTGCCTAAGAAACCCAGGATGATGTTTTTAGGCTCCAAGTTTGAATCAACTTGAGGCCTATAAATACTCCTCTCATCCCTGGTTAAGCAACACAAGCACAGAGAGTTTTAAAGTGAGAAAACACTGTAGAAATCACTTGAGAAATCTCTCCTCTAGCTTAAACTTCGAATTATGTTTAGAGAGGAGTGTGAGTGCCTGTAAAGGTTATCTCCTAAACCCGGTAAAAGGAGAAGAGGGTTGTAAAAGGTGGTTGGTCTTTGCCTATTGAAGGAAGACCCTTAGTGGATGCTGGTGGCCTCGACGGAAGGGGAATTTGTGGAGTGGATGTAGGTCACGACGACCGAACCACTATAAAATTGGTATGTTCTCTGGTTTGCATTTCTATTATTGTCATTTACATACTGCAAACTAAATCTTTACCTGCCTATTGCATTCACTTCATATACAAATGGTTTCAAAGTTTTTACCTTTACGAAATGGTTTTTCGTTGGAATCGGTTTTAATCGAAATGAAGTTTTTAACCGACATGATTTTACCGCTACACTAATTCACCCCCCCCCTCCCCCCCCCCCAATGCCGACCCCGATCCCAACAATCATAATAAAATCATGAGTATTACATACACAATCATAATTTCAAAACATCAAATTTTAAAACATCAAAGTGCATCATATTATGTATATTTTCAAAATCACCAGTACATGCATAATTCCAAATCATCATACATAATTTTAAATCATCATTTTAGGCATAATATGCATGATTATCATCATACCTTTCCCCCCCTTTGTCATCAACAAAAAGCAGAAGTGTAACTATACAAGCTAGTAAGATAGTAAGTATTAGCAAGTTTTTTTAGATGTGTAAGTTAGAGCATGCATCATGAGTATTGCATCTCTTGAGATATGCAAATTTTGCTTCTCTTAAGAAGTGCAAGATAGCACTTTTTACTTCTCTTTTGAGATGAGCAAGTTAGCAAATTTTGCCTTTCTTTGCAAACTAGAAATTCTTACAAGTTACAAGTTTTGCTTCTTCTTGAATTATGCAAGCTAGCAAATTTTTCTCCCCCTTTATTATTATCAAAAGGAAAGAAGAAGAGGGGAATAATACAATGGTACAATTCATTTTCCTTTACATCAATTATTAAATTATCACATGAAATATATTAAGAAAAATTAACTTAGTGATGAGATATACAATTTATGAATATAAAGGAATTATACATAATAAAAATCATGTCATGAAAGATAATATCAATGATCATGTGATTACCAAAAGACATAATTTATTTTGAAAAATCTCCCTTTTAGTAAATAACAAAAAGAAACCTTATGAGATCAAAGATCTTGATTAAAAAAAAATATCTCAAGTATTGAATATCAAGAATTCAAGATCATAATATAGATAAAGACTTTCTTATAGCAAAAAGAGTCATGAGAGAACACATAAAGGATCTTGATTCATGTATAATATATCTCAATTCATTATAAATCATAAAAAAATTGAGTTATAATTTCAAAAAATCAAAATCATGATATAGGTAAAAACTGATTCAAATTCAAATCATCAAATCATCAAAATCACTTTCAAAAGATTCAAAATGACATAAATAGTTTTATCAATTTCTTATTAAAAAATCGATAAGATAGAGATAAAGAAATTTTCAAAATGCATTTCCTTTTTAGTTGTTTCAATTTATGTGAGTTATTTCATACAAGCATGCCTTTGTCTTTTATGTCAAATCAAAACATGCATCATCGTTTAAAATCGAAAAGTAATACAGAAATCATAAAGATACACATTATTGCTTCTTAAAACATACATAGGATTAATCTTATTAGGTGTACGAGCATTACATTTAAATCTAATATTTTATTCCTTTATAAAACATATAATTGTCACGATCATTTTTTTTAAAATCACTAGAAAGAGAAGCATAATCCCCCTTTTATTATATATAATTTTTTTATATTTTATATACTAATTTAAAAATAACTCATGAAATACATCAAGTAATTTCACAGTAAAGTAAAGGGGTTTTGGTTAAGTCACTTACCTCATTATGGAAAGCCACCAAGGCGTAGTTTGCCACCTCTTCTTTGTCGGTTTGCTCTTTGTCTTCGGATGTACTCAATTTGTCCTATGTCGTCTTGAATGCCTTCTTCTTCTTTTGTTGTAGACATTTGCTTTTGAGTTGCCTTAATCGATTGCATTCATAGCAAGTTATTGTATTCCTTTTGAGCTTGTTTTTATTTTTAGTTTCTTGTTTTATGAATTTTTTAAATTTTCTCGTCAAAATTTCTATGTCATATCCTTCCTGTTCTTTGGAAGGATGTTCTCATGTTCGTCTTGTGTCATACAACTCATTTTATGGGTCATTAAAGACCCGATGAATTCTTCAAGTGGAAAATTATTTAGGTCCTTTGCTTCTTAAATGACAATTACTTTTGAATCCTAGTTTTTAGGAAGAGAACATAAAATTTTATTCATAAGTTCAAGATTCGAAAAACTTTTACCAAGTGCTTTTAAACTATTGACGATATTCGTAAAACAGGTATACATGTTAACAATAGTTTCGCTTGGCTTCATTCGAAACAATTCAAAATTAAGCATCAAAAGATTAATTTTTGAATATTTAACTCTACTAGTGCCTTCATATGTGATTTCAAGAGTGTGCTAAATATCATATGCAGTTTGACAAGTCGAAATATGATTAAACTTATTTTTATTCAAAGTGCAAAATAAAGCATTTATAGCTTTCGCATTTAAAGAAAACAATTTTTTCTCAAAGTCATTTCATTCATTTATAGATTTAGAGGGGGTTTGAAAACCAAATTCAATGATATTCCATAAATCAATATTTAAAGAAAGCAAGAAAACTCTTATCCGAGTTTTTCAATATGTGTAGTCCGTCCCATTGAATATAGGAGGACGAATGATAGAGTGACCCTCTTGAAATCCGATAAAAGCCATTTCTCTTGAGTGTTAAATCAAATGAGGAAAATATAGAACTTACCAAAAAAAATGAGAAAAATATAGCTCTAATACCAATTGTTAGGATCAAGTTGGCATAAAAGGAGGGCGGGGGGTGTGTGTGTATGAATTAGTATTTATGATAAAAACCTCAACGATTCAAAAATCTCATTCGATAAAATTGTATCTAAAAGATGTTAACTTAAAAGCACGTTCATATACATAGTGAAAGTAAGAAATTAGTTTGCAATATGAATAAAAAGTATAAATAGAAATGTAAACTAGATTTATAGTGGTTTAATCGTCGTGACCTACATCCACTCCCGATTCCTTTTCACTCGAGGCCACCGACTTCCACTACCGATCTTCTTTTAATGGGCAAAGATCAACTACCCTTTTATACTTTTTTTTTTTTTTCATAGGTTCAGGAGATAACCTTTGCACCACTCAAGGTAACCCTCACACACCTCTCTTAGAACAACCTCTAAGCTCAAGAAGGAGGGAACTCAATCTTTTCAACACCTTTACAACTTAGAATTCTTTCCCCTTTCTGCTTAATTCTTGAATTTCCATGCAGGAATAGTTAAGGTATTTATAGACCCCAAATAACTTAAAAAATAGAGTGAAAAAAGATCTTATCCCAAGTTTCTCGGGTCTTGGTGGTACCATTGCTTGTGCTGGGCGGTACTACCGCTTGCAGCACTGACATTGGCGGTACCACCGCCTAACACTGGGTGGTACTATTGCCTAGTCTGACGGTACTACCGCCTGACAGAGTCTTGGAGACTACGTCTTGGAGACTGAGCCTCTAGCGATGCCACCGCCTGACCTAACTTTTGGGTCACTGAATGAGCCTTTCTCTTGACCTAAAATAGCCCCAATTCGGGCCTAGTTGGCCCCTAATTAAGTTGGCATGGTTACACCTGAAACTAACTCAATTAGCCCTTTAAACTACTTCAATCTAGATAAATTATTATAAGCAAGAATACTAAGTTGTCTGGCATGTCATTAGTTAATCTAGCACTTCATTTGAACCTTCGGTGCATTGTTCTCTCTTGCGGCGTATTACCCAATCGACTTGTTGACCTCCGCAACATATGATCTCCTTGGTGCAATATTCGATTATTCTGGCCCGATGCCCGAATTTATGGCACGAAGCCTTCTGCCGACATGTCGACCTTCCTCCGGTCTGACGTCCAATCTTTTGACATATTCCATTCTGACCCAACTTTTGATTCTACTACTTTAATCAATTTATCTTTCCTGATCAAAGCTAGTTCTACATCATTTAAATGCATATTAGATCATAACTTTATCAATTGATTTCATTATCAAAATCTGAAATTCAACAAATACCTCTGACATTAAAGTGTTTATATATATAAGGGAGAAGGGTCTCCTTTGTGAACTCCACTAGCTAAACAAAATCAATCAAAAAAATTTCTCTTTCACTAAGATCATGGACATAACACGGAGGATTACTACAATCTCAAACAACAAATCAAAGAGCCCATTTAGAAGAGGTATCTCCATTACTATCTCCATAAGGTCCGAGAAACATCCCCAAGGCCTCGAGGGCTCATCGAGTGATAAGTTGATGTGATAGCTAGGGGCCTACATAAGGGTGAACTAGTGCATCCTCTTGTAAGACTTATGCAAGAGAACTTCAAGCAAAAAAGTTCCTTCCCTCCAACAACCCATCCATTGTGTTTAGAGAAGAGGAGGTAAAACATTTAGATCCCAACCATGGTAACACAATTGTCATCTCACTTAAAATCATCAATGCATTGGTAAAATGATCTTGATAGACATTGGGAGTTCCACTAACATCTCATATTATGACGCATTTCAAAAGATCGACTTGATTGTAAAAGAACTATAACTAATCTCCTCTATACTCACTAGCTTCATTGGAGATTCGATCACCCCACTTGGAATAGATAAATTGTATGTTATGTTTAGATTAGGTAGTTGCTAAAAAATTATGAAAACTAAAATTTTGATAGTGGATGTTCCATCTGCTAGTCATAGGTGCCCTGCAAGCCAATCACGTGAGTGATGACATGTGTGACATGATATGCACTCTTTTTGCTTATTATTTATTTGGTATTTTTTTCACTTTATATTACTTGTTGCATGTATTATGATGTTTATTGATCTATATAATGGAAATCATATCGTGATGAGATCGCGATAATGAGATCGATTCACCTTTAAACACAGACCCTAAATAATCTTGGTCATAGGTTACTCGAGAGGGACATCAAGATAACCGGACACACTATTGTGCTATATACCCATCCATATGATGGAGGCGGCTAGTCTCATAACTGTTCATATGGGGACACTAGGGATACACTACATATGCTCATTGGAGAATGAGTTCACTAATTTATCTGCTCACGGAATGTTGAATGGTTGATGATATCTCATTGTCAGATAACGATTCCATCGTCCTAATGATGTATTTGGTCCTTAGACTTGAGATTGTTAAGATTAAGAGCACTAAGAGGGGGGGAGGGGGGGGGGGGGGTGAATTAGTGCAGCGAAAAATTTTCGTCCGTTAAAAAGACTTTCGTACGAAAACCATTTCGGAAAGAGCTTTAATTTGAGAGCAAACAGAAGTATAGATGATGTAAAGTAACAGAGGCAGTTTACAGTTAAGATAAAGAGCAGAATGTAAATGCAAACTGAGATTTAGATTGGTTCGATCAATCTTGACCTACATCCACTTTTGACTTCCTCCTCCGACAAGGTCACCGACGTCCACTAGAGGCATTCCTTCAATAGGCGAAGGCCAATCTCCCTTTTACAGCTTTTCTACTTTTGTTGGGTTTATGAGACAACCCTTACAGATCTTCACTCCTCTCTTGAATGATCAAAACTTAGAAGGAAAGAGGGAGAAGAACTTCTAGCCTTTTACAATAATTTTAAGCTCTCAAATACTTAGAATAAAAGCAAGCTTTCGGTTGCCCTTTCATGCAGAAAGGGTGGGGTTTATATAGGCTCTAATCAGTTTAATTTTGGAGCTCAAAAGTGTCCATTCCCGGATTCCAGGGTCCTGGCAGTACCACCACCATAATTGGGTGGTACTACTACTTGTCATCTGTCACTGAGCGGTAGTACCGCTCAGTTTGGGTGGTATTACCACTTGCATTGCTAAGAAACTGAGCTCAAGCGGTACCACCACTTGACAGGGGCGGTACTATCGCCCATAACTCTTGGGAGACCGAGTCTCCTGGGCGGTGCCACCGTCGGCCAGGAATTTTGGGTCCGAATGGGCTGATGCATTCGGCCCAATTTGGGTCTATCAAGGGCCCAGTTGGCCCCAGATTAAGTTAATGGGATCACCTCCCAATCCTAACTTAATCTACATACTAACTATGACAATTAAGACATAAATATTGCAGATCGTGTTCTAGTGTGTCAATCGCTTCTTCCGACGAGCTTCCGGCGAACTTCCGACGAACATTCGACAAACCCTCGGCGATGCTCCGACAGACTCCCGATAAACTCCTGGACTTCTCGGATTGTTCCCGTAGAACCTCCGATGACCGTCCGGACTTCCGACGAACTCTCGAACCCCCAACGTGATCTTTGTCTTGACCCCGGCTCAATACCTACTACATGTTTTACTACCATCGTAGATAATCCTGCACACTTATCTCAACATATGGATTAGATAACCAAATGATAATTAACTTCATCATCAAAATCCGAGATTCAACAATCTCCCCCTTTTTGATGATGACAATCAATTGATGATGGAGTTAACCTTAACTCTCTCTGTCTATATGCCATACTTGAGATAAGTCATTCTTGAATTCAAAGCCTTTGAATTCAAGAGATATATTGATAAGTTAAGTTCATTTAAACTTATCAATACCCGTAGTATGATTCCTATCATGATGTATCTCTCTGAAAATGATGTCAATGCATGACATCTATTTTCAAGTTTCATATTTCAAATGTGAAAGATAGCAATCATAGCAATTCATTACATGGTAAGATATCAATATTGTAAAATTGCGATGCAAGCTCTTGATATCTTAACATAATGCAAATATTTCAAATATAAGCTCTATGTATAGCAATTCATTTTATCATAGCAATTCATCATATGGCAAGATATCCATATGTAAAATTATGGTGTAAGCTTTTGATATCTTAACATAATGCAAATATGGTAATCATAGCAATTTTATCATCAATTTACCACATATTCTATCATCAATTTACCATATATCTCCCCCTTTGTCATCAACAAAAGAAGAACGATTCAAGCGTATTTCAAGCATGGTAATAAGTATGGTAAAGATTCATATCATTTTTCAACAATAAATGATAAGATACCATTCATATAAATTATTTTCAAGCAATCATAACATGGTATCATTCAAAAGTTCATTAAGGAGATAGCTTTCATTACTTCTTTCATTAATATTTTGCATGAAGGAGGAAAGCCATTGTGAACTATCATGAATGAAGTGAAAGCCATTGTGAACTATCATGAATGAAGTTAAAAACGATAAGAGATTAAATCATACTTCATTTTTACAAGGATCAAAATATGCATGTGAATTAAATCCTTGCAAGTGTTCATCTCATAAAGAAATCTTCCTTCATCAAGAAGGAAGTCATATGAAAGAATCATCAAATCCATTTCTCGATTAAAAATTATTTTTCACAAGGTAAATTTATGAGAGATGCATTTGTTAATCAATTCCATATGTAAAAACTCATGGAGCATTGATATGAAATAAACTTGAAGTAACATAGGCTCATGAAAGCTCCATTAAAGAAATACATTAAGTCCGGAAGAGAAATTTTCAGCATCGAATTTTAAGTGAGTGATCAAAAGAATCAAGAAAGTCCGAAAACGAATTTCAACAAATTCATGTATTGTTAGGATCAAGAAAATTCGAAAATAAAATTTAACACATTCATGTATTCGGACAGTTTTGCCATAGCTTTTCAAACACAATCATGAAGGTAAAACATGCTTATCATCATGAAATTTTTGCATCCAAAACATATAATTTCCAATATATTATTGAAGCATATAATCAAGTAAAATTCATATCGTAAGATTTTCAACATTGAGTTTCTAAGTGATTAATCAAGGATCAAGAATGTCCGAAAATGAAATTTAAGAAATTCATGTATTCGGACAGTTTTGCCATAGCTTTTCAAACACAATCATGAAGGTAAACATATTCATTATCATGGAAACTTTTAGCATCAAGACACGAAATTTCCAACATTAAAGTAAACATGTTATTGAAGCACACAATCTTATCATCATGTAAAATTCGTATCATGAAATTTTCAGCATCGAATTTTAAGTGAGTGATCAAAAGAATCAAGAAAGTCCGAAAACGAATTTCAACAAATTCATGTATTGTTAGGATCAAGAAAATTCGAAAATAAAATTTAACACATTCATGTATTCGGACAGTTTTGCCATAGCTTTTCAAACACAATCATGAAGGTAAAACATGCTTATCATCATGAAATTTTTGCATCCAAAACATATAATTTCCAATATATTATTGAAGCATATAATCAAGTAAAATTCATATCGTAAGATTTTCAACATTGAGTTTCTAAGTGATTAATCAAGGATCAAGAATGTCCGAAAATGAAATTTAAGAAATTCATGTATTCGGACAGTTTTGCCATAGCTTTTCAAACACAATCATGAAGGTAAACATATTCATTATCATGGAAACTTTTAGCATCAAGACACGAAATTTCCAACATTAAAGTAAACATGTTATTGAAGCACACAATCTTATCATCATGTAAAATTCGTATCATGAAATTTTCAGCATCGAATTTTAAGTGAGTGATCAAAAGAATCAAGAAAGTCCGAAAACGAATTTCAACAAATTCATGTATTCGGACAATTGTTTTGTCATAGCTTTTTAATCACAATTATGAAGCAAAATTATTAGTGCTTTGTAGTACTTAAAGATTAAGAATCCAATGTATAATTGAAACTTCTCAAATCACAATCATGAGAGTATAACATGCTCATCATGGAAACTTTTAGCACTAAGGCACAAAATTTTCAACCTTTTAAAGTAAACATGTTGTTGAAGCATTCAATTATGTCAAATTCGTATAAAATTTTTAGCATGAAATTTAAGTGAAAATCTGAAAATGAATAGCATAAAAAGAGGTTCAAGGAAAATCCGAAAACGAGGTTCAATCAACATTAATATTCCTAACTCTATAAATGCTCACCAAATGATAGATTAAGTCATAGATACCAATAGTAAAACACATCAAGGATTTGCAATCATCAAAGCAAGTGGCATTGTGATCAAGGTGAGTAGCATTAAGAGTTTACAACAACATAGTTTTACAACAAGACAAGAAGGAATTGTGTCCACTTTTTCTAAATACATACATATGCTCATTCAGGTGGTGGAAAATTAAAATGCCTAAACAGAGTGTCGAACTATCGATAAATTTGCTGTAGCTCAGATAGGATTTGATCTTGGCGATGTTCAAGCAGATCTTGTCTTTGTTCAAAGCGATCCATCTGAATCCCTGTGTCTTCGATAGATGATGAAGGAGCTTGCTCAAATGGATGTGATTCCTCAAAGAGACCAGTTGGAGGAGATTGATTACTCCTAAAAATTGGTGTTTATGGTTCTAGTTCAGATTGAGGGGGATCTGTTCTTCTAGGCATTCTAACCCAGATACCATTTCTAAATATACATCTCATTCGATGAAGTAGATTTTTATTTATGATGCTAAATCTATCTACCTTTATAACCTCTTCGTCGGGTGGTATTGCAATATCATAGGCATTAAGCATTCTAGTGATTATGCCACTATATGGAAGCATCATGTCTTTTTTTGATATTTCTATCATATTTTGTTAGATAAGGTAACTAAAACAGTTGTTATATTCTTTCATGATCCAGTACATGGTTCTTAGTTCCATTTGACTCACTTCATCATGATGGTATTATTTAGGGAGAATGATGCTAATTAGGATGTGATGAAGTATTTTGGTGTTTAATAGTAATAGATGTTCACAACTTTTAGTAAGTATCATTATGTTGGGATTGCCAAAAATTGTTCCTAAGGCATCAATATAAGTTGTCCCAATTGTTTCATCGTCCCATTATCCTCTAAAATAACAACATCCTTCTTTCGCCGGGATGCCTATTATGTTGCAAATAGATCTATCCATAATGAATATATGATGTCCTAAAAGATAGGTAGATATCCTTTCTTCTTCATCTACATGTAGATTGTTATAAAACAACCTAACAAGTCTAAGGTAGATTGGTTCACTTATTTGTAGGATTGGAAGTAGGTTTAGATTTGCAAACCATTGAATAGGTTCTAAGCCACTTAGTTCATATAAGTCAACATACTTTCCCTTATGAACATTTCTAAATTCTATGGAGGTAAATTTTTGGGCATGTAGATTTGAATCAAAAAGTGTGGCATGTAGATTTGAATCAAAAAGAGTGGAATCAAAGTTTTCTTCTAATCTCTTCTTCCCTTTGTCCCCAGAGGATCTTCTAGAACCCATAAATACTGCTATTTAGGAAGATAAATAATAAGCAAGAGTAGATGATACAAAACAAAAATCAAAGGTTTCTAGAGATTACCTTATTTGAGATCTTCAAGAGGAAGTAGGATTGATTCTTGATCTTGCAGGAAATAGGCAATTTTGGGCAGCTAAAGGGGAGGAATGGAGTTGGAGGAGAGTTTAGAGCTGCAAGGAGGAGAAGAGAGTGAGTTGGGGTCAGTTCTACCATCGACCTGTCACGGACTTAGCTGGTTTTGACTAAGTCGTGCCGCACCCTTGCGTGTCCGTCCGCAAAGGTCAGCCTCTCCGAAACCTCCCATGGTCCCTTCGGACCTATAAAAGAGAAAATGGGTTAGAGAAAACGCCTCATCGGGATCCATAAGCAATCATCTCCATAAACACTTCTTAGCCAATGGAAATTACAAACAAACTTTACAAGCTCTAAACGGTTGCACAACAAAGGGGTAAAATGGTCCACTATAGACTGAGACTAAAATGGGACTATTAAGCCTTTGGTCGTCCCTCTACATGCTGTTCAAAGCATGAACATACCAAAAGACACAGACATACATAAGCATTACATCCAACATCCTGTTTTGAAGTTTGTCTGTGACATTCTCCCCCACTTATTTCTTCGACGTCCTCGTCGAAGCCTTTGCTGACACTACAACTCCTCACCTTTGTTGAGTCTTCAATCTTCTTCTCCAGTTGCAATACACCTCTTGGCTCCTAGCGGCTCTCCACTACTATTTTTGAGTAGTCGAACCTTTGATCCACCATGCTGCTTCAACTCGCTAATGACTCTGACTTTAGTGTGGGGTTGGCTGAGTTGTGTTGATCCCTGTTGGTTCCTGCGGATCCTTTAGATGAAGGTGGATGCTTATTGGAGCTTTAACGAGCATCGCCTCGCAAACTTTTGAAGTTTTGGGGTCCTTCCTTCACAAAATTTGCTCATTTACTCTTCTTTCATTTAGTTGTCACTTCCAAGTAGATTCACATCACTTCCGCTTCCGATTGACATTCTGTTGGGAAATGAAGCGGATAATCTACTCTCAGTAGCACTGATCACCATAGGTGAGGATTTGACAACTATTGTCTTCTAATATTTTCGAAGGGTCTTTGAACCTGTGTAGAGCTCCTCTACTGGATAGATAAGAGAATTGAGGTACTCGGTTTCGCCCATTCTCTTAAGAGTTGAGAAGGCAATGGTTACTTGACTTCACCCGCCTTCTCAAGGGTTGTACTCTATGCATCGAGCTGGTTACTGGCCTTCGCCTACTCTTTGCTCACACTTCTGAAGCACTCGAAATGTTTGCACTCCTTGCATTGAGTTAGCTACTGTGATTCACCTTCTCAATACCATCGAACTTCTAGAATGCAAGAAGTTTTCACCCCAACTTGGAATAAGTCTCTAATAGTTTCGGTCGCCTCTGGGATTGTACCGTCTTCTCCATCAACCTTGCCACCTACTCCACTGAGTAACAAAGGTACATCACCGCGTACTATTTATTTTGTTCCTTGGTCATACACTCTTGCATGACCCAAAGTCCTTCACTTTCAGCTATCTTGATGAGAAGCTCATTGACACTGGTCTTACGAAGTTCCTCGGCCTCTGCCCTTCAGCCTTGTCTCGGTACTTGGAGTTTGCCTTTGTATGCTCCACCTTCTCGGCCCCTTTCACGACCAAGCGCTCTCCCTCCATGAGAGCAAGGGATCAATGACTTTCATGAAAGTCCCACCTCTGCGGTACCATGGCGCCGTCATGCCCATGACCCTACTATCCGTCGCCCCGCATTTACCTCCCTTTTCTTCATGATCAGTAGATATGCCTCTGTGACACTCCTTCGAATCCACCTCCATTCTAACTGATGCTTGATTTTGGGTAGCTAAGTCCCTCTGGACTCATCGTCGCTTCCTCGCCCTTTTCGACCCCCTGCTTCAACACCTCTGTATTCTCCAAGCAGCTCCCTTTGGTTGATGGAAAGATAGACTGCAACTCCCATGCATGGCCTCTGCCATCATGTTATAGGGTTTGCACCAATTCTATTCTCCTTAGCTTTCTTGATAGCAACGTTTGCTTACTCGACCTTGTCCTTTGACTTGTCGGGCTCCCTTAAGCGAATATGGGCTCTGGAGCAGTCCAACTCTCCAGCTTATTCGATCATACCTTTGCATGATCAAGTCCCTCTCATGGGACTCACTTGTACTTACATTCGAACTTTTCCCTTGGTAGAACATAGCCCCCATATGCTGATGACCAAGGCTTCCATCAGATGCAAAATTCGGTGCACGCACGGAAGATCTGCCTCTATGGTACCATGGCCTTCACTCCTTGAATCCATAGCCCTTCTTGCCGTCATGTTGTTTACCGAAGTGGAGCTACCAGTAGCTCCTTATCATACCTCCATATGATAAAGTCCCTCACGGGACATTACCCGTGTGTATCGCATTGCCACAAACTGTTCCACCATGTTCCGCTACACCATGTCACATCTTGGTGACATCTCCATTGCATTCTGATCTTTGTGGGATGAACTCGAATTGTGGTCCCTCCATTTGTGGTCTCTGCCAACATATTGCAGGGCCTCTTCCAACTTCGATTTTGTTCACTCCTTTGGCAATCGACCTTCGTCCACCTGCTCTCGGGTCACACCTAGACGAAGCATCGCTCTAGGACAGTCCATCGCCTAGTAGTTCCCGAAGTCCACCGACTTCACTGAAATTGGTGAACTATTGTCTGGATCCTGGGTCTCTGCCCCTACCAGCACAATCTCCGTTGTGCACCGCTCCCTTCATGGCAACTTGAATGGCAACACTGTGGCATATTCTTCAAGAGTACCTATCTCTGTGTCCTCTTGCCCCGTACCAAGGCTTTCTGAACCCAACTTCGCCTCTGCAAGTTGAGTCGCCTCAGTTCCTCCATGAGATGCTTCTTTGAGATAAGGTGCATGTGCCTCGAAGCTCCCTTCGTCTTTGGCACCATGCAATACGAGTCCGCTCCATCAGCATGAAGGACTCATGGAACGAAATAATCCTACTCTTGCCTCTACAAGAGTTCATGTCTTTGACCTTTGCCCAAGGAAAGCTCTATGCCTCCGCTCCATGTTCCATCTACTATGTTGACTCTCTTCATGCAGCTTGGGTACTTTGTCATGTTATACCCAAGTTGCTCCACTCCTCATTTTTGCATTGAGTTGATGGTGGCCCTCGCGCCCACCATTCCAAGGGTCAGCCCTTTGTTGAGTCCGATCTCCATATCAACTCTAAGTGTGCCTTCATTTGTGTTGCCTTGGATTTCTCCGCCACTTGATCTCGCAATGCATTCCCCAATATATTATCTCAAGCGAGATCATGCGATGACTCCACGTCGCTCACTCAGTCCATTGAGCTTTGTGAAGTTGTTTTTGAGGTACTCCTCCTTAATATGTGCGGTCTGTTGCACTTGGTTCTCCCTCTGAAGAGCCGAGACTTATCCCTCCTGGATACCCTATCCTGTTGGAGTAACTTCTCTCTTCACTTCCTTTTCTTTGGAAGTTTCGGAGACTACCATCCCCTTAGACTACTCCACCTTGCTGAACAAACTGTGCATTGTTCTGCCTCCTACAAATGCACTTGCTAGATTGCGACTCCATGTCAATACAGGCTCCGCTGCACCCCTCAAGGTTTAGCAACATGCTGAACTCACTGCACACTTCAACCTCCTACGGACGTATCCTTCTAATATTGAAGAGAAAGTTTCAATGCTCCATGGCACCGAGTTTCGGTCGCCATGGGATGGACACGAACACTCTATCATTCGCATACAAGCCTTTGCATGAATACCGAATTCTTTGAGTTAGCAATTCCCCTCACCTCTGTGAGCTTTGCATAACTCTTTCATCATTGAACAATTCATTCCACCTTACATGGTCTCATCCTTTACCAAGCGCCTTGCTTGCCTTGAGCACCATCATGTATGGTTGTCAACGTTGAGCCGTAGCTCAAACTCAGCCATCCCAACCTTTGTGCGCTATGCATTCTTCTCAGCTTGCTGGTCCTCGTGGTGCCTCTTGCGCGAAGGGGTTGGCCATTCCTCTAAATGCCAATCTCAGATGCTCGCTCCTCTAAGCGACTCCTTTTCCCTACACCTCCATGCCCGTTTTCCCAAAACGGTCACGTGTGCTGGCTGCCCTCAATGCAGCCCCGCTAGATCTCCCACGTTTGCATGCTAAGTATTTCTATGAGTGCTTGTCCTGCTTTGATACCATCTGTCATGGACTTAGCTGGTTTTGCCTAAGTCGTGCAGCACCCTTGCGTGTCTGTCCGCAAAGGTCAGCCTCCCCGAAACCTCCCATGGTCCCTTAGGACCTACAAAAGAGAAAACGAGTTAGAGAAAATGCCTCACTTGGGATCCACAAGCAATCATCTCCATAAACACTTCTTAGCCAATGCAAATTATAAATAAACTTTACAAGCTCTAAACGGTTGCACAATACAGGGATAAAATGGTCCACTACAGATCGAGACTAAAATGAGACTATTAAGCATTCGACCGTCCCTCTACATGCTGTTCAAAGCATGAACATACCAAAAGACACGGACATACATAAGCATTACATCCAACATCTTATTTTGAAGTTTGTCCGTGACAAGCCCTAGCTTGGGTTTAAAAGGGGGCAGGTTGCGGGTAGTGGCACCGCTAGTTGGGCGGTGCAACTGCTTGCCACTCGTGACAGTCGGCGGTGCTACCACCAGCTGGGTGGTGCTATTGCTTACAAGCGGTGAGCACTACTTTTCAGGGCTGTGTGGGCTAATGTGAGTGTTTTCAATTTGAAGAGAATTTTTATTTATAGAGCAATCAACCTTAATTACATAATTGTGTAAAAATTTCTATCACAAGATGAGAGATTTTGTACATTCATGATAGATCTTGTGAAGTGCATACTCTACTTCAAATATCATATAGAGTTTTCAACATGTTCATGACTTATCATGCAAGTTTATAAACCTCGTTACTTCATGATTTATATCATACAAGAATTCGTATGCAAACTTGGCTTGCAAGACGTAAGTTCATGATCTTGTAAGATATAGTTGGATCCATAAAAATTTAGGGAGGTGTGTATCTGATAAATTCGGAAATCCGGGGGATAGGTGAAAGGGAATTTATGCATATGAGTTTACACGTTTCAAAATTTTGAGGGATCAAACGTAACTGTTTATCACACAAGATTCCATCATTAATATGGGTATCATTTGATAGTTTCAATTTTACTAATCCCTTTTTTTTTTAATCTTTTTAGCTAGAGAGCGTTATGAGTCATTTTGGATCTCGGGTCACAAACATGGAGCACCTAAAAAGCAAGATGTCATCTCTTGCTCCTAGCTTATGGTGATATATGTTTCTAAAAAAAGGATGATTTTTAGGTACCCATTTATTCTTGGGTGCCTCAAAAACCGATCTAAATTGTTTATCATGTTGCATGGAGTTCTTTATGGTTCCTTTTGGAACCCAAATCAATTTGTTTGGACTAACTTTCTTGAATGGACAATGATACGTTCTATGTCCATGTATGCAACAAAAGTTACATTTATTTTGGTGCGAAATATGCAAGATAAGGCCTTTAATGAAAGTGGTTAGATTTTGGTGAGAGCTTCTCACAAATCCGATTCCACTTCTTTTAGGAACGTGACCCTTATTTGTAAGGATCATTTTCAAAGACTTACTACCAACCTCAATTTTTAATTTATCGAAATTACTAACAAGAGTATCATGCTCCTTTTTTAACAATTTATATTTTCTACTAATTGTTTTGCATTCATCAAATAAATCATGGAAAACATTTAACAATTCATCAAATGATAAATCTGTATCAATTAAATTTGATACCTCCTCTCCGATGGCCATGAATGCGTAATGAGCAACTTGCTCGGTGTTAGACTCCTCTTATTCGGATGCACTTGAGTCATCCAACGTTGCTTTGAGCGCCTTCTTCTTTGGTGTTCTCTTTTTGGCTTGGGGACAATCACTTTTATAGTGTCCCAGCTTCTTGCATTCGTAGCAAATAACTTGGTCCTTTTTGGGTTCAAATTTATTTTTAGTGTCATTTTTAAATTTGTTTCTTTTAATGAATTTTTTAAAATTTCTTGTTAAAAGTGCCAAGTCATCGTCAAAGTCCTCATCACTTGAGTTTTCTCTCAAGTGGTCTTCTAGAGTTCTAAGTGCTGTATCCTACCTGTTCTTTAGAAGAGTGTCCTCATGCTCTTCATGAGCTTTGCAATTTATTTCGTAGGTCATTAGTGACCCGATTAATTCATTAAGAGGGAAGTTGTTTAAATCTTTAGCCTTTTGAATAGCAGTGATCTTTAGGGTCCCAACTCTTTAGAAGGGATCTTAGAATTTTATTAATGAGCTCGAAATTCGAAAAACTTTTACTGAGTCCTTTTAGACCATTGACAACATCTGTAAAACGAGTGTATATGTCACCTATGGTCTCGCTCGATTTCATTTGAAAAAGTTCATAAGAATGTACTAAAAGATTGATTTTTGACTCATTCACTCTACTTGTGCCTTCGTGAGTCACTTCGAATGTATGCCAAATATCAAATGTGGTTTCACAAATCGAAACACGATTGAACTTATTTTTATCAAGTGCACAAAATAAGGCATTCATAGCCTTTGCATTAAGAGCGAAAGTCTTCTTCCCCAATTCATTCCAATTGATCATTGGAAGAGAAGAACTTGAAAATCCGTTTTCAATAATATTCCAAAGTTCAAATCCATGGAAATAAGGAAGATCCTCATTCGGATCTTCCAATAGGTGTAGTCTATCCCATTGAACATGGGCGAATGTGTAATATGTTAGGATCGGAGCGGCACTAAGAGGGGGGGGGTGAATTAGTACAATGGATTAAAACGTCAGTTTTGGAAACTTTTTCGTACGATAAAAACCGAACTCGGAAGTGCTTAACTTGAAAGCGTGTTTGTAAAGGTGTGCAACAAAAGTAATAAGGAAGTAAAGCACGTATGAAGGTTTGCAGTAAGGTAAATAGCAATAAGTAAATGCAAACCAGAGAACACGCCAATTTTAAAGTGGTTCGGTCAAAATGACCTACATCCACTTGCGAAGCCTTCTTCGATGAGGCTCCCAACTTCCACTAGCAAATCACTTTGAAGGGGAAGGACAAATACCCCTCTTACAACCTTTACAAGTGGTTCACACTCTTACAAAATTTCAGTAAGAAAGAAAGGGAGGTGAACAATCAAGCAATTTGAAAGTAAGACTTGCTAAGGCTTTGCTAAGACTTTTTTTCACTCTATTACTTCTCAAAAGTTGTTATCTCTGCTGAGAATTGAGGGGTATTTATAGGCCTCAAGAGGATTCAAATTTGGGCTCCAAAATTTGAATTCTCTTCGGTTCCCGAAGCTAGCGGTGCCACCGCCTGTCAGTGGCGGTGCCATCGCTTGTCAGTTCTGTCATTGACAGTGTACTGGGCGGTGCCACCGCCCTGACCGGCGGTGCCACCGCCTAGCTCTTCGGGTGCTGGGCGGTGCCACCGCCTACACTATTTCAGCTCACTAGTTGGGCTCCAAACTTGGCCCAAACCAGTCCGAACTTGGGCCCAATTGGCCCCTACTTGGGTTATAAGATTAATACCTAATCTTAACCCTAATTAACATGCTAACTACGAGTTTAAAGACATTTCCTAAGCTATTACAAAGTCCGCAAGTCAAGACTTCTTCCGGCGAGCTTCCGGCGAACTTCCGGCAGTCTTCCGAAAAACTCTCGGAAACCATTCTGCGGACTCCCGACAAGCTCCGAGACTTCACGATTTGATCTTGGCGAGTTTCGACGAGCTTCTTCGGCAAGCTACGATCTTTCTTGGTGAGCTCTACGAACTTCCGACGAACCTTTCGGCGAGCTTCCGAAAACCCTTCGACAAGCTCCCTACTCATTCTCGGCTAGTTCCGACAGCATTCCCGATGAACCTTCGGACTTCCGTCGAACTCTTGAACTCCCAACGAATCCTTCGCGCTTGACTCCGGCACTTTGTTTCGCTTTATGTCTTCATCATTATCGTAGTTAATCCTGCACACACAAGCCAAAACTCTACTCCGATCTAGATAATTATTACAACGCGAATTGACATTCTGTTGCCCGGCACGTCATTGGTTGGCACTCATCCGATTCTTCAGCGCATCGTTCTCTCTTGCAGCTTGTTGCCTAATTGGTGGTTGACCTCCGCAACCCCAATATCCTTGGTGCAATTCCGCTCTCCTTGGCCCGATGTCTAACATTCGAAGCATTCTATAGTCCAATATCCTGACGTGATCTCCTCCGGCGCAACGTCAATTCCTTCTGCGTCAACTGTCTAATCCTGATCGAGTAGACCTGCATCACTCAAAATGCAGTTAAACATCTAAACACAATCAATTAGTTTCATCATCAAAATCCAAGATTCAACAATCTCCCCCTTTTTGATGATGACAACTAATTGATGATTACCGGAGTTAACCTTAACTCCCCGGAGTTTAACCAAACTCCCCCTATCAATATGCCATTTATAGAACACTTGGATTATCCCAAATCCAAGCAACATTCATCACATGTTGTGAAAAACATTTAAACCATCATGCAAATATATAAAATATTCAATTCAATGCATGAAGTCATCAATATACTTCTCCCCCTATGTCATCAACAAAAAGGAGAAGTAGCTCTAGCTATTTTAAAAAATATTCAAGTTTTTGTAACGTAAAGCTAGATTTTCATCACAATATATAAGCACAAAAGCATAGTAAAATTCTTAAGTTTAATCATGACAAGTCAACACTTACTTCTTGTGCAAGATTGCACTTTGCTTTTCTTTGCATGTTCTAACTAGCAAAAGCTTTCTCTCCTTTGTTTTTGTCGAAAAGTAGGGAAGAGTACAAGCTAGCCAGCATTTGCCTTTAGCTAGCAATCTTTCTCCCCCTATGTCATTGCCGAAAAGGAGAGGAACCAATGATTTAGACTTTTACATAAATTATGAATTTGCATCAATCAATATTTCAATCATCACATGATACATACAAGACAAAAATGCAAAGAAATCATATCATGAAAGACATCAATTGTTAAACATGATATGATAATAGTCTCAAAAATTTCAATTTACGATACATGTGATACATTGCGATACTAAAAAAATTAATGCGATGCTTTTAAGGATATCAACTTATTTTTGATACAAAGCATGGCAAGAGCAATTATATTGCAAGTTTTCTAAGTTTTACAATTTTTGCTTCTTTTGAGATAGCAATTCTTTGCTTCTCTACAAGCTAGCAACTTTTACGATATGCAAGTTTTACTACATACAAGCTAGCAAATTTTACAATATTTTTAGAACATGCAAGCTAGCAGTTTTGAGATGTTCAAGAAAGCAACCCTTGCTTGTTAAAATATATAAGTTTGCTAGATGTGCATGTTAGCATGTTTTGCTTATTGAGATAGGCAAGATAGTGCAAGAAGACAACTTTTGCTTCTTGAAATAAGCAAGTCAGCAATCTTTGCTACTTAAGATAGGCAGGCTAGCAATCAAGTTTTTGCATCTTCTTGACTTGTGCAAATTAGCTATCTCCCCCTTTGTCATTGTCAAAAAGAAGGGAAGACCCTTTACATCAATTATGACAAAGGTAAGTATCAATCTTATTTGTGCATAGAATATGCACATTTTCAAAAACCTTATATTTCATTCATGCACGATATTGAATAAATCGATCAACATTATGAGGATATCATACATGATACTAAAATTTTTAACTATTTATAAACATTTTGATCATGATACCAAACATTCATCATTTAGAGCATTCATGACACAAAACATTAAATCAACATTTATAATACATCATTTTAGCAACAATTCATAGTATTTTAAATCATGATTTACATCATATGCAATACATCACATCATAATTAGAAAGCACAAGTATTGCATGGATCATTGTAAATCATAAATGTTTCATATCATGATGGTATCAACTTGTCAAATTATATCCTACAATGCATGATCAAAACTTTTCATTTGTATGCATCAAAATAATATCAAGAGTATTTCATGTATATTATCAAATCAGCATTTATAATTACATCAATATTCCAATCATTATTTCAGTCTACACATAATGAGATCAATAAGATAGAGAAAAATATTTTTTTTAAGAAAAAAAATATTTTCCTCTTTTTAGTTGTTTCAATTCATATGATTTTATTTCATTTATGCCAAATAAAAAACATGTATCATATTTAAAACTGAAAGTGTAAGATTTATTACAATAAAGATCAATAAGGCACTTTCATTTTGATAAAAATCAATAATACGTAAATCACAAGATTCATCATCATATTTTCAAATTGTAAAATTTTAAAACTATACCTTTCATTTTTCATGCATGATAAAAATAAATCAATCATCATTATGAGCGTATTATACATGATATTCAAGCATTCATGATACATTATTTTGGCAACATGATCATAGCTTTTCAAATGATGGTATCTAAATGTCAAAGTTCATTACATCCTATCATGCATGATAATTAACTTTTCATTTGTATTTCATGCATATTTTCATTTCATCATATTAGGAATATCAAGAAGAATTAATTGGGTGATGAGATGAATATTTTCATGAATACAAGCAATTGTATAAAAATCATATCATGAAGGATTAGAATATGTGTAAACCAAAAGGCATGATTTCTTTTGAAAAACCTCCTCTTAAATAATCAAAAGAAAATCTTAGGAGATCAAATAATAAAAGATATTCAAAAGAAATTTTAAGTCATGAATTTTGAAAAAGATATTCTCTTTAGTAAATCGTAAAAGAACCTTAGGAGAAAAAGATTTCAATTCAAGCATATAAAATCTTGACTTAAGCATAAGAAATCTCAATTTACAAATTTTGAGAAATCAAGATAAGCTCATTTAAATTTCAATCATCAAATCAAGATCATTTTCAAGAGATTCACAAAAGTGATACAAATAGATTCATGATTTTAATTCCCATAATAATATATTTTCCTTTTAAAGTGTTTCTATTCATGTGATTTATTTCATTTATGCCAAATAAAAAATATGCATCAATGTTCAAAAACCGAAAAAGCCATTTTCATTACCGTAAAAATCGATAATCCATAAGTCTCAAGAATCATCATGCATAATTTCGAAATCTATTAAGCATGATCATTATGCATGACATCAAGACATGGTTTCAAAATATTTAATATTTTCATTACATAATTACATCATTATGCATCATCGAAATTGATTTCATAAAGTATTTTCCATCAAGATCATTTTGTTTGTTGTAGTCATGCATTTTTCTTTTTAGGTGAATCTAACTTTTCAAGCTTAGTTTTTGATACAAAATCCATACATCATCATTAAGCATGATATCAAACTTCTTTATATTTTCATTAAGACATCAAGCATGGTTTCAATCAAAATTGGAAATCATCAAAATACACATTATTTCTTCTTGAAAAACATTTATCATCATTTAAACCAAAAAAGAGCTTTCATTACGGCAAATATCAATAATTCATAAATCACAAAAATTATCATGTATAACTTTAAAATCTCATGCATAAAATCGTCAATCATGGTATCAAAACATTTAATATTTTCATTACATCATTATGCATTACTTCAAATCAAACATGATTTCATTTAATCAAAATCGAGAAATAACAATGGAAATCAACATGATACACATTATTACTTCTTAACCACATATAGCATAATTTCATAAGGCATTTTTAATCAAAATCATTTTGTTTATCATAAACATGCAATTTTCATGATTATTTTTAAAATTACTAGAATCATAAGCATGATTCCTAATTTTTGCATTTTCATTATTAAATTATTAGACATGCAATTTTCAAGAAAATTAATTCTAAACTAAATAAAAGAGGAAAATGCATCATAAAAAGCATCACGTAATTTCAAAATAAATTAAAGGAGTTTCGTTTGAGGTTGTTTACCTTATTGACGAAAACCGTTAAGGCGTAGTTTGGCCACCTCGCCTTTCTTGATTTTCTCCTTGTCATCGGAGGAGCTCGATTCATCCCATTTTTCTTCTTCTTGCGTTCAAGCAAGTAGTTGCATTCTTTTGTTCTTTAATTTTCGTTTCATTAAGTTTTTAAGGTTCATGAGTAGTTCAAGTTCACCATCCACTTGAGCTTATGCTCGAGTGGTCTTCAAATGTTCTATATCCCAAATCCTCCCTGTTCTTTGGAAGGTGGTTCTCAAGTTCTTTACGTGCATTGCACGTCATTTCATAGGTCATCAAGGACCCTATTAGTTCTTCGATCAAAAGGTATTCAAATTTTTGATTCTTGTATAGCGGTTATTTTAGAATCCAGACTTAGCCGCGATCAAAAAGGTATTCAAATTTTTTGATTCTTGTATAGCGGTTATTTTAGAATCCCAAGATTTAGAAAGCGATCGTAAAAACTTGTTATCAAGTTCAAAGTTCGAAAAACTTTTACCAAGTGGTTTTAGACTATTGACGACATTCGTAAAATGGGTGTACATGTCTCCAATAGTCTCGCTTGATTCCATACAAAACATCTCAAAATCGTGCATCAAAAATTTACTTTAGAATCTTTTACACTACTTGTGCCTTCGTGTGTGATTTCAAGAGTGCGCCAAATATCGAAAGCCGTTTCGCACAAAGAAATCCGATTGAACTCATTTTTGTCCAAAGCGCAAAATAAGACATTCATAGCCTTTGCGTTTAAAGAAAAATACTTCTTCTCCAAATCCGACCATTCGTTCATCGATTTAGAGGGAAGTTGAAAACCGTTTTCAACAATATTCCATAAATCCAAATTCATAGAAATGAAGAAAACTCTCATTCGAGTTTTCCAATAAGTGTAGTCCAATCCGTTAAACAACAGTGGATGAAAAACCGAAAAGCCCTCTTGAAAGCCATGAAGAGCCATTTCTCTCGGGTGTAAATCCGAAATGAGAAATACTGGGCTCTGATACCAATTGTTAGGATTGGAGCGGCACTAAGAGGGGGGGGTGAATTGGTGTAGCGGATTAAAACGTCGGTTTTGGAAACTTTTTTATACGATAAAAACCGAACTCGGAAGTGCTTAACTTGAAAGCGTGTTCGTAAAGGTGTGCAGCAAAAGTAATAAGGAAGTAAAGCACGTATGAAGGTTTGCAGTAAGGTATATAGCAATAAGTAAATGCAAACCAGAGAACACGCCAATTTTAAAGTGGTTCAGTCAAAATGACCTACATCCACTTGCGAAGCCTTCTTCGATGAGGCTCCCAACTTCCACTAGCAAATCACTTTGAAGGGGAAGGACAAATACCCCTCTTACAACCTTTACAAGCGGTTCACACTCTTACAAAATTTCAGCAAGAAAGAAAGGGAGGTGAACAATCAAGCAATTTGAAAGTAAGACTTGCTAAGGCTTTGCTAAGACTTTTTTTCACTCTATTGCTTCTCAAAAGTTGTTATCTCTGCTGAGAATTGAGGGGTATTTATAGGCCTCAAGAGGATTCAAATTTGGGCTCCAAAATTTGAATTCTCTTCGGTTCCCGAAGCTAGCGGTGCCACCGCCTATCAGTGGCGGTGCCACCGCCTGTCAGTTCTGTCACTGATAGTGTACTAGGCGGTGCCACCACCCTGACCGGCGGTGCCACCGCCCTGACCGGCAGCTCACTAGTTGGGCTCCAAACTTGGCCCAAACTAGTCCGAACTTGGGCCCAATTGGCCCCTACTTAGGTTATAAGATTAACACATAATCCTAACCCTAATTAACATGCTAACTACGAGTTTAAAGACATTTCCTAAGCTATTACAAGGTCCGCAAGTCAAGACTTCTTTCGGCGAGCTTCCGGCGAACTTCCGTCGGTGTTCCGAAAAACTCTCGGAAACCATTCTGCGGACTCCCGACAAGCTCCGAGACTTCACGATTTGATCTTGGCGAGTTTCGACGAGCTTCTTCGGCAAGCTACGATCTTTCTCGGTGAGCTCCGCGAACTTCTGACGAACCTTTCGGCGAGCTTCCGAAAACCCTTCGACAAGCTCCCTACTCATTCTCGGCTAGTTCCGACAGCATTCCCGATGAACCTTCAGACTTCCGTCGAACTCTCGAACTCCCAATGAATCCTTCGCGCTTGACTCCGGCACTTTGTTTCGCTTTATGTCTTCATCGTTATCGTAGTTAATCCTGCACACACAAGCCAAAACTCTACTCCGATCTCGACAATTATTACAACGCGAATTGACATTCTATTGCCCGGCACGTCATTGGTTGGCACTTCGTCCGATTCTTCAGCGCATCGTTCTCTCTTGCAGCTTGTTGCTTAATCGACGATTGACCTCCTCAACCCCGATATCCTTGGTGCAATTCCGCTCTCCTTGGCCCGATGCCCAAGGTCCAAAGCATTCTACCGTCCAATATCCTAACGTGATCTCCTCCGGCGCAACGTCAATTCCTTCTGCATCAACTATCTAATCCTGATCGAGTAGACCTGCATCACTCAAAATGCAGTTAAACATCTAAACACAATCAATTAGTTTTATCATCAAAATCCGAGATTCAACATAATAGAGTTACCCTCTTGGTTTCCGGTATATACCATCTCTCTTGGGTTTTAATCCAATTGAGAGTGAACCAGCTCTAATACCAATTGTTAGGATAAAGAGCACTAAGAGGGGGTGGGGAGGGGGGTTGTGAATTAGTGCAATGGAAAACTTTCGTCAGTTAAAAAGACTTTTGTATGAAAACCGTTTCGGAAAGAGCTTTAACTTGAGAGCAAACAAAAGTATAAATGATGTAAAGCAACGAAGGCAGTTTACAGTTAAGATAAAGAGCATAATGTAAATACAAACTAAGATTTAGAGTAGTTCGGTCAATCTTGACCTACATCTACTTTTGGCTTCCTTCTCCGACGAAGTCACCGACGTCCACTAGAGGCCTTCCTTCAATAGGCAAAGGCCAACTACCCTTTTATAGCTTTTCTCCTTTTGATAGGCTTAGGAGACAACCCTTATAGATTTTCACTCCTCTCTTGAATGATCAAAACTTAAAAGGAAAGAGGGAGAAGAACTTCTAGCCTTTTACAATACTTTTAAGCTCTCAAACACTCAGAATAAAAGCAAGCTTTTGGTTGCCCTTTCATGCAGAAAGGATGGGGTTTATATAGGCCCCTATCAGTTTGATTTTGTAGCTCAAAAGTGTCCATTCCCATATTTCCGTGGTCCTGGCGGTACCGTCATAACTGGGCGGTACTACCACCTGTCATCTGTCACTGAGTGATACTACCGCCTAACATTGCTCGGAGATTGAGCTCAGGCGGTACCACCACCTAATAGGGGCGGTACCATCGCTGGCAGTAATAACTACCGGCGGTACCACCACTTGATAGGGGTGGTACTACCGCCTAGAACTCCTGGGAGACCAGTCACCTGGGCGGTGCCACCACCGGCTAGGAATTCTAGGTCCGAATGAGCTGATCCATTCGGCCCAATTTGGGTCTATCAAGGGCCCAATTGGCCCCAGATTAAGTTAATGGGATCACCTCCCAATCCTAACTTAATCTACATGCTAGCTACGATAGTTAAGACATCAATACTGCAGATCGTGTTATGGTGCGTCAATCGCTTCTTCCGGCAAGCTTCCGGCGAACTTTCAGCGAACATCCGACGAACCCTCGGTGATTCTCCGATGGACTCCCGGCAAACTCTTGGACTTGCGACGATCGTCTTGGCGAGTTCCGACGAGCTTCTTTGGCAAGCTCCTGGACTTCTCAGATTGTTCCCGTAGAACCTCCGACGACCGTCCGGACTTCTGACGAACTCTCGAACCCCCAACGTGATCTTTGTCTTGACTTTGGCTCAACACCTACTGCATGTCTTACTGCCATCGTAGTTAATCCTGCACACTTATCTCAACATATGGATTAGATAACCAAATAACAATTGACTTCATCATCAAAATCCGAGATTCAACAAAGATACCAATGATTTATAGATATGGAAGTTCCAGATCTAGCATAGTCGATCATCAGGAGTGGCATCTAACCTTACGAGGACTTTTGAGTATAGATAGAGGATCATCCACTCTCGGTGTCATGAGAGGAATATCTCACGTGTTCTTATTCAAGCAAATCCTTGGCCAGGGTCATTCGGATTGAGAGAGAAATAGTTCTCTAGGAGAATCTGCTAGTTATAGGTGCCTTACAAGCCAATCACATGAGTGATGACACGTGTGACATGATACACATTCTTTTTGCTTATTATATTTTAGTATTTTATCATGTTATATTACTTGTTGCATATATGCATATATATTGTGATGTCCATAGATCTATGCCATGGGAATCAGATCGTGATGAGATCATGATAATGAGATCGATTCACCTTTAAATATATACCCTAAATAATCCTGGTCATAGGTTACTCAAAAGAGATATTGAGATAACATAACAGATTGGTGTATTATATACCCATTCATATGATGGAAGCAGTTGATCTCATAGCTACTCGTGTAGGGTGTTAGGATCAAGTCGGCACTAAAAGGGGTGGGGGCGTGAATTAGTGTGTACGTAAAAATTATGTCGAGATAGAAATCTTCATATAATAAAATCGTATCAAGGAGTGTTTAACTTTAAAAATGTTCATAAGAGTGTGCAGCTAAAGTAATGAGGAAGTAAAGCAGTTTGCAATAAAGGTAAATAGCAAAACTGAAATGCAAACCGATTTATAGTGGTTCAGTCATCGTAACCTACATCCACTCTCGATTCCTCTTCACTCAAGGCCGCTAGCTTTCACTATCGATCTTCCTTCAATGGGCGAAGATTAACTATCTCCTTTTTATAGTTTAGGAGACAATCCTTATAAGCCTCACACCTCTCTTGAATTATCTCAAAACTAGAAAGGGAGGAGGAGGATACTTAGCAATTTTATAACCCAAAATAACAACCCATTTCTGCTCTAATTTATGCTTCTCAATACAAGAATAGCTAGGGTATTTATAGACCCCAAATGACTTTAAAATTAAAGCCAAAAAAGGTCTCATCCTGGGTTTCCCGGGTCCTGGCGATACCACCGCCTATGCTAGGCGATACTACCGCCGACAGCATTGACACTAGGTGGTACCACTACCCAGTCTAGCGGTATCACCGCCTGACATAATCTAAGAGACTATGTCTGGGTGGTACCATCACCTAGACTGGCGGTACCACTGCCCAGTCTAGCGGTACCACCGCTTGACATAATCTCGGAGATTGTGTCTTGGAGACCGAGCCTCTATCGGTGCCACCATCTAGACCAATGGTGCCACCGCCTGACCCAACTTTTGGGTCATTGAATGAGCCTTTCTCTTGGCCCAAAATAGCCTAAATTCAGGCCCAATTGGCTCCTAATTAAGTTGGTATGGTTACACTCGAAACCAACTCAATTAGCCCTCTAAACTACTTCGATCTAGACAAATTATTATAAATAAGAAGACTAAGTTATCCAGCATGTCATTGGTTTATCCAGCGCTTCATCCGAACCTTTGGTGCATCATCCTATCTTATAACGTATTGCTCAATAGGCATGTTGACCTCCATAACACCTGATTTCCTTGGCGCAATATTCGATCCTTTTGGCCCGATGCCCAAATTCATAGTACGAAGCCTTCTACTGACATGTCGACCTTCATCCGGTTTGACATCCAATTTTCTGACATGTTCCATTCTGGCTCAACTTATAATTCTATTGTTTTAATCGATTTATCTTCCTTGATAGAAGCTAGTCCTACGTCACTTAAGCGTACATTAGATCATAACTTTATTAATTAATTTTATCATCAAAATCTAAGATTCAACATGGAGACACTAGGGTTATAGTGGAAGTGCTCATTGGACAATGAGTTTACTAATTGATCCACTCACAAAATGCTAAATGGTTAATGATACCTCATTGTCAGATAATGATTCCATTATCCCAATGGTGTACATAGTCCTTAGACTTGAAACACAAAAGATGTCCTGTATGAGTATTCCATTATTTGATACCAGACTTATAGGTGTTAGGATTAAGAGTGTCACTAAGAGGGGGGGGGGGGGGGGGGGGGTGGGGGTGAATTAGTGCAGCGAAAAACTTCCATGATTTCAAAAGTCTTTCTTTCGATTAAGACCGATTCTGATGAAAATGGTTTCGATTTAATCCGTTTCGGAGAGAAATTGAACTTAAGAGCTTTCGTAAAAGTGTAAGAGAAGATTAAAGAGATTTGCAGTAATGTAAATTGCATAAATAAAAAGCAAACTAGAATTTAGAGTGGTTCGGTCAACGTAACCTACATCCACTTTCGAATTCCTCCTCTAACGAGGTCACCAGTGTTCACTAAAGGCCTTCCTTCAATAGGCGAAGACCAACCACCTCTTTACAGCGCTTTCTCCTTTCATAGGTTTAGGAGAGAACCCTTACAAGTCTCACACCTCTCTTGAATGATCTCAACACTTAGAAAGGGAGGAGGAGAACTCTAGCACTTTTACAACTCTTTAACACTTCAAAGACTCAAGATTATGCCAATATTTTTGTGCCCTTTCATACAGAAAAGGGTGGGGTTTTTATAGGCCCCAATGACTTCAAAAATGGAGCTAAGAAGTGTCTCATCCTAGTTTTTCAGGGTATTGGCGGTACTACCGTCATTACTGGGCGATACTATAGCCTGTAGTCTGACACTGGGCGGTACTTCCGCTCAGTTTGGGCGGTACCATCGATGGCAGCATTAACTGCTAGTGGTACCACTGACCAGTCTGGGCAGTTCCACCGCCCAGACCACCTGGGAGACTAAGTCTTCTAGGCGGTGTCACTGCTGGCCATGTTTTCAGGGGCTGAATGGGTTGTTTAATCCGACCCAATTCAGCCCTGTTAAGGGCCCAATTGGCTCCAAATTAAGTTAGTGGGATTACCTTCCAACCCTAGCTTAATTTACACTCTAACTATGATAATTAAGACTTGATCACAGCACTTCTTGTTCCGATGCATCAATTGCTCTTCTGGCGAGCTTTCGACGTACTTTCGATGAACATCCGACGAACTCTTAGCAATGCTCTGGCGGACTCCCGACAAGCTCTCGGACTTTATGATGATCTTCTTGGTGAGCTTCGACGAGTTTCTTTGGCAAGCTCCTGGACTTCTCGGTTGGTTTCGATAGAACTTCCGATGAACGTCCGGACTTCCAATGAACTCTTGAACTCCTAATGTGATCTCGATCTTGACTCTAGCACAATACCTGCTTTATGTCTTTCTACTGTCATAGTTAATTCTACATACTTTTCTCAACATATAGATTAGATCAAACAATTTATAATTGATTTCATCATCAAAATCTGAGATTTAACAATCTCCCCCTTTTTGATGATGATAATCAATTGATGATGAAGTTAACATGAACTCCCCCTATCTATATGCCATACTTGAGAAAAGACATTCTTGAATTCAAGACCCTTGAATTCAAGTATCAAACTGATAAGTTAAGTTCATTTAAACTTATCAATATTCACATCATGATACTTATCATGATTTTCCAATTCTAAATACGATACCACGTATTTGTCAAAATGATGTCAAGGCATGACATCCATTTTCAAATCCAATGATATGATTTTCAAATATGAAAGATGACAAAGATAGTAATTCATCATTCTATGGCAAGATGGCAAGTTATCAAGTTGTAAAATAGCAAGTTAAGCTCATGATATCTTATAAAGACATTTATCAAATTGATACGATAAGATATGTTTTTGCCATATTTCAATATGTTTCAAATGATAAGCATATAAGCATTTATAATAAGATACATTACATACATTGTCATTAATTTACCACATTTTGGTATCATTTCTCCCCCTTTGTCATCAACAAAAAAGGAGGATAATTCAACAATTCAAGCGTGGTAAAAATTCATGTCGCATTTCAATTTGTATTTGACAATACTAATCATATTGTAAGCATTCATGACATGGTATCATTCAAAATTTCTCAAAGTTATACACATTAATGAGATAGCTTCCATCAACTTCTCCCCTTTTTTCATCAAAACTTTGTATGAAGAAGGAAAGAAAAGAGGAAATCTATTAAGAACCAACTTTGTGAAATGATTTGAATCAAGTAAAAAATGATAAAAAATTTCATTAAATCATACTTCAATTGTGAAATTAAATCCTCACTCTTTCAAGTGTTCATCTTATACTAAAAAAGTCATAAATTTTTTTCCTTCATTAAGAAAGAATCATTATATAAAGGATAAAAGAAATTTCATGAATGATCACATCAAATCTATTTCTCATAAAAAAAAAATTCATAAGAGTGAAATCCGTGAGAGATGCATTTGTCAATGAATTCCATATATCAAACATCATTACGTGATGGAGCAAGGATATGGAATAAACTTGATATGACATAAACTCATGAAAGCTCCATTTAAGAAATTCATAAAGATAGTCTGAAAAAGAAATATGACAACTCATGCATTCAGGCAAATTAACATTCATAATTCTCTTCTAATAAAATCATATTGTTCTTCACTTAAAGGTTTTGTAAAGATATTGGCTAATTGATATTTTGTATCAATAAAATCTAAGATTACATCATGATTATTGACATGATCTCATATAAAATGATGCCTAATATCAATATGTTTTGTTCTAGAGTGTTGAATGAGATTTTTTGTTAAACATATTGTACTTGTGTTATCACATTTTATGGGAATATCTTTAAGATGAATCTTATAATATTCTAAAGTATTTTTCATCCACACAATTTGTGCATAACATACACTAGCTGCAACATACTCATCTTCGGTTATAGATAGTGCAACCGAGTTTTGTTTCTTAGTAAGTGCATGTCCTAAAAATTGACATGTTCCGGATGTGCTTTTTCTATCTAATCTACATCCAACAAAATCTGCATTAGCATATGCAATTAGTTCAAAGTTCTCAGATTTTGGATACCATAATCCTATATTAGTGGTACCTTTAAAATATCTAAGAATTCTCTTAACTACTTTAAGATGAGATATCCGGTCTAGTTACGATGAGGTATAGTAAACTTCCTATCATACCCTTATAAGCTTTTTGATCAAAGCTTTCTTTACTTTCATCAATGTCTAACTTAGTGGAGGTACTAATGGGAATATTGATAGCCTTTGAGCTATCCATATTAAACATTTTTAGTAAATCTAAAGCATATTTTGTTTGACTAAGAAAAATGTCATTGCTTAGTTATTTGATTTGTAAGCTTAAAAAGAAAGTTAATTACCCCATCAAACTCATTTCAAATTCAAGACTCATACTTTTAGCAAATGATTCACATAGAGATTCATTCGTGGAAGCAAAAATAATAACATCAACATAAATTTAAATAATAAGAAAATTATTTTTAAAATTTTTAATAAACAATGTAGTATCGATCTTGCCTTTAGAGAAATTATTTTCGATAAGAAATTAGCTAAGTCTCTCGTACCAAGCCCTTGGAGCTTGTTTCAATCCATATAAAGCTTTAGTCAATTTAAACACATGATTAGGGAGATTATCATTCTCAAATATGGGAGGTTGTTCAATATAAACTTCTTCGAAAATAAAGCTATTAAGAAAAATACTTTTAACATCCATTTGAAATAACTTAAAATTATTACTACTAGTATAGGTAAGGAGCATCCTTAAGGCTTCTAATCGTGCCACATGAGCGAAGGTTTCTTCATAATCGATACCTTCTTCTTGGTTAAAACCTTTGACCACTAATCTAGCCTTGTTTCTAACTATGATACTAAGTTCATCTTGCTTGTTTCTAAATACCTATTTAGTACCAATAATTAAATGGTCATTTGGCCTCGGAACAAGCTTCCGCACCTCATTTCTCTCAAATTGATTTAACTCTTCTTGCATTGCGATGACCCATGAATCATCTTTCAAGGCCTCATCAATGCATTTAGGTTTAATTTGGGAGAGAAAAGCGGCGTTTATACAAAAATTCTTAAGAGAAGAACGAGTTTGAACCCCTTTTGATGTATCTCCTATAATTAGCTCCTTAGGATGAGCATCTACATACTTCCATTCTTTCGGTAAAGAAGGTTCGGAAGAAGATGCATCCAAGTTGCTAGATAGAGAAAGGGATTCATTTAAATTCAAAGTATCAAAATTAAAATCATCATCAAAATTATTTTTCTTAACTTCAGAAATTTCATTAAAAACAACATGAATAGATTCTTCTATAACTAAAGTTCTTTATTAAAGATGTGAAAAGCCTTTGAAATAAAAGAATAACTAAGAAAAATTCCTTCATCGGATTTTGCATCAAACTTTCCTAAGGTATCTTTTTTATTCAAAATAAAACATTTACACTCGAAAACTTTAAAGTATGAAACATTGCGCTTTTTGTTATTCCACAACTCATAAGGAGTTTTGAAAAGCAATGGTCTTACTAGAACCTTATTCATAATATAGCATGCCGTATTTATGGCTTTGGCCCAAAAATATTTGGGTAGACTATGTTCGTTTAACATGGTTTTAGCTATTTCTTATATGTTTCTATTCTTTCTTTCTACTACTTCATTTTGTTGAGGATTTCTTAGAGTAGAGAAGTTGTGGTTGTATCCATTAAATTCACAAAATTCTTAGAAATCACGGTTTTGAAATTCACCACCGTGATCACTTCGAATTGATGAAATCATAAAACCATTTTCATTTTGAACAAGTTTACAAAACTTAGAAAAATACCTAAAGTAATCATTTTTGTGTGCTAAGAAGTAAGTCCATGTGTATCTACTAAAATCATCCGCAATGACAAATGCATATTTGCTACCTCCTAAGCTTGATGTAGCAATTGGTCCAAACAAGTCCATATGGATCAATTGTAAAGGTCTAGAGATGCTCATTTGGTTCTTAGGTTTGAAGCTACCTTTTATCTGTTTTCCTAGTTGACATACATCACACACATTATCTTTGATGAACTTGATATGAGGAATTCCTCTTACAAGTTCTTTAGATGAAATTTGAGGGATTAGTTACATGCTAGCATGACCTAATCTTCTATGCCAAAGCCAAGCATCATCATTCAAAACTGAAAAACATATTTCATTGCAAAGATCATTAATGTCAATAGTATATACGTTATTTTGTTTTAGTGCAATCATAGATGTGTTTTTGTATAGTTTTTCAAGAATGCAAGCATTAGATTCAAATCTAACGATATATCATTTATTATATAATTGACTAATACTCAAAAGGTTATGCTTTAAACCATCAACTAATAATACATCTTCAATAAGAAGGTTGGATTTGTTACCTATGGTTCCTTTGCCAATGATTTTACCCTTGTTGTTGTCTTTGAAGATGACATATCCTTCGTCTAGGCTAGTGAGCTTAGAGAAATGAGATGGATCTTCGATCATATGCCTTGAGCATCCACTATCAAGGTACAATCTCTTGCTCCTAGCTTGTGATGATATATTTTTTTAAAAAAAGAGATGACTTTTAGGTACCCATTTGACCTTGGGTGCCTAAAAAATCGATCTACATAGCTTATTATGTTGCATTGAGTCATTTGAGGTTCTTTTAGGAACCCAAATCAATCTATGTGGAGTATATTTCTTGAATGGACATTTGTACACAACATGTCCAAGTTTACAACAAAAGTTATATTTGATGTGAGATGATACATGCAAGGTATGACTTTAATAAAGGTGGTTGGATTTTGGTGAGAGCTACTCATAAATCCGATTTTGCCTTTTCTATGAACTTGACCCTTATTGGCAAGGATCATGTTCAAGGACTTGCTACCAACCTCAAATTTCTTCAAGGTTTCTTTGAGTAGCAAGTTTTCCTTTTGAACTATTTCTAGTTCATGGCATTTTATGCAAGAAGCTAAACAATTTTCATGCTCAATCTTTAGTCTATCAAAATCGCTAATAAGAGAAGCATATTCCTTTTTTAAAGAGTTATACTTTTTACTCAAGATTCTACATTCATCAAACAATTCATGAAAAGCATTTAATAGTTCATCAATGGATAAATTTGCATCAAATGAACTACTCACCTCATCTCCAATGGCCATTAGTGTATAGTGAGTAACTTGCTCGGTGTTGGTTGGCTCCTCTTCTTTGAAAGCACTTGAGTCGTCCCATGTAGCTTTGAGAGCCTTCTTCTTTGGTTGCCTCCTCTTTGCTTGGGGACATTCACTCTTGAAGTGTCCCGGTTTCTTGCATTCATAACATATTACTTATTCTTTCTTAGGTTCAAATTTATTTTTAGTATCATTTTTAAATTTATTTATTTTTATGAATCTTTTGAACTTCTTTGTTAAGAGTGCCAAGTCATCATCAAAGTCCTCATCACTTGAGTTTTCTTTCAAGTGGTCTTCTTATGTTCTCAATGCCATATCCTTCCTGTTCTTTGGAAGGGTGTCTTCAAGCTCTTCATGAGCTTTACATGTCATCTCATAGGTCATTAGTGACCCAATTAGTTCTTTAAGAGGAAAATTATTTAGATCTTTGGCCTCTTGAATGACCGTTACTTTAGAGTCCCAACTTTTTGAAAGGAATCTTAAAATCTTGTTAACAAGTTCAAAATCTGAGAAACTTTTACCAAGTTCTTTTAGACTATTGACGATATCCGTAAATCGGGTGTATATGTCTCCAATGGTCTCACTCAATTTCATCTGAAACAACTCATAAGTGTGCACTAAAAGATTGATTTTTGACTCCTTCACTCTACTAGTGTCTTTATGAGTCACTTCGAGTATGTGCTAAATATCAAAAGTCGTTTCATAAATCGATACTCAATTAAACTCGTTTTTATCTAATGCACGAAACAAGGCATTCATAGCCTTGGAATTTAAAGTAAAAGTCTTCTTCTTCAACTCATTCCAATCATTCATTGGGACTTTTGAAAATAATTTTCGATAACGTTCCATAGCTCAAAATCCATTAAAATTAGGAAGATCTTCAGTCTAGTCTTCCAATATGTGTAATCCGTCCCATTAAACATGGGCGGACGTATAATTGAATGACCCTCTTGGTTGCCGGCAAATGCCATCTCTCTTATGTTTTAAACCAAATGAGAGTGAACCTTGCTCTGATACCATTTATTAGGATCAAAAGTGGCACTAAGGGGGTGGGGGGGTGAACTAGTGCAGCAGAAAACTTTCACGATTTCAAAAGTCATTGTTTCGATTAAGACCGATTTCGATAAAAATGGTTTTGATTCAATCCATTTCAGAGAGAAATTGAACTTGAGAGCTTTTATAAAAGTGCAAGAGAAAATTAAAGAGATTTACAGTAATGTAAATTGTACAAATGAAAAGCAAACTAGAATTTAGAGTGGTTCGATCAACGTGACCTACATCCACTTTCGGATTCCTCCTCCGATGAGGTCACCGGCATTCACTAAAGGCCTTCCTTCAATATGTGAAGACCAACCATCTCTTTACAGTGTTTTCTCCTTTTCACGGGTTTAGGAGAGAACCCTTACAAGTCTCACACCTCAGAAAGGGAGGAGGAGAATTCTAATACTTTTACAACTCTTTAACACTTCAAAGACTCAAGATTATACCAATACTTTCGTGCCTTTTCATGCAGAAAAGGGTGGGGTTTTTATAGGCCCCAATGGATTCAAAAATGGAGCCAAGAAATATCTCATCCCGGTTTTCCGTGGTACTGACGGTACTACCACCATTACTAGGCGGTACTATAGCCTGCAGTCTGACACAGGGCGGTACTTGTGCTCACTTTGGGCAGTACCATCGCCTGACAGAGCTTGGAGACCGAGTTCTAGTGGTACCATCGCTTGATAGGGGTAGTACCACCACTGGCAACATTAACTACCAGCGGTACCACCACCTGGGAGATTGGGTCTTCTAACGGTGCCATCGTCAGTCATGTTTTCAGGGGCTGAATGAGTTGTTTAATCCGGCCCAATTCAGCCCTGTTAAGGGCCCAATTGGCCCCAAATTAAGTTAGTGGGATTACCACCCAATCCTAACTTAATTTATGCTCTAACTATGATAATTAAGATATGATCACAACACTTCTTATTCTGGTGCGTCAATTGCTCTTCCGACAAGCTTCCGACGTACTTCCGGCAAACATCCGATAAACTCTCGGTAATGCTCCCACGGACTCCCGGCAAGCTCCCGGACTTTACAATGATCTTCTTAGCGAGCTTCAATGAGTTTCTTTGGCAAGCTCCTGAACTTCTCGGTTGGTTCCAGCAAAACTTCCGACGAACGTTCGAACTTCCGGCGAACTCTTGAACTTCCAACGTGATCTTGATCTTGACTCTGGCACAACACCTGCTTTATATATTTTTCTTAACATATAGATTAGATCAAAAATTTACAATTGATTTCATCATCAAAATTTGAGATTCAATAATAGGCCTAGAAGTTCTAGATCTAGCACAACCGGTCATCGGGAGTAGTAGTTGTTGAATCTCGGATTTTGATGATGAAACTAATTGATAAGTGTTTATGATTTGATTTACGTTTTGAGTGACGCAGGATGCTTTGATCAAGTTAAGACAATTAAAGCAAGATTAGACGTCGAGTCAGAGGATCGATCGACATATCGATAGAAGGCTTCGAGCCATGAGTTCGGACATTGGGCAAAGAAGAGCGGATATTGCGCCAAAGATATCGGAGTTGCGGAGTCAATTGGCCGATTGGGCAATAGGCCGCAAGAGAGGACGATGCACCAAAGAATCGGACGAAGCGTCGATGGACCAATGACATGCCGGACAACATGATTCATGCTTAGTAATAATTGTCTAGATTAAAGTGTGTTTTATATGTGCAAGATTAACTACGATAGCAAGAGATAAAGCAAAATGAAGTCTCGGAGTCAAGAACGTGATTTCGTTGGGAGTTCGTCGGAAGTTCAGCCGGAACCAATCGAGAAGTCCTAGAGCTTGCCAAAGAAGCTTGTCAAAACTCACTAAGAAGATCATCGTGAAATCCAGGAGTTAATCGGGAGTCCGCTGGAACATTGCTAAGAGATCGTCGGATGTTCGCCGAAAGATCGTCGGAAGCTCGCTAGAAGAAACCTAGACTTACGAACTTTGTTTAGCTTAGTAAATGTTTTAAAATTCATAGTTAGCATATAAATATGATTAGAATTGGGCCAACCTAATTAGGGGATAGTTGGGCCCAAGTTTGGGCTATGTTGGGCCAAGAGAAAGGTCCAAATAGTGACCAAACAAGTGAAACCGTCGTGGCACAATCTCTGAGACTGTGTCAGGCAGTGGTATCGCCTAGTGCAGTCTTCTAGGCAATGGTACCACTAGATTGGGTGGTGGTACCACCAGACTAGGCGGTGGTACCGCCCAGTGTCAGGTTGTATACGATGGTACCGCCCGTACCCTAAAATTTTAGGGGTTTGAATTTTGGGCTCTAAATTTGAATCCATTTGGGGCCTATAAATACCCCAGTTATTCTTGCATGGATTAATAATAAATATTGAGTAAAACCCTATGATTCTAAAGTTGTAAACATTAGAAAGTTGAGTTCCCTCCTCCCAAAGCTTAGAGAGAGTTCTAAGGGAGGTGTGAGAGGGATACCTTGTAAAAAGGAGAAGAGGAGTGTAAAAGGGTAGTTGGTCTTTGCCCATTGAAAGAAGACTGATAGTAGATGCCGGTGGCCTCGACGGAATAGGAATCGACGAAGTGGATGTAGGTTACGACGACCGAATCACTATAAAATCTAGTTTGCATTTATATTTGAGTAATTTACTTTTATAGCGAATTGCCTTTCCTCCTTACTATGCTTTTACTACTCGTACGCTCACATATGCTTTCAAGTTAAGATCTTTATGAAACGATTTTCATTGAAATCAGTTTTAATCAAAACGAAATGTTTTGAACTGACGTTTTTACCGTTGCACTAATTCACCCCCCCCCCCCCCCCCCCCCCCCCCTCTTAGTGCCGATTGCTTTCCTAACAATTGGTATTAGAGCCTTGTTATTTCTCATTTGGTTTAACACCTAAGAGAAATGACTCTTTTCGGATTTTAAGAGGGTTTTTCTATTGTTCGTCCTCCCATGTTCAATGGGATGGATTACACTTATTGGAAAACTCGAATGAGAGTTTTCTTACTTTCTATGGATTTAAACTTATGGAATATCATTGAAAACAGATTTCAAAAGTCTTCTACTTCAATGAATGAATGGAATGATTTGGAGAAGAAAACTTTTTCTTTAAATGCTAGAGCTATGAATGCTCTTTGTCTTTTGATATTTGGCACACTCTTAAAATCACACACAAAGGCACTAGCAAAGTTAAAGACTCGAAAATCAACTTTTTGATGCATGATTTTGAACTTTTTCATATGAAATCAAGTGAAACCATTAGAGACATGTACACCCATTTTACGGATGTCGTCAATGTTTTAAAAGTTCTTGGTAAATTTTTTTCGAATTTTGAACTCATTAATAAGATCTTAAGATCTCTTTCTAAAAATTGGGAATTGAAAGTAACAGCAATACAAGAATCAAAAGATTTGAAATATTTTCCAATTGAAGAACTTATAGGGTCTTTGATGACCTATGAAATGACGTGCAATGCACGTAAAGAACTCAAGAACAACCCTTCCAAAGAATAGGAAGGATTTGGGACATAGAACAATTGAAGACCACTCGAACATAAGCTCATGTGATGGTAAACTTGAACTCTTCATGAAATTTAAAAGATTTATGAAACAACAATCAAAAAATAAAGACAAACTTAAAAATAACACAAATTGGGATGAAACGAGTGCATCCGAAGAAGAGGAGCAAACCGATGAAGACGAAGTGGCGAACCTTGCTTTGGTGACTCTCGTCAATGAGGTAAAATGCTCAAACGAAACCCCCTTAGTTTATTTTGAAATTACATGATGTATTTTATGAATTACTTTTAATTTAGTTTAGAATAATTATTTTCCTTAAAAATTACATGTTTAATAAATGAAAATACAAAAAATTAGGAATCATGCTTATCTAGTAATTTTTGATAATAATCATGAAAATTACATGTGTTATGATAAAGGAATAAAATGTTAGATTTAAATCTAATGATAATCCTATGTATGTTTTTCAAGAAGAAATAATGTGTATCTTAATGATTTCCGATTTTGATTGAAACCATGCTTGATGTCTTAATGAAAATGTTAAGAGGTTTGATATCATACTTAATATAAAATTATGCATGATGATTGTTGGGTAATTTATGATTTCTATGATGAGATTTGCTCTTTTGATTCTAAATTATGATGTATGGTTTTCATATGAAAAAAAAAAAATTTGAGCACACTTATATGAAATCAATCACTTAAAATGAAACACATAAAAATGAAAATATATTATCATTGAAATTAAAATAATGAATCAAATATCTTGCTTGAAGAAGCCTTGTTTAATGTGTTATACTTTTTTGTTTTGATGGTTTTTATGATGAAATTTACTTTTCGATCCTAAACGTTGATGCATGTTTTTATTTGGCATATAAAAGACAAAGGCATGCTTGTATGAAACAAACAACTTCAAATGAAATACATAATAGAGAAATATATTTTCCATCTCTATCTTATTGTTTTTTCATTAATGAATCCATGAATATTATGCTTTTGTGAATCTCATAGATTATGAAAATGATTTAAATTTAATGGATTTTATTGAAATCATGATCTTGATTTTTTGAGATTTATAACTTGAGATTTCTTATGCATGAATCAAGATATTATATTAGTTGATCTCTTATGTTTCTCTTTGCCATTTACTAAAAAAGAAAATAATCCAATTCATGATCTTGATTTCTCAATTTGTAATACTTGAAATCTTTCTATGAATTAAGATCATTTTCTCCTTGTTTCTTTTTGCTAAAGAGAATATTTGTCAAAATAAATCATGTGTTTTGGTATTTCATGATATGATTTTTTTTGTATTCATGAAGAACTAATCACCAACTTTTTCTTGATATTCATCATGAGATGAAATGAATGTGATGAAATGAAATTATGCATGAAATACTCATGAAAAATTATGATCATGATAGGATTTGACATTTAGATACCATCATGATACTATGATTCATTGCTAAAATGATGATATGATGATTGATTTATTTTTAGTATGATGCATAAAGTAAGGATGATATGTAAGGTTCTTGAATTGTGCATGTTTTAATTTAAAACTAGGATGATGCACAAACATATTGAAAAAGATTAATACTTTACCTTTGTCATAATCTGAAAATTGATAAAAAGGATCGTCCCTTCTTTTTGACAATGACAAAGGGGGAGATAAAAAATGCTAGCTTGCATAATTTAAGAAGAAAGCAAAAATTGCACTTCTTAAAAGAGAAGAAAGAACTTGCTCCTTGAACATCTCAAATTGTTAGCTTCCATGTTGTAAAATGATGTAACATTTTGTTAGCTTGCGTTTTTGCAAAGAGAGCAAAAATAATCGCAGTTCTCAAAAGAGAAGAAATTGCTATCTTGAACATCACCGAGGATTGCTAGCTTGCAATCTCAAGAAGATGCAAAAATATGCTATCTTGCACATCGCAAAGAAAAGTAAATTTACAAACTTGCACAACTCAAAATTATTGCTAGCTTGTATGTTGCAAAACTTGCTTTCTTTTTCAAAAACATGCTAGCTTGAACATTGCAAAACAAAGATGCTAAACTTGCACATCTAGCAAAATTTACAAACTTGTAAAACTCAAAATTTTTGCTAGTTTGCATGATGTAGAACTTGCTATCTTGCATTTGTTTTTGAAAACTTACTAGCTTGCATGCTTTTAAATGATATGAATTTGCTAGCTTGCATGATGATTAAACTCGAGATTTATTATGCAATGATTTGAACTTGTATCTCAAACACTTAGAAAGTTACACTTCTCCTTTTTGTTGATGACAAAGAGGGAGAAGTATGATCATGTTATGCATGATGATGTATTGTAAATATTCATGATGAAATTTGCAACGACTTGAATTCAGCTTGAATTCAAGGTTCTATCAATATGTCATTTTGATAAGGGGAGTTTGTTTAAACTCCGGGAGTTAAGATTAACTTCGTCATCAATTGGTTGTCATCATCAAAAAGGGAGAGATTGTTGAATCTCGGATTTTGATGATGAAACCAATTAATAAGTGTTTATGATTTGATTTACGTTTTGAGTGATGCAGGATGCTTCGATCAAGTTGAGATAATTAAAGCAGGAAGAATTATATTGGGCCGGTGGAACATGTTAAAAGATTGGACGTCGAGCCAAAGGATCGGTCGATATATCAACAGAAGGCTTCGGGCCATGAGTTCGGGCATTGGGCTAAGAAGAGTGGATATTGCGCCAAGGATATCAGAGTTGCGGAGTCAACTGGCCGATTGGGCAATTGGCCGCAAGAGAGGACGATGCGTCAAAGAATCGGATGAAGTGTCAATGGACCAATGACATACTGGACAACATGATTCATGCTTAGTAATAATTGTCTGGATCGAAGTGTGTTTTACATGTGCAGGATTAACTACGATAGTAAGATATAAAGCAAAATAAAGTCTCGGAGTCAAGAACGTGATTTCATTGGGAGTTCAAGAGTTCGTCGGAAGTCCGAACGTTCGTCGGAAGTTCTACTGGAACAAATTGAGAAGTCTTGGAGCTTGCCAAAGAAGATTGTCGAAACTCACCAAGAAGATCATCGTGAAGTCCAGGAGGTTGCCGAGAGTCTGCTGGAAAATAGCCGAGAGATTGTCGGAAGTTTGCTGGAAGATCGTCGGAAGCTCGTCGGAAGAAACCTAGACTTATGGACTTTGTTTAGCTTGTCGGAAGAAACCTGGAAAATGTCTTAAAATTTATAGTTACCACATAATTAGGATTAGAATTGGGCCAACCCAATTAGGGGATAGTTGGGCCCAAGTCTGGTTTGTGTTGGGCTAAGAGAAAGGCTCAAACTGTGACCAAACAGGTGAAACCATCATGGCACAATCTCCGAGACTATATCAGGCAATGGTACCACCCAGTATAGTCTTCTAGGCAGTGGTACCACCAAACTGGGCGGTGGTACCGCCCAGTGTCAGGTTGCAGGCGACGGTACCGCCCATACCCTGAAATTTTAGAGGTTTGAATTTTAAGCTCCAAATTTGAATCCATTTAGGACATATAAATACCCTAGCTATGTTAGGATCAAGAGTCAAAGGTTGACACTAAGAGGGGGGGTGAATTATTGCAGCGGTAAGATAACAACGGTTTAAAATGACGTTCGTACAATAAAAATGATTTCGATGCGAAAGCTGATTCGAAAACTACTTCAACTTAAGATTAAGTGTAAGTAGAGTTGAAGTAAAGTAATGGAGGTAGTTTACAGTTTAAGATAGAGAGCAGAATATAAATGCAAACTGATATTTAGAGTAGTTCGATCAATCTTGACCTACATCCATTTTTGGCTTTCTCCTCCGACGAGGTCACCGACGTCCACTAGAGGCCTTCCTTCAATAGGCGAAGGCCAACCACCATTTTACTACTTTACTCCTTTTGACGGACTTAGGAGACAACCCTAACAGATTTTTCACTCCTCTCTTGAATGATCAAAACTTAGAAGAAAAGAGGGAGAAGAACTTCTAGCCTTTTACAACACTTTTAAGCTATCAAAATCTCAGAATAAATGTTAAGTTTCGGTATCCTTTCATGCATGAAAGGGTGGGGTTTATATAGGCCCCAAACTGGTTTGAATTTGGAGCTCAAAAGTATCATCTCCCGGAATTCCGGGGTCCTGGCGGTACTACTGCCATAACTGGGCGGTACTACCGCCTAACAGAGCTTGGAGACTGAGCTCGGGTGGTACCACCGCCTAACAGGGGCGGTACCACCACCCAGCCTCACTCGGAGACCGAGCCCAAGCGGTACCACCGCCTGACATGGGCAGTTCCACCGTCCAGCTTTCCTAGGAGACTCAGCTCCTGGGCGGTGCCACCGTCGGCTAGGAAATCTGGGTCCGAATGGGCTGATCCATTCGGCCCAATTTGGGTCTATCAAGGGCCCAATTGCCCCAAGATTAAGTTAATGGGATCACCTCCCATTTCTAACTTAATCATCATGCTAACTACGATATTTTCAAGACATTTACTGTAACTTGCTCCGGTGCGTCAATCGCTTCTTCTGGCGAACTTCCGGCGAACTTCCGGCGAACATCCGATGAACCCTTAGCAATGCTCCGGCGGACTTCCGACAAACTCTTGGACTTGCGACGATCCACTTGGCGAGTTCCGATGAGCTTCTTTGGCAAGCTCTTGGACTTCTCGGATTTGTTCCCGTAGAACCTCCGACGACCGTCCGGACTGCCGTCGAACTCTCGAACCCCCAACGTGATCATGGTCTTGACTCCGGTGCAACTCCTGTTGCATATCTTACTTTCATCATAGTTAATCCTGCACACTTATCTCAACATATGGATTAGATAACAAATGACAATTTACTTCATCATCAAAATCCGAGATTCAACAATCTCCCCCTTTTTAATGATGACAATCAATTGATAACGGAGGTAACCTTAACTCCCCCTACCTATATGCCATACTCGAGATAAGTTATTCTTGAATTCAAAGCCTTTAAATTCAAGAGACATATTGATAAGTTAAGATCATTTAACCTTATCAATACTCCCATCATGATTCCTATCATGATGTATCTCTCTGAAAATGATGTCAAGGCTTGACATCCATTTTCAAGTCTTATATTTCAAGTGTGAATGATTTCATCATATGGTAGCACTTCATCATATGGTAAGATATCAACATGTAAAATTGTAATGTAAGCTTTTGATATCTTAACATAACGTAAGCATTTCAAGTGTTTAGCAATCATAGCATTTCATCACATGGCAAGATATCAACATGTAAAATTGCGATTCAAGTTCTTGATATCTTAACATGAGGCATATATGGCATAATGCAAATATGGCAATCATAGCATTTCTATCATCAAGTTACCATATATTTCGATGCAAACTTCTTTTGATATCTTAACATAATTCAAATTCAAATATGGCACTCATAGCATCAATTCATATATTTCTCCCCCTTTGTCATCAACAAAAAGGAGAACGATATAAGCAAATTTTAAACATAAGTGCGGTAATGATTTATGCCATAATTAGGTCCATATCATTTTTCAACAATGAGTGATAGGATACCAATTATACAAACATCTTCAAGGAAAACATGACATGGAGATTACTTCTTCCTTTTTATTTAGTATTATCTTTTTGCATGATGGAGGAAATCCATTTATGAGATTACTCGAATGAAGTTAAAATTAATAAGAGATTTAAATCACATTTCATTTTTACAAGGATCAAGATATGTATGTGAATCAAATCCTTGCTAAAAAAATCTTCCCTTTTCAAGAAGGAATTTATAAGAAAGAATCATTTCATCAAATCCATTTCTCGAAAAAAAATATTTTTCACACGATAAGTCTATGAGAGATGCATTTGCTAATTGATTCTATATATCAAAAATCAATGATATGAATTAAACTCTATATGACATACTTATGAAAGCTGCATTAAGTCCAGAAGAGAATAATATATCATTAGGATCAAGAAAATCCGAAAATGAAATTTAACACCTTCATGCATTCGGACAAGGTTTTGCTATAGATTTTCAAACACAATCATGAAGATAAAACATGCTTATTATTATGGAAATTTTGTATCCAAAACACATGTTATTTGATTTGATCATATGTAATTGTGTAAAATCATCATAACAATTAAGTGATTTGATCATTGAATCAAGAACATCCAAAAAATAATTTTAATAAGTTCATGCATTCTGACATATTAACATACCTAATTCTCTTCTAATGAAATCAAATTGTTCTTCACTTAAAGGCTTTGTAAAAATATCAACTAGTTGATGCTTAGTATCAATGAACTCTATAACTACATCATGAGTAGTGACATGATCTCATATAAAGTGATGTCTAATATCAATATGTTTTATTCTTGAGTGTTGAATGAGATTCTTTGTTAAACATATAGCACTTGTGTTATCATATTTAATGGAAATATTTTTAAGATAAACTTTATAATCTTCTAAGGTGTTTTTCATCCACACAACTTGTGCACAGTATGCATTAGCTGCAATATACTCAGCTTCGGTTGTTGATAGTGCAACCAAGTTTTGTTTCTTAGATGACTAGGAAACAAGAGCATGTCCCAAAAATTGATATGTTCCTAATGTGCTTTTTCTATCTAGTCTACACCCAGCAAAATCCGCATTTGCATAAGCAATTAACTCAAACTTCTCGGTTTTTGGATACCATAATCCTAGATTTGTGGTACCTTTAAGATATCTAAGTATTCTTTTAACCGCTTTGAGATAAGATATCTTAGTGTTCGATTGAAACCTAGCACAAAGTTCTATACTAAACATGATATCTGGTCTAGTTGCAGTGAGGTAAAGTAAACTTCCTATCATACCCCTTTAAGTTTTTTTATTGAAGCTTTCTCCATTTTCATCAACTACTAACTTAGTGGAGGTACTCATAGGAGTGTTAATAGCTTTTGAGCTTTCCATATTAAATCTTTTTAGCTAATCTAAAGCATATTTAGTTTGACTAATAAAGATGTCATTTCTTAGTTGCTTAATTTGTAAGCCTAAGAAAAAGGTTAATTCTCCCATCAAACTCATTTCAAATTCAAGACTCATGGTTTTAGCAAAAGATTTACAAAGAGATTCGTTTGTAGAACAAAAAATAATATCAACATAAATCTGAACAATGAGAAAATTATTTTCAAAATTCTTGATAAACAATGTTGTATTGACCTTGCTTTTTGTGAAATTATTTTCAATAAGAAAAGAACTAAGTCTATCATACCAAGCCCTTGGGGTTTGTTTTAAACCACAAAGAGTTTTAGTTAATTTAAACACATGATTAGGAAGGCTATTATTTTCAAATCTGGGAGTTTGTTCAACATAAACTTCTTCGAAAATAAAGCTATTAAGAAAAGTGCTTTTAACATCCATTTGGAATAACTTAAAATTATTATTATTAGCATAGGCAAGGAGCATCCTTATGGCTTCTAATCTAGCCATAGGAGCGAAGGTTTCTTCGTAATTGATACCTTCTTCTTGGTTGAAACCTTTGGCTACTAATCTAGCCTTGTTTCTTACCACGATACAATATTCATCTTGCTTGTTTCTAAAGACCCATTTAGTACTAATAACTAAATGATCATTTGGCCTAGGAACAAGCTTCCATATCTCATTTCTCTCAAATTAATTTAACTCATCTTGCATTGTGATAATTCATGAATCATCTTTCATGGCTTCGTCAATACATTTAGGTTTAATTTGGGAGAGAAAAGCGGCGTTGGTACAAAAGTTTTTAAGAGAGGAACGTGTTTGAACCCCGTTAGATGTGTCTCCTAGGATTAGCTTCTCAGGATGAGCATCTACATACTTTCAATCCTTGGGTAAGGATGTTTCGGAAGTAGATGCATCCAAGTTGCTAGCTGGAGAAGGGGTTTTATTTAAATTCAAAGAATCAAAATCAACATCATCATTAAAATTATTTTTCTTGATTTCGGAAATCTCATTGAAAACAACATGAATGGAATCTTCTATAATTAAAGTTCTTTTATTGAACATACAAAAAGCTTTAGAAACCGAAGAATAACCAAGAAAAATTCCTTCATCGGATTTAGCATCAAATTTTTCTAAGGCATCTTTTTCATTCAAGATAAAACACTTACACCCAAAAACTTTAAAATATGAAAAAATGGGTTTATTGTTGTTCCATAACTCATAGGGAGTTTTGGTGAGTAAGGATTTTACTAGAACTCTATTCAAAATATAGCATGTAGTGTTTACGGCTTCGGCCCAAAAATATTTGGGTAGGCTATGTTCATTCAACATGGTTCTCACCATTTCTTGTAAATTTCTATTTTTTCTTTCTACTACTCTATTTTGTTGAGGATTTCTTGGAGTAGAGAAGTTGTGATTGTATCCATTAAATTCATAAAATTCTTGGAAATCATGGTTTTGAAATTCACCACCATGATCACTTCTAATTGACAAAATCATAGAACCCTTTTCATTTTGGACAAGTTTGTAAAACTTGGTAAAATATCTAAAGCATTCATTTTTATGTTTTAAGAAATAAGTTAAGTCCATGTGTATCTACTATAGTCATCTACAATGACGAAAGCGTATTTGCTACCACCTAGACTTGATGTAGAGATAGGTCCAAACAAGTCCATATGGATCAATTGTAAAGGCCTAGAGGTGCTTATTTGATTCTTAGATTTGAAACTACCCTTAATTTGTTTTCCTAATTGACAAGCATCACACACATTATCTTTGATGAACTTGATATGAGGAATTCCTCTTACAAGTTCTTTGGATGATATTTGAGTGATTAGTTTCATGCTAGCATGACCTAATCTCCTATGCCAAAGCCAAGCATCCTCATTCAAAACCGAGAAACATATTTCGTTGCAAAGATCATTGATGTCAATGGTGTATACATTATTTTGTTTTAATGTAATCATAGATGTGTTTTTGTGTGGTTTTTCAATGATGCAAGCATTAGATTCGAATTTGACAATATATCCTTTATCACATAATTGACTAATGCTCAAGAGGTTATGTTTTAAACCATCAACTAACAAAACATCTTCAATAAAGAAGTTGGATTTGTTACCTATGGTTCCTTTACCAATGATTTTACCCTTGTTGTTGTCTCCGAAGGTGACATAACCTTCGTCTATGCTAGTGAGCTTAAAGAATTGAGATAGATCTTCGATCATATGCCTTGAACATCTACTATCAAGGTACCATCTCTTGCTCCTAGCTTGTGATGGTGTATGTTTCTACAAGAAAGGATGATTTTTAGGTATCTATTTACTTTTGGGTGCCTCAAAAACTGATCTACATTGTTTATCGTGTTGCATAGAATTTATCATGGTTCCTTTAGGAACCCAAATCAGTTTGGTCGTACTATTTTTTTTGAATGGATAATGATAAGTTTTATGTCCATGTTTGCAACAAAAGTTGCATTTGCTTTGGTGTCGAACATGTAAGATAGGGCCTTTTATGAAGGTGATTAGATTTTGGTGTGGATTTCTCACAATTCTGATTCTACTTCTTTTAGGAACATGACCCTTATTTGTAAGGATCATATTCAAAGACTTGCTACCAACCTCGAATTTCTTCAATGTGTCCTTAAGTAGCAAGTTCTCCTTTTGGAAAGTTTCTAGATCATGGCATTTTTTACATAGAGCTAGACTATCATGATATTCAGTTTTTAATTTATCAAAATTACAAGTAAGACTATCATGCTCCTTTTTTAGCAATTTGTATTTTCTACTAATAGTTTTGCATTCATCAAATAAGTCATGGAAGGCATTTAATAATTCATCAAATGATAAATTTGTATTAATTAAATTTGTTACATCGTCTCCGATGGCCATTAGGGCATAATGAGCAACTTGCTCAGTGTTGGACTCCTCTTCTTCGGACGCGCTTGAGTCATCCCACGTTGCTTTGAGCGCCTTCTTCTTTGGTGTTCTCTTCTTGGATTCGGGACAATCACTTTATAATGTCTCGGCTTCTTGCATTCGTAGCAAATAACTTAGTCCTTTTTGGGTTCAAATTTATTTTTATGTCATTTTTAAACTTGTTTCTTTTAATGAATTTTTTGAATTTTATTGTTAGAAGTGCCAAGTCATCGTCATAGTCTTCATCACTTGAGTTTTCTCTCGAGTGGTCTTCGAAAGTTCTAAGTGTCATATCCTTTCCGTTCTTTAGAAGGATGTCATCTTGCTCTTCATGAGCTTTGCAAGTCATTTCGTAGGTCATTAATGACCCGATTAATTCTTCAAGAGGGAAGTTATTTAAATCTTTAGCCTCTTGAATAGCAGTGACTTTAGGGTCCCAACTCTTAGGAAGGGATCTTAGAATTTTATTTACGAGCTCAAAATCTGAAAAACTTTTGCCGAGTCCTTTTAGACCATTGACGACATCCGTGAAACGGGTGTACATGTCGCCAATAGTCTCGCTTGGTTTCATTCGGAAAAGTTCAAAAGAATGTATCAAAAGATTGATTTTTGAGTCTTTCACTCTACTTGTGCCTTCGTGAGTCACTTCGAGTTTATGTCAAATATCAAATGCAGTTTCGCAAACTGAAACACGATTAAACTCGTTTTTATCAAGCGCACAAAATAAGGTATTTATAGCCTTTGCATTAAGAGCGAAAGTCTTCTTCTCCAATTCATTCCAATCGATCATTGGAAGAAAAGACTTCAAAAATCCATTTTCGACAAGATTCCAAAGTTCAAAATCCATTGAAATAAGGAAGATCCTCATTTGGGTCTTCGAATAGGTGTAGTCCGTCCCATTGAACATAGGTGGACGTGTAATAGAGTGGTCCTCTTGATTTTTGGCGTATGCCATCTCTCTTGGGTTTTAATCCGATTGAGAGTTAACCTCGCTCTGATACCAATTGTTAGGATCGAGAGTCAAAGGTCGGCACTAAGAGGGGGGGTGAATTAGTGCAGTGGTAAGATAACGATGGTTTAAAATGACGTTTGTACGATAAAAATACTTTCGATGCGAAAGTCTATTCGGAAAATACTTCAACTTAAGATTAAGCGTAAGTAGAGTTGAAGTAAAGTAATGGAGGCAGTTTGCAGTTTAAGATAGAGAGCAGAATGTAAATGCAAACCGAGATTTAGAGTGGTTCGGTCAATCTTGACCTACATCCACTTTCGACTTCCTCCTCCGATGAGGTCACCGACGTCCACTAGAGGCCTTCCTTCAATAGGCGAAGGCCAACCACCCTTTTACAACTTTACTCCTTTTGACGGGCTTAGGAGACAACCCTTATAGATTTTTCACTCCTCTCTTAAATGATCAAAACTTAGAAGAAAAGAGGGAGAAGAACTTCTAGCCTTTTACAACACTTTTAAAATCTCAAAATCTCATAATAAATGCTAAGTTTCGGTATCTTTTCATGCATGAAAGGGTGGGGTTGTTTATATAGGCCCCAAATTGGTTTGAATTTAGAGCTCAAAAGTGTCATCTACCAGAATTCCGGTGTCCTGGCAGTACTATTGCCATAACTAGGCGATACTACTGCCTGACAGAGCTAGGAGACCAAGCTCGGGCAGTACCATCGTCTAATAGGGGCGATACCACCGCTCAACCTCACTCGGAGACCGAGCCCAAGCGGTACCACCGCTTGACATGGGCAGTTCCACCGTCCAGCTTTCCTAGGAGACTCAGCTCTTGGGCGGTGCCATCACCTACCCAAGCGGTGCCACCGCCGGCCAAGAAATCTGGGTCTGAATGGGCTGATCCATTCGGCCCAATTTGGGTCTATCAAGGGCCAAATTGCCCCAAGATTAAGTTAATGGGATCACCTCCCATTTCTAACTTAATCATCATGCTAACTACGATATTTTCAAGACATTTACTGCAACTTGCTCCGGTGCATCAATCGCTTCTTCCGACGAACTTCCGGTGAACATCCGATGAACCCTTGGCGATGCTCCGGCGGACTTCCGGCAAACTCCTAGACTTGTGACGATCCACTTGGCGAGTTCTGATGAGCTTCTTTGGCAAGCTCCTGGACTTCTCGGATTTGTTCCCGTAGAACCTCTGACGATCGTTCGGACTTCCGTCGAACTCTCGAACCCCCAATGTGATCATAGTCTTGACTCCGGCGCAGTCCTGCTGCATGTCTTACTTTCATTGTAGTTAATCCTGCACACTTATCTCAACATATGGATTAGATAAAAAATGACAATTAACTTCATCATCAAAATCCGAGATTCAACAAGCTATTCCTACATGGATTAGCAAGAAATATTGAGTAAAACCCTATGATTCTAAAGTTGTAAACTTTAGAAAGTTGAGTTCCCTCCTCCCAAAACTTAGAGAGAGTTCTAAGGGAGGTGTAAGATGGATACCTTGTAAAAGAGGGTTATAAAAGGTTGTCTTCTAAACCTGTGAAAAGAAGAAGAGGGGTGTAAAAGGGTAGTTAGTTTTCACCCATTGAAAGAAGACCGATAATAGATGTTGGTAGCCTCGACGAAAGAGGAATCGGCGAAGTGGATGTAGGTCACGATGACCGAACCACTCTAAAATTTGGTTTACATTTATATTTAAGTAATTTACTTTTATAGCAAACTGCCTTTCCTTCTTACTGTGCTTTTACTACTCCTACGCTTACATACGCTTTCATGTTAGGATCTTTACGAAACGATTTTCGTCGGAATAAGTTTTAATTGAAACGAAAGGTTTTGAACCGACATTTTTACCGTTGCACTAATTCATCCTCCCTTCTTAGTGCCGATTGCTTTCCTAACAGTAGTCAACCTTACGAGTACTATTGAGTGTCGATAGAGGATCATTCACTCTTGGTGTCATGAGTGAAATATCCCATGTGTTCTTGCCGCTAGGAACGAGTCGGCACTAAGAGGGGGGTGGGGTAGGGAGGGGGGGGGTGGGTGGGGGTGGGGAAGGGGGTGGGGTTGAATTAGTGCAACGGTAAAAACTAAAAACATCGGTTTGAAACTTCGTTGCGATTAAATTTGTTTCCGACAAAAAAACATTTCATAAAGGTATTAACTTTGAAAGCATACAGAAGAGCATAGTGGATGTAAAGCAAGTAAAGTGGTTTGCAGTAAAGTAAATTGTATAAGAGAAACACAAACCAGATTTTTGTAGTGGTTCGGTTGTCGTGACCTACATCCACTCCGTCGATTCCTCTTCCGTCGAGGCCACCGGCATCAACTATCGATTTTCCTTTAATAGGCGAAGATCAACCTCCTTCTTACACCCCTCTTCTCCTTTTCATAGGTTTAGGAGACAACCTTTACAAGCACTCACTCCTTTCTCAAACTATTCTAACACATAGACTAGAAGAGGAGGATTCTCACAAGAGATTACAACAGTATTTTTTTCTTTTTTAAATTCTTTGTGCTTGTGTATGTTAACCAAGGATGAGAGAGGTATTTATAGGCCTCAAGTTGATTTAAACTTGAAGCCTAAAAATTTTCCATCCTGGGTTTCCTGGGTACGAGCGATACCACCGCCTATTCTAGGTAGTACCACCGCCAGTGTCAGTCTGACATGACACTGACACTGACACTGCATTGGGTGGTACCACCGCCTGACACAATCTCGGAGACTATGCCATGACGGTGCCATCTATTGGGTCATTGTTTGGGCCTTTCATTGGGCCCAACCCAACATAGTTCTTACATGGGCCCAATTGGCCCTTAATTGGGTTGGCCCAATTCCAATCTCAGTTATATGTTAACTACGAAATCTAAGACATTTATTAAGCTAAACAAGTCTATAAGTCTAGTTTCTTCCAGTTAGCTTCCAGCGATCTTCTGGCAAACTTCCGACGATCTCTCGACAATATTCCAACAGAATCCCGGCAAGCTCCTGGACTTCACGATGATCTTCTTGGCAAGTTCTGATGAGCTTCTTTGGCAAGCTTCAGGACTTCTCGGTTGGTTTCGACAGAACTTTCGATGAACGTTTGGACTTTCGACGAACTCTCAAACTCCCAATGATATCACGTTCTTGACTCCAGGACTTCATTTTGCTTTGCCTTGCTATCATAATTAATTCAACACATGTAAAACACACTTCAATCTCAACAATTATTACTAAGCATGAATCATGTTGTTCGGCATGTCATTGGTCCATCGACGCTTCGTCTGATTCTTCGGCGCATCATCCTCTCTTGTGGCCTATTGCCCAATCGACCAATTGACCTCCGTAACTCTAATTTCCTTAGCGCAATATCCGCTCTTCTTGGCCCAATGCCTGAACTCATGGCCCGAAGCCTTCTGTCAATATATCGACCGATCCTCCGGCTCGACGTCCAATCTTCTGACATGTTCCACCGCCAACATTCCTCTCTTGTGGCCTATTGCCCAATCGACCAATTGACCTCCGTAACTCTAATTTCCTTAGCGCAATATCCGCTCTTCTTGGCCCAATGCCTGAACTCATGGCCCGAAGCCTTCTGTCAATATATCGACCGATCCTCCGGCTCGACGTCCAATCTTCTGACATGTTCCACCGGCCCAACATGATTCTTCCTGCTTTAATTATCTCATCCTGATCAAAGCTTCCTGCGTCACTAAAATGCAGATCAAATCATAAACACTTATCAATTGGTTTCATCATCAAAATCCGAGATTCAACAATCTCTCCCTTTCTGATGATGACAATCAATTGATGACAGAGTTAATCTTAACTCCTGGCGTTTAAACAAACTCCTCCTATCAATATGCCATTGATAGAACTCTTGGATTCAAAAATCCAGTAACATGTTATCATAAACTTATGCATAACATCATATTTCTCCCCCTTTGTCATCAACAAAAAGGAGAAGTGCAACTAACAAGTGTTTAGACATACAAGTTCAAATCAAGTTTTATCATATTGTAATTTGTAAGCTAGCAAATTTAGCAAGTGTTGCATCATATATGCAAGCTAGTGAATTTTACATCATTTTAGAACATGCAAGCTAACAATTTTGAGATAGGCAAGATAGCACTTCTTTCTCCATGCAATTTGCAAGCTAGCAAATTTGTTCATCACCTTACAACATGCATAATCACCAAATCATCATCAATTTTGAAGATGTGCAAGATTATAAATTTTGTAAGTTTGCATTTTTGCTTCTTAAGATAGGCAAGCTAGCAATCTTCGGTGATGTTCAAGATAGCATTTTCTTCTGAGAATTGCGACTTTTGCTTCCTTTGCAAAATGCAAGCTAACAAAATTTTATATCATTTTACAATATGGAAGCTGGCAAGTTTTTGCTTCCTTTGTAATGTTTGAGCTAGCAATTTTTCTCCGCCTTTATCATTATCAAAAAGAAGGGAAGAATACAATGTTTGTAATTCTTTTCCCTTTACAACAATTTTCAAATCATGATAAAAGTAAAGTATCAATCTTATTTGTGCATCATTATATTTTTAATTTACAACATGCACAATTTTAAAACTTTACATATCATTCTTACTTCAGGCATGATACCAAAAATAAATCAATCATCACCATGGGCAAATCATACATAATACGAAGACATTAAAACCTTTAAACATTTTATCACTTCATGCATTAAATCAATCATTTTGATCATGATACCAAACATTCATCATTTTTCTCATGCATGATACTAAAGCATTCATGATACCAATCATTTCTTTCATACGTTAAATCAATATTTTTTTTAAGCATTTATCACTTCATGATTATTGGTACCAAACATTCAACTTCAAATAATCAGAATCATCAAAATCATTTGCAAGAGATTCAAAATGAAATAAATAAATTTATCGATCTCTTGAAATGCTAGTGATTTCTTTTCTCTCCTTTTATCATTGTAAATAATAATAAAGAAGAGGGGAATAATGCATAACAAAACTCAAGTCATAAATTATCAAGATGTCAAAGTAGCATATTAGGTTAATTTGAATACATCCTTTTTAGTGAATACCAAGAAGAATCATAGTATGAAAAAATCTTAATTCATAGAAAAATCTCATGTATCGAATATCGAGAAATCAAGATGATGATTCAAGAAAAATATCACAAGTTATAATCAAGAGAAAAATCATCACTCATTTTAATTCATTCAATTTATCAAATCAACATTCCTTAGGTACATATGATATCAAAACATAGTTTCAAATCTTCAACATAAAACATGAATAATTTCAAACTATTATCAAGGTCTTAAGTTTGTTTGCATAAGTCTCTTCTTTAGTAAATAATAAGAAAAAATAATCAAAGATAGAAAATTTTTTATTCTCATAAAAGATAGCTCAAGTAGAGAAATCAAAAAGAAAGTTCATGATTCAGTTAAAAATTTTTCATTCAAATTCAAATCATCAAAATCACCTTTCAGAAAATTCAATGAAGGCAAGATAAATAGATTCACATGATTCATGCATAATATCTCAATTTTTTATGAATGCCACAAGACATGATTTATTTTAACAAATCTCTTCTTTTATAAATGGATAAAAGAAACATAGGAGATCAAATAATATAATATCTTGATTCATGCATAAGAAATCTCAAGTTATAAATCTCAAAAAATCAAAATAAAGCTTATTTAAATTTAAATCAAGATCATTTTCAGGAGATTACATAGGATAGATTCATCACTAAGAATCACTTATTGACAAATCGAAAAGCCTTAGAGGTATTTTCAAGAAAACATGCATTCTCCCCTTTTGTTTTAATGTAAGTGATTTGATTTCATACAAGCATGCCTTTGTCTTTTTATGCCAAACAAAAATATGCATCATCACTTAAAATGAAAAAGAACTTTCATTATGGCAAAGTTCGATAATCCATAAATCACATGAATCATCATGCATAATTTGAAATACAAACTTATTAAGCATGATCTCATATCATCATTACATTATTTCATCAAGCATGATTTCATAAATCATAAAACGAGAACCAATATGGAAATTAGCATGATACACATTATTACATATAGCATGATTTCATAAGGTATTTTTAATCAAAATAATTTTGTTTATTTATCATAAAATATGTAATTTTCATGATCATAAAAAGCATAGTCCCAATTTTTTTTAACATTTTCATTTCATTTTTAAACATGCAAATTTTCAAAAAAATAATTTTTCTAAACTAAATTAAAAATAACTCATGAAAAGCATTATGTAATTTTGAAATAAATTAAGGGGAACGTTACCCCGTCAGTCGAAAGCTTATTAAGGCATAGTTTGCACAGCCCCTCGCCTTTGTTGGTTCACTCTTCATCTTCGGATGAACTTGATTCATCCCAAAGTGCTTTCCTCTTCTTGCATTCATAGCAAGTAGTTGCGTTCTTTTTGTTCTTTAATTTTTGTTTTATATAAATTTTAAATTTCATATTGAGGAGTTCAAGTTCACTATCACTTGAGCTTATACTCAAGTGGTCTTCAATTTTTCTAAGTCTAAAATCCTTCCTATTCTTTGGAAGGTTATTCTCAAGTTTGTTTTGTGTCACATTGGTTATAAAACTCATTTCATTGGTCATTAAAGACCCAATTAGTTCTTTAATTGGAAAATGTTTTAAATCTTTTGATTCTTGTATTACGGTTACTTTCGGATCCCAACTCTTATTAAGAGAACGTAAAATTTTGTTTACAAGTTCAAAATCCAAAAAACTTCTACCAAGTGCTTTTAAACCATTGACGGCATCTGTAAAACGGGTATACATGTCAACAACGGTTTCGCTTGGCTTCATTCGAAAAAGTTCAAAATCATGCATCAAAAGATTTATCTTAGAATCTTTTACTCAATTAGTGCCTTTGTGTGTGATTTTGAGAATGTGCCATATATCAAAAGCCATTTTGTAAGTACAAACCCGATTAAACTCAGTTTTATCCAAAGCGCAAAATAGAGCATTCATAACTCTAGCATTTAAAAAAAAAGTCTTCTTCTCCAAATCATTCCAATGGTTCATTGGAAGAGAAAACCTTTAAAAACCACTTTCGATAATATTTCATAAATTCAAATCCAAGGAAAGCAAGAAAACTCTAATTCAAGTTTTCCAATACATGTAGTCTGTCCCATTGAATAAGAGAGGACGAATGAGAGAAAGTACCTCTTGAAAGACGAAAAGAACCATTTCTCTTGGGTGTTAAACCAAATGAGAAATCATGAGTCTCTAATACCAACTATTATGAATGAGTTGGCACTAAGAGGGGAGGGGTTAATTAGTGCCACGGTAAAAACGTCGGTTTGAAACTTCGTTGCGATTAAATTCATTTTCGATAAAAAATTGTTTCATAAAGGTATTAACTTTGAAAGTATACAAAAGAGCATAGTAGATGTAAAGCAAGTAAAGTGGTTTGCAGTAAAGTAAATTACACAAGAGAAACACAAACCAGATTTTTATAGTGGTTCGGTTGTCATGACCTATATCCACTTCATCGATTCCTCTTTCGTTGAGGCCACCGGCATCTACTAACGATCTTCCTTTAATAGGCAAAGATCAACTTTCTTTTTACACCCCGCTTCTCCTTTTCACAGGTTTAGGAGACAACCTTTACAAGCACTCACTCCTCTCTCAAACTATTCTAATACTTAGACTAGAAGAGGAGGATTCTCACAAGAGATTACAATAGTATTTTTCCCTTTTTAAATTCTCTCTACTTGAGTATGTTAACTAGGGATGAGAGGGGTATTTATAGGCCTCAAGTTGATTCAAACTTAGAGCCTAAAAATTTTTCATCTCGGGTTTCTTGGGTACGGGCGGTACCACCGCCTATATTGGGTGGTACCACCTGTTGGAAAATATTGGGGGTGACATCACATGCGCAGTGGAAGAATAAAAATAAAATTTCCTATTCCTAAAGAGATGTTCATCGTCGTGCGAAGATTGGTGCATAAAAATCTACAAAATAAACTGCATATAGAATAGATTGTGTTACCTAGGGAGATCGTATATCCCTGTTTCCTTGCAGATCTCTAAGAGAGGGTGAAGGAGGTCAAGTGTCCTCCTCTCTAGTGGTGATCTACACAGTAGGGCTATGACGATGCTCCTCAAAACTCTAGACCTCCTTTGAGGTGGAGAGGGGGAGGAGAATAATAGAAGGAAGCAAAGGCTCTAGCCTATGAACCACTGAATCCCTCCTATTTATAGAGGTCCCCTGTCAAACCCTAATGGATTCTCCCCTATGTTGAATCTCGGATTTTGATGATGAAACTAATTGATTGTGTTTAGATGTTTAACTACATTTTGAGCGATGCAGGTCTACTCGATAAGGATTAGACAGTTGACGCAGGAGAAATTAACGTTGCGCCGGAGGAGATCACGTCAGGATATTGGACGGCAGAAATGCTTCGGACGTTGGGCATCAGGCCAAGGAGAGTGGAATTGCACCAAGGATATCGGGGTTGCGGAGGTCAACTGCCGATTGGGCAACAAGCCGCAAGAGAGAACGATGCGCTGAAGAATCGGACGAAGCGCCAACCAATGATGTGCCGGGCAACAGAATGTCAATTCGCGTTGTAATAATTGTCTAGATCGGAGTAGAGTTTTGGCTTGTGTGTGCAGGATTAACTATGATAACGATGAAGACATAAAGTGAAACAAAGTGCCGGAGTCAAGCGCGAAGGATTCGTTGGGAGTTCGAGAGTTCGACGGAAGTCCGAAGGTTCATCGGGAATGCTGTCGGAACTAGCCGAGAATGAGTAGGGAGCTTGCCGATGAGTTTTCGGAAGCTCGCCGGAAGGTTCGTCGGAAGTTCGCGGAGCTCACCGAGAAAGATCGTAGCTTGCCGAAGAAGCTCATCAGAACTCGCCAAGATCAAATCGTGAAGTCTAGGAGCTTGCTGGGAGTCCGCAGAATGGTTTCCGAGAGTTTATCGGAAGACCGCCAAAAGTTCGCCGGAAGAAGTCTTGACTTGTGGACTTTGTAATAGCTTAGGAAATGTCTTTAAATTTGTAGTTAGCATGTTAATTAGGGTTAGGATTAGGTGTTAATCTTATAACCCAAGTAGGGGCCAATTGGGCCCAAGTTCGGACTAGTTTGGGCTAAGTTTGGAGCCCAACTAGTGAGCTGAAACAGAGCCAAGCGGTGGCACCGCCCAGCACCCGAGAGCCAGGCGGTGGCACCGTCGGTCTGGGCGGTGGCACCGCCCAGTACACTGTCAGTGTCAAAACTGACAGGCGGTGGCACCGCTAGCTTCGGGAACCGAAGAGAATTCAAATTTTGGAGCCCAAATTTGAATCCTCTTGAGGCCTATAAATACCCCTCTATTCTCAACTGAGAAAACAACTTTTAGAGAAGCAATAGAGTGAAAAAAAGTCTTAGCAAAGCCTTAGCAAGTCTTACTTTCAAATTGCTTGAGTGTTCACCTCCCTTTCTTTCTTGCTGAAATTTTGTAAGAGTGTGAACCACTTGTAAAGGTTGTAAGAGGGGTATTTGTCCTTCCCCTTCAAAGTAATTTGCTAGTGGAAGTTGGGGGCCTCATCAAAGAAGGCTTCGCAAGTGGATGTAGGTCATTTTGATCGAACCACTTTAAATTTGGCGTGTTCTCTGGTTTGCATTTACTTATTGCACTTTACCTTAATGCAAATCTTTATAAGTGCTTTACTTCCTCATTACTTTTGCTGCACACATTTACGAACATGCTTTCAAAGTTAAGCACTTCCGAGTTCGGTTTTTATCGTACAAAAAAGTTTCCAAAACCGATGTTTTAATCCGCTGCACTAATTCACCCCCCCCTCTTAGTGCCGCTCCGATCCTAACAATTGGTATTAGAGCCCGGTATTTCTCATTTCGGATTTACACCCGAGAGAAATGGCTCTTCATGGCTTTCAAGAAGACTTTTCGGTTTTTCGTCCACCGTTGTTTAACGGATTGGACTACACTTATTGGAAAACTTGAATGAGAGTTTTCTTGATTTCTATGAATTTGGATTTATGGTATATTGTTGAAAACGGTTTTCAACTTCCCTCTAAACCGATGAACGAATGGTCGGATTTGGAGAAGAAGTATTTTTCTTTAAACACAAAGGCTATGAATGCCTTATTTTGCGCTTTGGACAAAAATGAGTTCAATCGGATTTCTTTGTGCGAAATGGCTTTCGATATTTGGCGGACTCTTGAAATCACACATGAAGGCACAAGTAGTGTAAAAGATTCTAAAGTAAATTTTTTGATGCATGATTTTGAGATGTTTTGTATGGAATCAAGAGAGACTATTGGAGACATGTACACCCGTTTTACGAATATCGTTAATAGTCTAAAAGCACTTGGTAAAAGTTTTACGAACTTTGAACTTGTTAACAAGTTTTTACGATCGCTTTCTAAATCTTGGGATTCTAAAATAACCGCTATACAAGAATCAAAAAATTTGAATACCTTTTTGATCGAAGAACTAATAGGGTCCTTGATGACCTATGAAATGACGTGCAATGCACGTAAAGAACTTGAGAACCACCTTCCAAAGAACAGGGAGGATTTGGGACATAGAACATTTGAAGACCACTCGAGCATAAGCTCAAGTGATGGTGAACTTGAACTACTCATGAACCTTAAAAACTTAATGAAACGAAAATTAAAGAATAAAAAGAATGCAACTACTTGCTTTGAACGCAAGAAGAAGAAAAATTGGGATGAATCGAACTCCTCCGAAGACAAGGAGAAAATCAAGAAAGGCGAGGTGGCAAACTACGCCTTAACGGTTTTCGTCAATAAGGTAAACAACTCAAACGAAACTCCTTTAATTTATTTTGAAATTACGTGATGCTTTTTATGATGCATTTTCCTCTTTTATTTAGTTTAGAATTAATTTTCTTGAAAATTGCATGTCTAATAATTTAATAATGAAAATGCAAAAATTAGGAATCATGCTTATGATTCTAGTAATTTTAAAAATAATCATGAAAATTGCATGTTTATGATAAACAAAATGATTTTGATTAAAAATGCCTTATGAAATTATGCTATATGTGGTTAAGAAGTAATAATATGTATCATGTTGATTTCCATTGTTATATCTCGATTTTGATTAAATGAAATCATGTTTGATTTGAAGTAATGCATAATAATGTAATAAAAATATTAAATGTTTTGATACCATGATTGACGATTTTATGCATGAGATTTTAAAGTTATACATGATAATTTTTGTGATTTATGAATTATTGATATTTTCCATAATGAAAGCTCTTTTTTGGTTTAAATGATGATAAATGTTTTTCAAGAAGAAATAATGTGTATTTTGATGATTTCCAATTTTGATTGAAACCATGCTTGATGTCTTAATGAAAATATAAAGAAGTTTGATATCATGCTTAATGATGATGTATGGATTTTATATCAAAAACTAAGCTTGAAAAGTTAGATTCACCTAAAAAGAAAAATACATGACTACAATAAACAAAATGATCTTGATGGAAAATACTTTATGAAATCAATTTCGATGATGCATAATGATGTAATTATGTAATAAAAATATTAAATATTTTGAAACCATGTCTTGATGTCATGCATAATGATCATGCTTAATAGATTTTGAAATTATGCATGATGATTCTTGAGACTTATGGATTATCGATTTTTACGGTAATGAAAATGGATTTTTCGGTTTTTGAACATTGATGCATATTTTTTATTTGGCATAAATGAAATAAATCACATGAATAGAAACACTTTAAAAGGAAAATATATTATCATGGGAATTAAAATCATGAATCTATTTGTATCACTTTTGTGAATCTCTTGAAAATGATCTTGATTTGATGATTTAAATTTAAATGAGCTTTATCTTGATTTCTCAAAATTTGTAAATTGAGATTTCTTATGCTTAAGTCAAGATTTTATATGCTTGAATTGAAATCTTTTTCTCCTAAGGTTCTTTTACGATTTACTAAAGAGAATATCTTTTTCGAAATTCATGACTTAAAATTTATTTTGAATATCTTTTATTATTTGATCTCCTAAGATTTTCTTTTGATTATTTAAGAGGAGGTTTTTCAAAAGAAATCATGCCTTTTGGTATACACATAGTCTAATCCTTCATGATATGATTTTTATGCAATTGCTTGTATTCATGAAAATATTCATCTCATCACCCAATTAATTCTTCTTGATATTCCTAATGTGATGAATGAAATTATGCATGAAATACAAATGAGAAGTTAATTATCATGCATGATAGGATGTAATGAATATTGACATTTAGATACTATCATTTGAAAAAGTTATGATCATACATGGCAAGATGCAATTTGACAGATTAATACCATGATGATTTGAAATGTTTATGATTTGAAATTTGAAATGATGCATATGCATTTATTATGATGATGTATGTGATGTATTGCATATGCTGTATATCATGAATGCTTTAAATGATAAATATTTGGTACCAACAATCATGAAGAGATTAATACTTAAAATGTTTATTTAATGTTCGGTATCATGAATACTTTATTATCATACATGAAAATAGTGATAAATATTTTGAAAATAAATGTTTGAATCATGTTAGATGATTTTATATTTTATGCATGATGAGTTATAGTGATGATTGAAACAATGATTGAAAATAATATGAATGATAAAACATGAGATTGTCTATAATGCAAATTGTCTATAATGCAAATTTATTGATCTCATGATGTGTAGACTGAAATAATGATTGGAATATTGATGTAATTATAAATGATGATTTGATAATATGCATGAAATACTCTTGATATTATTTTGATGCATATAAATAAAAAGTTTTGATCATGCATGGTAGGATATAATTTGACAAGTTGATACCATCATGATATGAAACATTTATGATTTATAATGATGCATGCAATACTTGTGCTTTCTAATTATGATATGATGTATTGCATATGATGTAAATCATGATTTAAAATACTATGAGTTGTTGCTAAAATGATGTATTAGAAATGTTGATTTAATGTTTTGTGTCATGAATGCTCTAAATGATGAATGTTTGGTATCATGATCAAAATGTTTATAAATAGTTGAAAATTTTAGTATCATGTATGTTATCCTCATAATGTTAATCGATTTATTCAATATCGTGCATGAATGAAATATAAGGTTTTTGAAAATGTGCATATTCTAATTTGAAAATATAATGATGCACAAATAAGATTGATACTTACCTTTGTCATAATTGATGTAAAGGGTCTTCCCTTCCTTTTGACAATGACAAAGGGGGAGATAGCTAGTTTGCACAAGTCAAGAAGATGCAAAAACTTGATTGCTAGCTTGCCTATCTTAAGTAGCAAAGATTGCTAACTTGCTTATTTCAAGAAGCAAAAGTTATCTTCTTGAACATCACTATCTTGCCTATCTCAATAAGCAAAACATGCTAACGTGCACATCTAGCAAACTTGTATATTTTAAGAAGCAAGGGTTGCTTTCTTGAACATCTCAAAACTACTAGCTTGCATGTTCTAAAAATATTGTAAAATTTGCTAGCTTGTATGTTATAGAAATTGCTATCATACTACCTTGCATATCTATGATGATAGCAAAATTGCATAATGATAAAACTAGGAGATTATGTTAATTATGTAATGTGTTGAACTTGGATATTTCAAAAACTTGCAAATTGCAATAGGAAGCAAGAATCATGGGCTTACACAAGCAAGCTATCTTGCATTTGCTTTCGAAATTTTTGCTAGCTTGTATGTAGCAAAACTTGCATATCGTAAAAATTGCTAGCTTGTAGTCTAAAGAGAAGCAAACAGTTGCTGTCTCAAGAAAAGCAAACATGCTAAACTTGCATATCTTTAATTGCTAAATTGCATGATGATAAAATGGGATACTATGTTTATTACGCAATGATTAGAACTCATATCTCTAAACACATAAGAGTTGGGACTTCTCCTTTTTTTGTTGATGACAAAGGGGGAGAAGTAAGTTGATGACATGTATGATTTGATCATGACATGTTGCTTGGATTTTTGAATCCAAGAGTTTCTATCAATGGCATATTGATAGGGGGAGTTTGGTTAAACTTCGGGGAGTTATGGTTAACTCCGTTAGTCATCAATTAGTTGTCATCATCAGAAAGGGGGAGATTGTTGAATCTCGGATTTTGATGATGAAACTAATTGATTGTGTTTAGATGTTTAACTGCATTTTGAGTGATGCAGGTCTACTCGATAAGGATTAGACAGTTGACGCAGGAGGAATTAACGTTATGCCGGAGGAGATCACGTCAGGATATTGGACGGCAGAATGCTTCGGACGTTGGGCATCGGGCCAAGGAGAGCGGAATTGCACCAAGGATATCGGGGTTGCGGAGGTCAACCGCCGATTGGGCAACAAGCCGCAAGAGAGAACGATGAGCTGAAGAATCGGACAAAGCGCCAACCAATGACGTGCTGGGCAACAAAATGTCAATTCGCGTTGTAATAATTGTCTAGATTGGAGTAGAGTTTTGGCTTGTGTGTGCAAGATTAACTACGATAACGATGAAGACATAAAGCGAAACAAAGTGCCGGAGTCAAGTGCGAAGGATTCGTTGGGAGTTCGAGAGTTCGACGGAAGTCCGAAGGTTCGTCGAGAATGCTGTCGGAACTAGCCGAGAATGAATAGGGAGCTTGCCGATGGGTTTTCGGAAGCTCACCGGAAGGTTCGTCAGAAGTTCGCGGAGCTCACCGAGAAAGATCGTAGCTTGCCGAAGAAGCTCATCGGAACTCGCCAAGATCAAATCGTGAAGTCTAGGAGCTTGTCGGGAGTCCGCAGAATGGTTTCCGAGAGTTTATCGGAAGACCGCCGAAAGTTCACCGGAAGAAGTCTTGACTTGCGGACTTTGTAATAGCTTAGGAAATGTCTTTAAATTCGTAGTTAGCATGTTAATTAGGGTTAGGATTAGGTGTTAATCTTATAACCCAAGTAGGGGCCAACTAGGCCCAAGTTCGGACTGGTTTGGGCCAAGTTTGGAGCCCAACTAGTGAGCTAAAACAGAGCCAGGCGGTGGCACCACCCAGTACACTGTCAGTGTCAAAACTAACAGGCGGTGGCACCACACTAGCTTCGGGAACCGAAGAGAATTCAAATTTTGGAGCCCAAATTTGAATCCTCTTGAGGCCTATAAATACCCCTCTATTCTCAGCTGAGAAAACAACTTTTAGAGAAGCAATAGAGTGAAAAAAGTCTTAGCAAAGCCTTAGCAAGTCTTACTTTCAAATTGCTTGAGTGTTCATCTCTCTTTCTTTCTTGCTGAAATTTTGTAAGAGTGTGAACCACTTGTAAAGGTTGTAAGAGGGGTATTTGTCCTTCCCCTTCAAAGTGATTTGCTAGTGGAAGTTGGGGGCCTCATCGAAGAAGGCTACGCAAGTGGATGTAGGTCATTTTGACCGAACCACTTTAAATTTGGCATGTTCTCTGGTTTGCATTTACTTATTGCACTTTACCTTACTGCAAATCTTTATAAGTGCTTTACTTCCTCATTACTTTTGCTGCACACATTTATGAACACGCTTTCAAAGTTAAGCACTTCCGAGTTCGGTTTTTATCGTATGAAAAAGTTTCCAAAACCGACATTTTAATCTGCTGCACTAATTCACCCCCCCTCTTAGTGCCGCTCCGATCCTAACACCCTATTAAGTATTGGATCTACATCCAATTACCCAAGCCTTTTAGATTAGTGGATCTCTATCCAATAATCTCTCATGGGCTCTTATTAGATCTCGTCCATGGGATCCAATAATTCGGGGACTTAACGATATCCAATAAGATAGGGGCTCCGACGGATATCTCATATCCTAACCACTACTCATCGCAATGCCTACCATGTTAGGATCGGAGCAGCACTAAGAGGGGGGGTGAATTAGTGCAGCGGATTAAAACGTTAGTTTTGGAAACTTTTTCGTACGATAAAAACCGAACTCAGAAGTTCTTAACTTGAAAGCATGTTTATAAATGTGTACAGCAAAAGTAATGAGGAAGTAAAGCACTTATAAAGATTTGCAGTAAGGTAAAGTGAAATAAGTAAATGCAAACCACCTGACACACTGTCACTGGCGATACCACCACTTGTAGCCTGACATTGGATAGTACCACCACCTGACACACTGTCACTGGGCGGTACCACCGCCTGACAGCCTCGGAGATTGAGTTTTTCAAGTTTCCAACTCACAGGCAGTTCTACCGCCAATTCTAGCGATGCCACCACCTGGCCCAACATTTGGGTCATTGAATGGGCCTCCCAATGAGCCCAAATCACTCCCAATTTAGGCCCAATTGGTCCCTAATTGAGTTGACATTATTTCACCCCAATACTGACTCAATTAGACCTAAAACCTACTTTGATCTAGACAATTATTACAAAGCTCATCAAATGTTATCCGGTTATGTCATTGGTTCAACGCTTCGTCCGATTCTTTGGCGCATCATCATCTCTTATGGCCTATTGCCCAGTCGACTAGTTAACCTCTACAACTCTAATTTCCTTAGCACAATTTTCGCTCTTCTTGGCCTGATGCCCGAATTCTCGGTCGAAGTCTTTTACCGACACGTCGACCGATCCTCCGACTCGACGTCCAATCTTCTGACATGTTCCACTCCGGCCCAACTTGATTCTTCTTGCTTCAATTGTCTCTCCCTAATCAAAGCTTCCTGCATAACTCAAAATGTAAATCAGATAAACACTATCAATTGGTTTCATCATCAAAATCTGAGATTCAACACTTCCATTGCGTATATAATGTCGCCCTTAGATTTTCCTATAGTGGTATCAGAGCTAGGTTGTTTGAGAGAAAGATTGGTTGTGAACTGTGTGTGTTATATTTTAGAAAAGCTTTTGACGTCAAAATCGTTGACGTAAAAGGCGAGAGAGGGTAGCAATTATTGCTGCCCTCGCAGGTTGGCTAATGGTTGCTTGTAGCCTTGGCCAAGGCCTAGGCACCTGCTTGCAAGTGGCCGATGACTAATAGCCAGCTGCTTGTGGATGCTACGCCTGCGAGGCCAACGTCGCCTACGGGCACTAAGCTCGTGGGCAGAACTACCCGCAAGGGCACCCGCCCCATGAGGGTAGCACCGCCTGCGAGCAGTTGCAGCATCGCTTACGGGTGTTGTGCCAGTAGGCAAAGAAGCCCATGGAGGCAATAGCGTTTGCAGGCATTGAGCCCGTGAGGGCAGCAACGCTTGCATGGGTGCAACGCCCGTAGGCATTAGGCTTGCGGGTTGGATCACCCGCAACTATAGCGGCACCTGCAGGCACTGCATCTGTAGGCAGAAGTGCCCGTGGAAGACATGGCACCTGCGGGCACTACGCCCATGGGAGGAGCACCGCCCGTAAGCAGAGGCAGTCCCCTCGCACCCTACAATGGCTACTGCCAGTAGGGTGGCGGTGATAGGGAGAAGGAAGGGAACTAGGGTTTTTCGAGGCAAAAGATAGTTTTGCCCATTAGAATTTTAGAAATTTTAAGTTTTGTCCTTTTTGTTTAGATTACCAAATTGCCCTTCACAATTCAAAAAATTTCCTACATGCCCCAATTTCAAAAAATATTAATTAATTAAAATTTTTAATTATTATTATTATTATTATCTAATAGTCCTACATGATGATGATGTGTACATGTGATGTATTATGTGGATGGATGATCATGAATCATATGATGTGTGTATATATGATGTGATTATTATTATTATTATTATTATTGAGGCCTACGAGTATTTGTTTTTCTTGTTTATTATTAGGTCTGCATACCTATAATTAAATTATAATCATATGAGGAGACACAATAGGAGCATGGAGATGCCGACGGAACCGACAAGGATAAGATGGATGATCATAGGGCATGGAGATGCACTGCTGCACACATAGATCTTCATGTTAGTGATTAGGCTCACTGGCTCGGGTTTGATCACAATAGGTTGTGGTTCATGATCATCTAGTGTGATTGCTCATATGATGTGTGATTGCTTATACACCTACCAGATATGTGTATATATTTGCATGCGATGTAGATGTATATTAAATATGTATATGTGTGACACATCATATTAGGAGGCCAAATCAAAATCTCCTCTCTCGATAATACTAAGTCAGTAAATGTGAGACAATTAGATTGACTCATGTGGCCTTCCATCGTTATAGGTAGGGACTGTAACATCTTTTATTTTTAAAAAAATTTTAAGGGCTTATTTGTAATGTAGGGACTTAAATGTAATATTAAAAATTTGATATGATTTATGAATGATTCATATTAAGTTAAAAAAAAAATTGATGGACATGTGTCACTAGCTAACCTAAGGATGGTGTCATCTATGTTTGTTCTATGAATGACACATAAGCCTTTTTCATGCTTGCTTGCCACCTTGCAATCCTTATGCTAGCCAAAGCTAAAGCATTATAAGAGAAACTAGAAAAGGGAAATCTATATCCAACATAGGATTAAGAAGAGAAGGGAAGAGGAATTGAATTGAAGAGGAAGAAGCTTTGCTTTGGCTTGAGGTTTTGCATCAATTCCCCACATTTGATAATCATATTTGTTTAAGGCAAGTATTCTAACCCCTTCCGATAAAAATCTTGATCTCTGATTTCATCTTAATTCTGAAAATTTTAGAAGATTTTGGCTTCATATATGATATTTCTATCATTTGGAAAAAAAACAATGAATATGGAATTTTTAAAGATTTGACCTTTATGTATTATTCTAGCCATTACTTTCTGCATCGATTTTGGATTTAGAAGAAACTAAATTCATCCAAAAATAGATTCATAGCTCTCTTTTTTTATACCAAGTTTGATAAATTTAGAGTCTATGTACCTACCCAAACTATTATTTCAACTGACCCTATGAAATCTGTAAAATAGAGACTATCGATTTTTACCTTTCAATACTCTCTTAATTATAACTCTATGTTGAAAACTTTAATTTATACAAAATATAATTTATCAAAAATTAAACTCATAAATATTTCTATGTATATCTGATTTGAATGATTTGGAGCATAAATTCCTATTGAATCATCTATTCTAATCAACTCTATGAATTCTGCAAAACAGATATAATGTTCTTTGACCTTTGGTTACTAAATTATTTATAACTCCTTGTTGGAAACTCCTATTTATACAATACTTATTTATCTAAAAATAGATTAATACATCTTTCAAATGACCTCTATTATGTACAAATTGGAGTATACTTGGTTATCCAAATAATTCATGAAATGTGTCTCTCAAATTTTGTTAAAATCGAGCTTTGGTCGATTTCACCTATTCTTATTTCATCTCTTTGGAAATTAATTTCTGCTAAAATCCTTACTTCAGTTGAGCTTTACATTATTACTTCAAATTCATATATACTCTTGTCCTACAAGTATTTGCATACCTGAATCTATTATGTAAACTTCATGTTTGTATCGTAATGTTTCATATAGGCACATGCATTTTGTTGTTCCGCATGTGTTTCCGATATGTCCCAATTTTATTATTTACAATACCCTTTAATACTCTAGTATTTATAGAATAATTTGAATCTTTGCTCGAAATGGTAAACGGATTATTTAGACCTTTGCCAAAAATGATAAAGGGTATGTGCTTAGAGCCCGCGATGCTCTACATTATGTTTGGTGATCATTCAGAAATGGATGGACCATATTATGTTATGATCTCACTTCACCATCTATATATTTGATATGATATCCAGAGCTTTGGTTATATGCCTCTATATGTGCTTTGGATAAGAATGAAATATATGCAACGTCAAATACGAAGTTTGAGCTTCTATTTCATATTTATTTTTTGATATATTTTGAAATATTTCTTATGCTTCTGAAACATTTCATATATCATTGATATACTCCGAAATATTTCATATGCCATTGATATATTCCGAAATATTTCACACGCTATTGATATACTCCGAAATGCTTCATATGTTATTGATATGTTCCAAAATATTTTATGCCTCATTGATTTGCTCTGAAATGTTTTATATGTCATTGATATATATCGAAACATTTCATATATCTTTCATATGCTCCGAAATGCTTCATATATTATTGATATGCTCCGAAACATTTCATACATCATTGATATGTTCCAAAATGTTTCATTTGTTATTGATATGCTCCGAAATATTTCATATGCCATTGATATATTCTAAAACATTTCATATTCCATTGATATGCTCCAAAATGCTTCCTATGCTATTGATATACTCCAAAATGTTTCTTATATCATTGATATACTCTGAAATACTTCTTATGCCATTGATATGTTCCGAATATGCCCTTGATATGCTCTGAAGTGTTTTATATGCTATTGATATACTCTGAAACATTTCATATACCATTGATATGCTCTGAAATATTTTATATGTTCTTGATATGCTCTAAAACATTTCATACGCCCTTGATATGCATGCTTGAAATATTTCATATGCTATTGATATGCTCTATAACATTTCATACGCCATTTATATGCTCTGAAATATTTCATATGTCATTGATATGCTCTATAACATTTCATACGCTATTGATATGCTCCGAAATGTTTGATATACTATTGATATGTTTCAAAACATTTCATACGCCATTGATATGTTCCGAAATGCTCCTTACATTAATGATACGCTCCAATTAGTCCTTACTCCCTTGTTATAAACAAAACATTCTTCGAATGAAATGACATTGTAATTCTGCATTCGTTGAGTAGCTATCTATGAACTTTTGTATCCCAACCTTGTATTTGGTACCTTATTTGTTTGAAACTGTCCTCTTTCGCTATGGATATATTAGTTGCTTGCTGCGCTCTATATGCTCACTCCATTACTATATAAATTTTTCAAGATAGCTTGTTGCTCGCTAGAATGTTTAAATTGAGATGCAGTAGTGGAAAGCTAGAAAACTTTGGGCAAACCTTTTATGGATAATATGTTTTTTATTGTATAAGTACACTTGGTGTCTAATAAAATGTTGATGGTAAATCTAAACTTATGAGTTTTGTAAAAGTTTAAAGGACCTCTCATGTTTAGGATTTTGGAGTGTTAAGTTTAATTTGTGCAATGATATGAACAATGGTAAATATTGGTTTTTGTGATTATATAGAATACTACACTTGTGGATTTATGAGGTAGTTATTGTCTTGGTGAGTTATCTTTAGATTTTATTATTCATCGAGTGATGTGATATATGATTTTAAATTGCATAGGTTTTATGAATTGAGGAATTATATATGTGAATGACTTGAATGTTTTCTTAGTGTCCTCAAATGTGTGTTTGGATCTTGAAATAGATTGTTGATAAAAATCTTAATATTATCGATTTAAGACAGGGTCACACCTTTTGAATGTGATAATTCGGGGGATGCGTGACAGAGACCGATTCTCGACGTAGGTTAAGTTGGTCGAATCCCTCGAGGCTCACCTATATCGTGATTCACTATCTTGCCTATAACATAGAGATGTCATCGGTGACTTCAGGATGTGCTATGCTTGATCGAGTCCCTCGAGGGTATATCATCGAATCAGACTCATCTTGTAATGATGGTGTTGACTAACAGAATATTATGGTTGGTCGAGTCCCTCGAGACCATAGTGGTTCAGAGGCCGAATAAGATAGGAATCATAAGGAGTTATGATTGGCAAGAGTTGCCTACCTTTCCAGGCTTAGTGTGATTGGTTGAGTCCCTCGAGGCTATGTTAAAACGTCGATTGGATCCTGATCCCTACTAAAGATCCATTGAGGGTCTCCGATTCACATACCGGAGGGAGTTATGTGTTTCGTGAGAAAATAGTGGGAGTAGATTAAGATAGAAGTTCATATCTTGATTGTTTATTTTTTTACAAAATCTGCATGTTATTTATTTCTGTTACATCTTTATTTTTAGAAATATCGCTTTCAAATCCTTTACGTGGCATACTTGATGTCAATTGTCTCACTGGTTCAAATTATATGGATTGGCTCCATAACTTGAGAACTATTTTCACAATGGAGAAAATCACATATGTCCTTGATATAGTGATGCCTATGCTCGAGAAAAGGGCAAGCGAGGATGAGATTGCTCGCTATGTGAAGTATATAGATGACTCCAATCTTGCTCAGTATTACATGTTAGGCTCCATAACTCCCGAGTTACAGAGATAACATGAAAAGATGGATGCCAGATCCATTCTCTTATATGTCCGCAACCTGTTTGAGGAACAAGGAATGACTCAATAATATGAGATATCCAAGAGCCTCTTCCATGCTAGGATGATTGAGGGGACACTAGTTCAGAACCATGTCCTCAAGATGATTGAGTGGATAGAGAAACTCACAAGTCTGAGAATGGTCCTAGGGATAACTAGTGTGTGGATCTTGTGTTTCAGACCCTACCATATTCCTTTTCATAGTTAATAATAAATTTTAATATGAACAAACTTGAAGTGACTCCCCTTGAGCTCCTCAATATGTTGAGAGAGGCAGAGAGCACTATCAAGAAAAAGAAGCTAGTTCTCTATACTAATGAGATCAGAAAGAAAAGGAAGGCAAAAAAGTCCCTTAAGAAGGGTAAGGGTAAGGGCAGACCGGGTAAAACAAAGGTTGCTAAGAAGGACTCGACAAAGGACAAAAATCGGTAATTCCACTATGATAAAAATGGGCATTGGAAGAGGAACTGCAAAGAGTACCTTCCAAAGAGGGCAAAACAAAAACTTGAAGAAGTTTCAGGTACATTCATGACCAGTCTCTATTTGTCAGACTCTTATGATAACACATAGGTATTAGATACCAGTAGTGCTTATCATATTTGTAATTCATTGCAGGTTCTGATAAGAACTAGGAGATTAGTGAGAGGCAAGACGGATCTCAAGATGAGCAATGGAACAAAAGTTACTGTAGTATCTGTTAGCGAGGTCACCCTACATCTGCTTGGTGGAGTTATTATTGCATTGGATGCATGCTATTTTGTTCCTTCTATTATCAAAAATATTATTTCTATTTCATGTTTGACAGTTAGTGGATATAAATTAGTTTTTGAGAATAATGATTATTTAATATTATTAGATGATGAGATCATCACAAGAGGAACATTGCATAATGGTTTGTTAATACTAGACACTACTCCACATATCATGAATACATGTGTGTCTAAGAGGAAATGGGATTAGGTGAATAGTACATACTTGTGGCATTGTAGGCTAGGTCACATCCATGAGGGAAGGATTCAAAAGTTGCTAAATGATGGATATCTAGATCCATTTGACTATGAGTTATATGTAACTTGCGAGCCTTGCCATCATGGAAAACTGACTATCTCTCCTTTTAATGGAATTGGATAAAGAGCCACTGAGCTGTTGGAACTCATACATAGTGATGTATGTGTTGGGTAATCTTGGGAGCGACATCACATGCGTAGCGGAAGAACAGAAAACAAAATCCCTAATTTCCTTAAAATTTGTTCGTCTCATGCAAAGATTGATGTGTAAAATCCATGAAACTTAAAACTACGTATAGAATAGATTGTGCTACCTAGGGAGATCGTATATCCCTGAATCCTTGCAGATCTCTAGGAGAGGGTGAAGGAGGTCAAGCGCCCTCCTCTCTAGCGGTAATCCACACAATAGGGCTGCGACAATACTCCTCAAAACTCCAGGCTGCTCTCAGGTGGAGAGGGGGAGGAGAATATGAGAGGCAAGCAAAGGCTCTAGCCTATGAACCATTGAATCCCTCCTATTTATAGAGGTCCCCTATCAGCTTAACCTTAATGGATCCTCCCCTATTGGGTATTGGAACTCCATCAAACTACCTAAGCCTCTTAGATTAGTGGATCTCTATATAATAATCTCTTATGGGCTCTTATTGGATTTCATCCATAGGATCCAATAATTCAGGGGTTTATTAGATATCCAATAAGATATGGGCTCCAGCGGATATCTCATATCCAAACCTCTATTCATCGTAATGCCTACTATATGTGTGTGATCCTCTAGGCATATCAAGCTGGCGATGAGTCATACCTATCAGAACTCCTTCTAGTTCAATGAATTATTATCTCCATAATAATTTACTTGACTCATCGACTACGGACATACTAAGCCGCTACGCCGCAGTCCCCAGATGATATAGGTGAATCCAAACCATTGGACATGTCTGTCCTCAGTTATGGTGTGCCTATAGTCCCTCATCCATCTAATATCTCAAAGATCGTATATTGGGCATGGTGTTGTCAGACTCATACGGTTTCGACTCGAGTCTCACTCTAATTGGATTCTCCCGGAGAACTCTTTCTCTCTCAATCTGAATGACCCTAGCTAGGGATTTGTCTGAGCAAGAACACATGGGATATTCCTCTCATGACACCGAGAGTGGATGATCCTCTATCGACACTCAATAGCCCTCATAAGGTTGATTGCCACTCCCGATGACCGGCTGTACTAGATTTGGGACATCCAAACCTATAAGTCCAATATCAAAGAGTGGAGCACTCATACAGGACATCCTTGGTATCTCAAGTCTAAGGACTAGATACACCACTCGAACTACAGAATCACGGTTTGACAATAAGGCATCATCAATCATTCGGCATTCCTTAAGCGAATCAATCAGTGAACTCATTCTCTAATGAGCACTTGAACTGTATCCCTAATGTCCCCACATGAGCAGCTATGAGACCAACTGCATCCATCATATGGATGAGTATACAGCACACCAGTCTGTCTAGTTATCTCGATGTCCCTCTCGAGTAACCTGTGATCGGGATTATTTAGTATCTGTGTTTAAAGGCGAATCGGTCTCATTATCGTGATCTTATCACGATCTAATTTACATTGCATAGATCTAAGGACATCACAATATATACATACATATATACAATATTTAATATAAAGTAATAAATGTCAAAATATAATAAGCGAAAAAGACTATGTGTCAAGTCACACGTGCCATCACTTACATGATTGGCTTGTCGAGCACATATGACTAGCAATCTCCTACTTGACCTAAAGCCAATCACCTATGTGTCTGATCCCCATCAGACCCCTATGACGCTTAAAGATAATCTAAGATAATAGCTTTGTCAGTGGATCTGCAATGTTATCTTCGGATGAAACTCTTTCTACTACTACATCTCCTCAGGTCATGATCTCTCTAATAAGCTAGAACCTCCTCAAGACACTTCTAATGAGACCCGGGTTCCTTTATTTGAGTAATCGCCCCGTAGTTGTCGCAATATAAGGGAATTGACTCCTTGCTGCCTAGCATGACTCCCAAATCTATGATGAACTTATTTATCCAAACTCCCTTCTTTGCTGCCTCTATTGAATCAATGTACTCCGCCTCTACGGTCGAGTCAGTAGTAATATCTTGCTTGAAACTCTTCTAGCATACTACTCCATTCAGGGTATACACATACCCTGAATTCGACTTGCTATCATCGATATCGGATTAGAAACTCGAGTTTGTGTAGCCTTCAACCCTAAGGCTACTATCTCCATATACTAGTAAAAGATCCTTAGTCCTTCTTAAATACTTAAGGATACACTTTGCTTTCCAATGCTCTAAGCCTGGATCCGCTTGATACTTGCTCGTTGTTGAATCTCGGATTTTGATGATAAAGTAAATTGTCATTTGTTTATCTAATATATATGTGGAGATAAGTGTGCAGGATTAACGTTTCATCGGAAGTCAAGACCAAGATCACGTTGGGAGTTCGAGAGTTCGTCGGAAGTCCGAATGTTTCATCGGAAGTTCTACGAGAACCATCCGAGAAGTCCAGGAGTTTGCCAAAGAAGCTCATCAGAACTCGCCAAGAAGATCATCGCAAAGTCTAGGAGCTTGCCGGGAGTCCACCGGAGCATCGCCGAGGGTTTGTTGGATGTTCGCCGGAAGCTCGCCTAAAGAAGCAATTGACACATCGAAACATGAATTGCAGTAATGATGTCTTAATTATCATAGTTAGTATGTAGATTAAGTTAGAATTGGGAGGTGATCTCACAAATTTAATCAGGAGCCAACTGGGCCCTTAATAGACCCAAATTAGGCCGAATGGAACAACCCATTTGGACCCAGAATTCTTGGCCGGCGGTGGCACCACCCAGGAGACTCGATCTCCTAGGAATTCTGGGCGATGGCACCGCCCAGATTGGGCGGTGGAACCACTGGCAGTTATTATTGCCAACGATGGTATCGCCTTTGTCAAGTGGTGGTACCACCCTTGTCAGGCGGTGGTACCGCCAGAGCTTGGTCTCTGAGCTCTGCCAGGCGGTGGTACCACCCAGACTGAGCGTTAGTACCACCCAGTGTCAGGTGCTAGGCGATGGTACCACCCAGTTATGGTGGTGGTACCGGCAGGACCCCGGAAATCCGAGAATATACACTTTTAAGCTCCATTTTTAAACTCATTAGGGCCTATATAAACCTCACCCTTTCCTACATGAAAGGGTACCGAATGAGTATTTAAGGGCTTAAAAGTGTTGTAAAAGCTAGAGTTCTCCTCCTTCTTTCTTCTAAGTGTTGAGATTATTCGAGAGAGGAGTGAAAAACTTGTAAGGGTTGTCTCCTAAGCCCGTCAAAAGGAGAAAAGCTGTAAAAGAGTGGTTAGCCTTCGCTTATCGAAGGAAGGCCACTAGTGGATGCCGGTGACCTCATCGGAGGAGGAAGCTGAAAGTGGATGTAGGTCATGATTGACCGAACCACTCTAAAATCTCGGTTTGCATTTTCTTTGAGCATCATTCTTTACTGTAAATCTCTTTAATTGTTTACTACCTTCAAGCTATCTTTACACTCATACTTCACCTTCAAAGTTAAGCATTTTTTAGTTCAGTTTTCAACATACGAAAAGATTTTTCGAAACCGATATTTTTATCCACTGTACTAATTCACCGCCCTCTTAGTGCGTTCCTGATCCTAACAATTGGTATCAGAGCAAGGTTCACTCTCAGTTGGATTAAAACCCAAGAGAGATGGCATTTGCCGGAAACTAAGAGGGTCTATTACATGTCCGCCCATGTTCAATGAGACGGATTACACCTATTGGAAGACTCGAATAAGGATCTTCCTTATTTCCATGGATTTTGAGCTTTGGAATATTGTAGAAAATGAATTTCAAAAGTCTTCTCCTCCAATGATCGATTGGAATGAATTGGAGAAGAAGACTTTCGCTCTAAATACAAAGGCTATGAATGCCTTATTTTGCGCACTAGATAAAAACGAGTTCAATCGTGTTTCAATTTGTGAAACTATATTTGATATTTGGCATACACTCGAAGTGACTCACGAAGGCACGAGTAGAGTGAAAGAGTCAAAAATCAACCTTTTAGTACATTCTTATGAACTTTTTTGAATGAAACCAAGTGAGACCATAGGAGACATGTACACCCATTTTACGGATGTCATCAATGGTCTAAAAGGACTCGGTAAAAGTTTTCAGATTTCGAGCTCGTTTTACGGTAAGATCCCTTCCAAAGAGTTGGGACCCTAAAGTCACGATGATTCAAAAGACCAAAGATTTAAACAACTTTCCTCTTGAAGAATTAATTGGGTCACTAATGACCTATGAAATGACATGCAAAGCTCATGAAGAGTATGAGGACACCCTTCCAAAGAACAAGAAGGATATGGCACTTATAACTCAAGAAGACCACTTGAGAGAAAACTCAAGTGATGAGGACTTTAATAATGACTTGGCACTTTTAACAATGAAACTCAAAAATTCATTAAAAGAAATAAATTTGGAAATGACACTAAAAATAAATTTGAACCCAAAAAGGACCAAATAATTTGCTACGAATGCAAGAAGCCGGGACACTATAAAAGTGAATGTCCCCAAGCCAAGAAGAGAACACCAAAGAAGAAGGTGCTCAAAGCAACATGGGATGACTCAAGCACATCCAAAGAAAAGGAGCATAACACCGAGCAAGTTGCTCATTATGCACTAATGGCCATTGGAGAGGAGGTAACAAATTTAATTGATCCAGATTTATCATTTGATGAATTATTAAATGCTTTCCATGATTTATTTGATGAATGCAAAACAATTAGTAGAAAATATAAATTATTAAAAAAGGAGCATGATACTCTTGTTAGTAATTTTGATAAATTAAAAATTGAGTATAATGATAGTTTAGCTCCATGTACGAAATGCTATGATTTAGAAATAATTCAAAAGGAGAACTTGCTACTCAATGATACCTTGAAGAAATTTGAGGTTGTTAGCAAGTCCTTGAATATGATCCTTACCAATAAGGGTCACGTTCATAAAAGAAGTAGAATCGGATTTGTGAGGAGCTCTCACCAGAATCCAACCACCTTCATTAAAGGCTCTATCTTGCATATTTCGCACCAAAACAAATGCAACTTTTGTTGGAAACATGGACATAGAGCTTATCATTGTCCATTCAAGAAGGTTAGTCCATAATATTTTTGATAATTGAAGGAACAAATAACATACATCTAATGCAATAATACCTCCACCAGGCAGATGTAGAGCAACCTCACTAATAGCTACTGTAGCAACTTTTGCTCTATTGCCCACTTGAGGTCTATCTTGCCTCTCGCCAATCTGCTAGACCTTGCTAGGACCTGTAATGAATTGCAAATATGATAAGCACTACTAGTATCCAATACCCATGTTTAATCATAAGAGTTTGACAAATAGAGACTTATCATGAATGTACCTTGAGCTTCTCTAAGCTTCTGTTTCGCCCTCTCTGCAATGTACTCTTTGTAGTTCCGCTTCCAATGCCCACCTTTGCCATAGTGGAAGCACTGACCTTTGTCCATTGTTGGGTATTTCTTAGCAACCTTTGCTTTACCTGGTCTGCCCTTGCCCTTGCCCTTCTTAAGGGACTTTTCTACTTTCCTTTTTTTTCTGGTCTCACCAATGTAAAGAACTGGCTTCTCCTTTTTGATAGTGCTCTCTGCCTCCCTCAACATATTGAGGAGCTCTGGGAGAGTCACCTCAAGCTTGTTCATAATAAAATTTATTATGAACTGTAAAAAGGAATCTGGTAGGGACTAAAGCATAATATCCACACACAAGTTCTCCTTTAGGACCATTCCTATACCTGTGAGTTTCTCTATACACTCAATCATCTTTAGGACATGGTTCTAAACCGGTGTCCCCTTAGTCATCCTAACGCGGAAGAGGTTCTTGGATATCTCATATCACTGAGTCCTTCCCTGTTCCTCAAATAATTTACGAATATGTTAGAGAATGGATCTGGCATCCATCTTTTCATGTTGTCTCTATAACTCAGGAGTCATAAAGCCCAACATGTAACACCGAGCAAGAGTGGAGTCATCAATGTACTTCACGTAGCGAGCGATCTCATCCTCGCTTGCCCCTTCCTTAGGCATAGGCATCATTGTATTAAGGACGTATGTAATTTTCTCCATCGTAAGAAGAATTCTTAAGTTGCGGAGCCAATCCGTATAATTTGGACTAGTGAGGCGGTTGACATTAAGTATGTCACGTAAGAGATTTGAAAGCGATATTTTTTGAAAATAAAGATGCAGCAAAAATGAATAACATGCAGATTTTGTAAAAAAAATAAACAATCAAGATATGGACTTCTATCTTAATATGCTCCCACTATTTAACTTGCAAGTCATGCGACACCCTTAGCATGTGAAACGGAAGTCTCTGGTAGATTTCTAGTGGGGATCATGATCCAATCAACGTCTTAGTGTAACCTCAAGGGACTCGACCAATCATACTAAGCCTAAAAGGTAGGCAACTCTTGCCGATCATAACTCCTTGTGATTCCCATCCTGTTCGGCCTCCGAATCACCATCGTCTTGAGGGACTCGACCAACCATGATGCTTGGTTAAGTCAACACCATCATTACAAGATGAGTCTAATTTGATAATATACACGGCGAGGACATGTGCAGCGGTGGGCGGGGGTGCTGCCCTTGCCTGTGGGCGGTGTGCCCGCAGGCGACGCCACCACTGTGCTAGTCATAGGTGCCTAGCAAGCCAATCACGTGAGTGATGGCATGTGTGTCTTGATACAAAATCTTTTTGCTTATTATATTTTGGCATATATCACTTTATAACTATTGCATATATGCATATATATATATATTTGTGATATCCTTGGATTTGTGCAATAGGAATCGGATCGTGATGAGATCACGATAACGAGATCGATTGACCTTTAAACACAGATCCTAAATAATCCCGATCATAGGTTACTCGAGAGGGACATCGTGATAACCGGACAGACTGGTATGTTGTATACATGTCCATATGATGGATGTAGCTAGTCTCATAGCTGCTCGTGTAGGGACACTAGGGATACAGTACAGGTGCTCATTGGAGAATGAGTTCACTGATTGATCCGCTTATGGAATGCTGGATGGTTGATGATGCCTTATTGTCAGACAGCGATTTCGTAGTCCTAGTGGTGTATCTAGTCCTTAGACTTGAGACTCCAAGGATGTCCTGTATGAGTGCTCCACTCTTTAATACCAGACTTATAGGTTTGGCTGTCCCAGATCTAGTACAGCTGGTCATTGGGAGTAGTAGTCGACCTTATGAGGGATATTGAGTATCGATAGAGGATCATCCACTCTCGACGTCATGAGAGGAATATCCCATGTGTTCTTGCTCAGACAAATCCCTGGCCAGGGTCATTCGGGTTGAGAGAGAAAGAGTTCTCCGGGAGAATCCAATTAGAGTGAGACTTGAGTAGAAACCGTATGGGTCTGACATCACCATGCTCGATATACGGTCTCTGGGATATTAGATGGATGAGGGACTACAGGTACACGATAACTGATGACAGATAGGTCCAATGGATTGGATTCTCCTGTATCATCTAGGGACTACGACGTGGTGGCCTAGTACGTCCGTAGTCGATGAGTCGAGTGAATTATTACAGAGATAATAATTCACTAAGTTAGAAGAAGTTCCGACAGGTATGACTCATGGTCAGCTCGATATTGGGCCTAGAGGATCACACACATATGGTAGGCATTGCAATGAGTAGAGGTTCACATATAAGATATCCGACGGAGCCCTTGTCTTATTGGATACAGATCCAATACCCACTAGGGGGAGATCCATTAGGGTTTGACAGGGGACCTCTATAAATAGGAGGGATTCAGAGCCTCATAGGCTAGAGCCTCTGCTTGCCTCTCCTATTCTCTTCCCCTCTCTACGTCAGAGCAGGCCTGGAGTTTTGAGGAGCATCGTTGTAGCCCTGCTGTGTGGATCACCGCTAGAGAGGAGGACACTTGACCTCCTTCACCCTCTCTTAAGGATCTACAAGGAAACAGGGATATATGATCTCCCTAGGTAACACAATCTACTCTATACGTAGTTTTAAGTTTCGCGGATTTTTGCGCACTAATCTTTGCACGGCGACGAACATCTCTTTGGGAATTGGGGATTTTGTTTTCTTGTTCTTCCGCTACGCATATGATGTCGCCCCCAAGATTTCCCAACAGTGGTATCAGAGCCAGGTTGTACGTGCAATAGATTGGTTTTGAACTACGTGTGTTATGTTTTGGAGAAGCTTTTGACGTCAAAATCGTTGACGCAAAAGCGAAAATAGGCAGCAACTGTTGCTGCCCTTGCTGCCGTCATAGATGGCAGCACTGCCATCTACGTGCAGGTAGGCAGCCTGCAGCAGCAGCCGCAAGGCCGTGCGCATGTAGGCGGGGGCTGCTTACACGTAGGGCCGCAAGCACAGCGGCCACCTGCGCGGGCACTGCAGCCACGCGCAAGGGCAGCGGCGCCTACGGCCGTTGCTCTCGCGTGGTGACGCTCCGTAGGGCAGCGGCGCCTATGGCCACTGCTCCCGCGGGCAAAAACCCCACAGGGGCGACCGCCCAACGAGGCAGCATCGCCTGCGGGCGCTGCCTCGCACGCAGAACTGCCCGCAGGGGCGCCCAACTGCAAGGGCAACGCTGCCAGTGGGCGTGCTGCCTGCAGGCGAGGGCAGAGACCCCGCCCTCCACCGTACAGTCCGCCGCCAACAGGGTGGCGGCAGCGGCGACAACAGCAGCAACAAGGGAGGATGAGGGCATTAGGGTTTTTTGGGCAAAAGGATAGTTTTGCCCCTCGGAATTTAATAAATTCCAGTTTCTATCTTTTGTCTAAATTATGACTAGGAATTAAGAAATTCCCTATATGTCCCTGATTTCATAAAATATTAATTAATTAAAAGGTTTAGTTGATTACTATTTTTATTATTATCTAGTAATCCTACATGATAATGATTATTTATACATGTGATGTATGATGTGTGGACGAATGATCATGGACCGTGTGATGTGTGTACTTATGATTATTATTATTGGGGTCTGCGAGCCTCCATTATATTTCTCGTTTATTGTCGGGCCTGCATGCCTATAATTAAGTTGTAATCACATGAGGAGGCACAACGAGAGCGTGGATGCGATAGCAGGACCCACAAGACGGACGATCGTGATGCATGAAGATGCATCGAGATGTCGACGAAATCGATGAGGACGAGATGGACGATCACAGGGCATGAAGATGCACCGTTGCACACATAGATCTTGATGTGAGTGATTAGGCCCACTGGCTCGGACATAATCACATTAGGTTGTGGTCCATGATCATCTGGTATGATTGCTTATACATATACTAGATATGTATATATATTTGCATGCGATGTAGATATATATTAAATATGTATATGTGTGACATGTCATATTAGGAGACCAAATCATAGAAACATCACTCACAATAATATTAAGTCGGTAAACGTGAGGCAATTAGATTAACCCACGTGGCCTTCCATCGTTATAAGTAGGAACCGATTCCTAGTGTAGGTTGAGTTGGTCGAGTCCCTCGAGACTCACCTATATCGCGATTCGCTATCTTGCTTACGACAAAGAGATATCACCGGTGACCTAAGGACATGGTATGCTTGGTCGAGTCTCTCGAGAGTATATCATTAAATCAGACTCATCTACCGAGCATCATGGTTGGTCAAGTCCCTCGAGACCATGGTGATTCGGAGGCCGAACAGGACGAGAATCACAAGGAGTTACGATCGGCAAGAGTTGCCTACCTTTTAGGCTTAGTATGACTGGTCGAGTCCCTCGAGGTTACACTAAGACGCTGATTGGATCTTGATCCCCACTAGAAGTCTGCCGGAGACTTTTGTTTCACGTGCTAAGGGTGTGCGTGACTCACTAGTAAAATAGTGGAAGCATATTAAGATAGAAGTTCATATTTTAGTAGTTTATTTCTTGCCAAATCTGTATGTTATTCATTTCTGCTGCATCTTTATTTTAGAAAATGTCGCTTTTAAATCCATTACGTGGCATACTTGATGTCAACCGCCTCACTGGTCCAAATTATACGGATTAGCTCCGTAACTTGAGAATTGTTCTCACGGCGGAGAAAATCGTATACGTCCTTGATACATTGATGCCTATGCCCAAAGAAGGGGCAAGCGAGGATGAGATCGCTCGCTACGTGAAGTACATTGATGACTCCACTCTTCCTCAGTGCTATATATTGGGCTCTATGACTCCTGAGTTACAGAGACAACATGAAAAGATGGATGCCAGATCCATTCTCCTACATGTCCGTAAATTGTTTGAGGAATAGGGAAGGACTCAGCGATATGAGATATCCAAGAGCCTCTTCCGTGCTAGGATGACTGAGGGGACACCGGTTCAGAACCATGTCCTAAAGATGATTGAGTGGATAGAGAAACTCACAAGTCTAGGAATGGTCCTAGAGGATAACTTATGTGTGGACATTGTGCTTCATTTCCTACCAGATTCCTTTTCACAGTTCATAATGAATTTTAATATGAACAAGCTTGAGGTGACTCTCCCAGAGCTCCTCAATATGTTGAGGGAGGCAGAGAGTACTATTAAGAAAGAGAAGCCAGTTCTCTACACTGGTGAGACCAGAAAGAAAAAGGAAGGCAGAAAGGTCCCTTAAGAAGGGAAAGGGCAAGGGCAGACCAGGTAAAGCAAAGGTTGCTAAGAAAGACCCAGCAAAGGACAAAGGCCAGTGCTTCCACTATGGCAAAGATGGGCACTGGAAGAGGAACTACAAAGAGTACCTTGCAGGAAGGGCAAAACAAAAGCTTGATGAAGCTTCAGGTACATTCATGATCAATCTCCATTTGTCAGACTCTTATGATAACACTTGGGTATTGGATACCAGTAGTGCTTATCATATATGTAATTCGTTGCAGGTTCTGGCAAGGCTTAGGAGACTAGAGAGAGGCGAGATGGACCTCAAGATGGGTAATGGAGCAAAAGTTGTTGTAGTAGCTGTTGGCGAGGTCGCCCTACATCTGCCTGGTGGAGCTTTTATTACATTAGATACATGTTATTTTGTTCCTTCTATCTCCATTTCATGTTTGACAGTTAGTGGATATAAATTAGTTTTTTAGAACAATGGTTGTTCGATATTATTAGATGATATGATCATCACGAAAGGAACATTGCATAATGGTTTATTTATGCTAGACACTACTCTACATATCATGAATATAAATGTATCCAAGAGGAAACGAGATGAGATGAACAGTGCATACCTGTGGCATTGTAGGCTAGGTCACATCCATGAAGGAAGGATTCAAAAGTTGCTAAATGATGGATATCTAGATCCATTCGACTATGTGTCATATGCAACTTACGAGCCTTGCCTTCGTGGAAAACTGACCAACTCTCCATTTAGTGAAACTAGAGAGAGAGCCACTGAGTTGTTGGAACTCATACATAGTGATGTATGTGGACCCATGTCAACTCATGCCATTGGTGGTTACTCCTACTACATTACCTTTACTGATGATTTCTCAAGATATAGATATGTGTACTTAATAAAGTACAAGTCCGAGGCCTTTGAGAAATTCAGAGAGTATAAGAATGAGGTGGAGAACCAGACTGGAAAGAGTATCAAAACTCTTCGATCAGATCGAGGAGGTGAGTACTTAAGTACAGAGTTTCTTCAGTTCCTTAAGAACCATGGGATATTATCCCAATGGACACCTCCTTATACACCTCAGCTCAATGGTGTCTCTGAAAGGAGAAATCGTATACTATTAGACATGGTACGGTCCATCATGAGTTTCGTTGGCCTACCCATCTCATTCTGGGGATATGCCCTAGAAACCGTAGCTTACCTTCTGAATAGAATTCCAACTAAGTCGGTAGTGTCTACACCATATGAGATATGGAAAGGGAAGAAGCCTGATCTTAAGGTTGTTAAGATTTGGGGCTGCCCTGCCCACGTTAAAAGACACAACCCCGATAAGTTAGAATCGAGGACAGAGCGATGCAAATTTATGGGATACCCCAAGGAAACTTATGGGTATTATTTCTATCATCTAGAGGACCAAAAAGTCTTTGTAGCTAAGAGAGCAGTGTTCCTTGAGAAGGAATACATTCTTAGCGAAGATAGTAGGAGCATGATAGAGTTGAGCGAGGTTGGAGAACAAAGCTCAAGCACCACTCTACAGCCCAAGTCTGTTCAGGTACCTAATACATAAGTTTCAACTTTACATAGGTCTAACAGAGTATCCCATCCTCCTGAGAGATATGTGAGACATATTAAAAGAGAGGATGTTGAGGATATTGATCCTCAGACCTACGAGGAGGCTATTATGAGTATAGAATCCGGGAAGTAGCAAAAAGTCATGAATTCTGAGATGGATTCTATGTACTCCAATAAGGTTTGGAACCTAGTTGATACGCTCAAAGGTATTGTACCCATAGGTTGCAAGTGGATCTTTAAAAAAAAGATCGGAGTAGAAGGAAAGGTAGAGACCTATAAAGCAAGGCTAATGGCTAAGGGGTATCGTTAAACGCAAGGTGTTGACTATGATGAAACCTTCTCACCCGTAGCAATGCTAAAATCCATCAAAATTCTATTGGCTATTGCAGCATACTATGATTATGAGATCTGGCAGATGGATGTGAAAACTGCATTCCTCCATGGGAACCTCGAGGAGGAGGTGTATATGATACAACCTGAGGGATTCATGCCCAAGAACTACCCAGATAAGGTGTGTAGGTTGCTTAGATCCATTTATGGACTAAAGCAAGCTTCCCGAAGTTGGAACATAAGATTTGATGAGGCAATCAGATCTTATAACTTCGTTAAGAACGAAGATGAGCCTTGTGTATACAGGAAGGTAAGTGGGAGCGCTATCACCTTTTTGGTGTTATATGTGGATGACATCCTGATCATCGGGAATGACGTAGGAATGCTATCCACAGTAAAGGCTTGGTTATCTAGACACTTCTCCATGAAGGACTTAGGGGAAGCATCCTATATCTTGGGGATTCGGATCTATAGAGATAGATCCAAGAGGATGCTTGGCTTGTCCCAATCCAGGTACATAGAAACCATTGTCAAAAGGTTTGGCATGGAAAATTCCAAGAGAGGTCTCATACCAATGAGACATGGGATATCACTTTCTATGAGTATATCCCCAAAGACTCCAGAAGAAAAGGCGAACATGGATATGATACTTATGCCTCAGCAATAGGGTCTATCGTGTATGCCATGCTATGTACTATGCCTGATATAGCGCATGCTTTGAGTGTCACGAGCAGGTATCAGGCAGATCCAGGCTTGGAGCACTGGAAAGTAGTAAAGTGTATCCTTAAGTATTTGAGAAGGACTAAGGATCTTTTACTAGTATATAGAGGTAGTAGCCTTAAGGTTAAAAGCTACACAGACTCAAGTTTTCAATCTGATGTCGATGATAGTAAGTCAAATTCAAGGTATGTGTACACCTTGAATGGAGGAGCAGTATGCTGGAAGAGTTCCAAGCAAGATACTACTACTGACTCGACCACAGAGGCGGAGTACATTACTACATCAGATGCAGCAAAGGAGGGAGTCCGAGTGAAGAAGTTCATCACAAATTTGGGAGTCGTGCCGGGTAGCGAGGAGCCGATCTCCTTATATTGCGACAACAACGGGGCGATTGCTCAAACGAAGGAACCCAGGTCTCATCAGAAATCTAAGCATGTTCTGAAGAGGTTCCACCTTATCAGAGAGATCGTAACCCGAGGAGATGTAGCAGTGGAAAGAGTTCCATCCAAGATAACATTGCAAATCCACTGACAAAGCCGTTGTCTCAAATTATCTTTGAGTGTCACAGGGGTTTAATGGGGATCAGACACATAGGTGATTGGCTTTAGGTCGAGTGAGAGATTGCTAGTCATAGGTGCCCAGCAAACCAATCATGTGAGTGATGGCACATGTGACTTGATACAGAATCTTTTTACTTATTATATTTTGGCATATATCACTTTATAACTATTGCATATATGCATATATATATTGTGATGTCCTTGGATTTGTGCAATGGGAATCGGATCGTGATGAGATCACGATAATGAAATCGATTCACCTTTAAACACAAATCCTAAATAATTTCGGTCATAGGTTACTCGAGAGGGACATCGTAATAACCGGACAGACTGGTGTATTGTATACCCGTCCATATGATGGATGTAACTAGTCTCATAGTTGCTCGTGTAGGGACACTAAGGATACGGTACAAGTGCTCATTGGAGAATGAGTTCACTGATTAATCCGCTTATGGAATGCTAGATGGTGATGCCTTATTGTCAGACAGTGATTCCGTAGTCCTAGTGGTGTATCTGGTCCTTAGACTTGAGACTCCAAGGATGTCCTGTATGAGTGCTCCACCCTTTGATACCAGACTTATAGGATTGGCTATCCTAGATCTAGTACAGCTGGTTATTGGGAGTGGTAGTCGACCTTACAAGGGCTATTAAGTGTCGATAGAGGATCATCCAATCTTGGTTTCATGAGAGGAATATCCTATGTGTTCTTGCTCAAACAAATCCCTGGCCAGGGTCATTCGGGTTGAGAGAGAAAGAGTTCTCCGGGAGAATTCGATTAGAGCGAGACTCGAGTAGAAACCGTATGGGTCTGACAGCACCATGCTCGATATACGGTCTTTGGGATATTAGATGGATGAGGGACTATAGGTACACGGTAACTGAGGATAAACAGGTCCAATGGATTGGATTCCCCTGTATCGTTTGGGGACTACGGCGTGATGGCCTAGTACGTCCATAATCGATGAGTCGAGTAAATTATTACAGATATAATAATTCACTAAGTTAGAAGGAGTTCTGACAGGTATGACTCACGGCCAGCTCGATATTGGGCCTAGAGGGTCACACACATATGGTAGGCATTGCGATGAGTAGAGGTTCGGATATGAGATATCCAACGGAGCCCTTGTCTTATTGGATACAGATCCAATACCCACCATGGGGGATCCATTCGGGTTTGACAGGGGACCTCTATAAATAGGAGGGATTTAGAGCCTCATACGCTAGAGCCTCTGCTTGCCTCTCCTATTCTCTTCCCCTCTCCACCTCAGAGCAAGCCTGGAGTTTTGAGGAGCGTCATCGCAGCCCTGCTGTGTGGATCACCGCTAGAGAGGAGGACACTTGACCTCTTTCACCCTCTCCTAAGGATCTGTAAGGAAACAGGGATATACGATCTCCCTAGGTAACACAATCTACTCTATACGCAGTTTTAAGTTTCACGGATTTTTTCGCACCAATCTTTGCATGGCGACGAACATCTCTTTGCGAATCAGGGATTTTGTTTTCTTGTTCTTCCGCTGTGCACATGATGTCGCCCCCAAGATTTCCCAACACACTGTAGTTGGGCGCACCCATAGGCGGGCGCCCCTGTGGGCAGTTCTACCCGCAGGGGTGTTCCTGCAGCCACTGCCCCCGCGGGCGAGCGTCGCTGCGGGCATTGTGCCCGCAGGCAATATCCGCGGTTGTCGATGCCGCCGCTTGCGTGCCGCAAGCGGCTCTGCCTGCGGCCGGTTAACCGCCTACGGCTACAACTGTGCGCAAGCGGCCTGCTTGCAAGCGCCACCCTTGCGGCCACCGCTGTAGGCGACCTGCCAACACGAAGATGGCAAGCTGCCATCTTCGAGCATAGCAAGGGCAACAACAGTTGCTGCCCTTCCTTACCTATTACGTCAACAATTTTGACGTCAAAATTGTTGTAGCCTTGAGAAGGACTAAGGTATCCTTTAGTACTTGAGAAGGACTAAGAATCTTTTACTAGTATATGGAGGTAGTAGCCTCAGGCTTGAAGGCTACATGGACTCGAGTTTTCAGTCCGATGTCGATGATAGCAAGTTGAATTTGGGATATGTGTATACCGTGAATGAAGGAGCAGCATGCTAGAATAGTTCCAAGCAAATGACTATTGCTGACTCGACCACATTGCTACAACAGAGGTAGTAAAGGACGGAGTCTGGATGAAGAAATTTATCACAGATCTAGGAGTCGTGCTAGGCAACGAGGAGCTAATTCCCTTATATTGCGATAACTACTAGGCAATTGCGTATATATATATATATATATATATATATATATATATATATATATATATATATATATATATATATATATATATATATATATATATATATATATTGATGTCTATGGATCTGTGCAATGGGATTCGAATCATGATGAGATCATGATAATGAGACCAATTCACCTTTAAACACAAATCCTAAATAATCTCGGTCATAGGTTACTCGAGAAGGATATCGAAATAACTGGACAGACTGGTGTCTTATATATCCATCCATATGATGGATGCAACTGGTCTTATAGCTGCTCGTATGGGGACACTAGGGATACAGTACAAGTGCTCATTAGAGAATGAGTTTATTGATTGATCCGCTTACGGAATGCTGGATGGTTGATGATGCCTTATTGTTAGACAACGATTTCGTAGTCCGAGTGGTGTATCTGGTCCATAGACTTGAGATACTAAGGACATCCTATATGAGTACTCCACTCTTTGATACCGGACTTATAGGTTTGGATGTCCCAAATCTAGTACAGCCACTCATCGAGAGTGGCAGTCAATCTTACGAGGGCTATTTAGTGTCAATAGAGGATCATCCACTCTCGGTGTCATGAGACGAATATCTCATGTGTTATTACTCAGACAAATCTCTGGCCAGGGTCATTCGGATAGAGAGAGAAAAAGTTCTCCGGGAGAATCCGATTAGAGCAAGACTCGAGTATAAACTGTATGGGTCTGACAGCACCATGCCTAGTATACGATCTTTAGGATATTAGATGGATAAGGGACTATAGGTATATGGTAATTGAGGATATACAGGTCTAATGGATTGGATTCACTTGTATCGTCTAGGGACTGCGGCGTAGTGGCCTAGTACGTCCGTAGTCGATGAATCAAATGAATTATTATGGAGATAATAATTCACTGAGCTAGAAGGAGTTCTGACAGGTATGACTTACGAATAGCTCGATATTGGGCCTAGAGGGTCACACACATATGGTAGGCATTGCGATGAGTAGAGATTCGGATATGAGATCCGCTGGAGCCCCTATCTTATTGCATATCCAACAAGCCCCTGAATTATTGGATCCTTTGGATGAGATCCAATAAGAGCCCAGAAGAGATTATTGGATAGAGATCCACTAATCTAAGAGGCTTGGGTAGTTGGATGGAGATCCAATACCTAATAGGCGAGGATCCATTAGGGTTAAGTTGACAAGGGACCTCTATAAATAGGAGGGATTCAGTGGTTCATAGGCTAGAGCCTTTGCTTGCCTCTCTTATTCTCCTCCCCCTCTCTATCTTAAAGCAGGCCTGGAGTTTTGAGGAGTGTTATCGTGGCCCTGTTGTACGGATCACCACTAGAGAGGAGGACGCTTGACCTCCTTCACCCTCTCCTAGAGATATGTAGGGATTCAAGGATATACGATTTCCATAGGTAACATAATTTATCTTATATGCGGTTTTAAGTTTCATGAATTTTTGCGCAATAATCTTTACACGATGACAAACATCTTTTTGCTAACTTAGGGATTTTGTTTACTGTGCTTCCGTTGCGCATGTGATTTCGCCCCCATAATTTCCCAACAGTGGTATCATAGCCAGGTTATTCGTGCGAAAGATTGGTTTTGAACTGCGTATTTTGTGTTTTGGAGAAACTTTTGACGTCAAAATCATTTATGCAAAAGAAGAAAGGGCACCAACTATTGCTGCCCTCATAGATGGCAACGTTGCCATCTGCCTGAAGCAGGCTTGCTACCGGCGGTTGGCAGCCTGCGAGGGCTTGCAGCCTACGAGGGCCTGCAGCCCAAGTGCAGACGATGGCACATGCGACCGCTGCTCCCGCGAGCAAAAACCCCGCAGGGGCGACCGCTCGACTGGGCAGCACCGCCTGCGGGCGGTGCCACATGGGCAGAATCACTCGCGGAGGTGGTGGCACCCGCAGGGTAGCCCACCCGAGGGGTACCCACCCGCAAAGGGGGCATCGCCCGTAAGCAGGAGCAGCACACCCCACCGCATAGGGCCGGCACAAGTAGGGTGACGGTAGCTACAGCCCGCAACAAGCAAGGAGAAGGAGAATTAGGGTAGTTTCTGTTAGGATCAAGAGCACTAAAAGGGGGGGGGGGTGAATTAGTGTAGCGGAAAACTTTCGACGATTTAAAACGATGTTCGTATAATAAGAACGATTTCGATATGAAAGTCGATTCGGAAATTGCTTTAACTTAAGATCAAGTAAAGTGCAGTTAAAGTAAAGCTATGGAAGTAGTTGCAGTTAAGATAGAGAACAAAATGTAAATGCAAACCGAGATTTAGAGTGGTTCGGTCAATCTTGACCTACATCCACTTTTGGCTTCTTCCTCCGATGAGGTCACCGACGTCTATTAGAGGCCTTCCTTCAATAGGCGAAGGCCAACCACCCTTTTACAGTTTCACTCCTTTTGACGGGCTTAGGAGACAACCCTTACAGATTTTTCACTCCTCTCTTGAATGATCAAAACTTCTAAGAAAAGAGGGAGAAGAACTTCTAGCCTTTTACAACACTTTTAAGCTCTCAAAATCTCAGAATAAATGCTAAGTTTCGGTGCCCTTTCATGCATGAAAGGGTGGGGTTTATATAGGCCCCAAACAGATTTAAATTTGGAGCTCAAAAATGTCATTTCCCATGTTTTCGGGGTCCTGGCGGTACTACCGCCATAAATGAGCGGTACTACCGCCTGACAGAGCTCGGAGACCGAGCTCGGGCGGTACCATCTCCTGACAGGGGCGGTACTACCGCCCAGTCTCACTCGGAGACTGAGCCCAGGCGGTGCCACCGCCTAACAGGGGCGGTACCATCACCCAGCCTCACTCCAAGACTCGGCTGCTGGGCGGTGCCACCGCCGGCCAGGGAATCTGGGTCCGAATGGGCTGATCCATTCGGCCCAATTTGGGTCTGTCAAGGGCCCAATTGCCCCAAGATTAAGTTAATGGGATCACCTCCCATTTCTAACTTAATCATCATGCTAACTACGATATTTTTCAAGACATTTACTGCAACTTGCTCCGGTGCGTCAATCGCTTCTTCCGTCGAGCTTCCGGCGAACTTCCGACGATCATCCGACGAACCCTCGGCGATGCTCCGGCAGACTTCCGGCAAACTCCTGGACTTGCGACGATCCACTTGGCGAGTTCCGATGAGCTTCTTTGGCAAGCTCCTGGACTTCTCGGATTTGTTCCCGCAGAACCTCCGATGACCGTCCGGACTTCCGTCGAACTCTCGAACCCCCAACGTGATCATAGTCTTCGGCGCAACTCCTGCTGCATGTCTTACTTTCATCGTAGTTAATCCTGCACACTTATCTCAACATATGGATTAGATAACAAATGACAATTGACTTCATCATCAAAATCTAAGATTCAACAATCTCCCCCTTTTTGATGATGACAATCAATTGATAACGGAGTTAACTTTAACTCCCCCTATCTATATGCCATACTCAAGATAAGTCATTCTTGAATTCAAAGCCTTTGAATTCAAGAGACATATTGATATGTTAAGATTGTTTAACCTTATCAATACTTCCATCATGATTCCTATCATGATGTATCTCTCTGAAAATGATGTCAAGGCTTGACATCCATTTTCAAGTTTTACATTTCAAATGTGAATGATAGTAATGGTAGCAATTCATCATATGGTAAGATATCAACATGTAAAATTACGATGCAAGTTCTTGATATCTTAACATAATGCAAATATTTCAAAGTGTTTAGCAATCATTGCATTTCTATCATCAATTTAACATAATTCAAATTCAAATATAGCACTCATAGCATCAATTCATATATTTCTCCCCCTTTGTTATCAACAAAAAAGAGAACGATATAAGCAAATTTTAAACACAAGTGAGTGATTGATAATTTTTCAACAATGAGTGATAGGATACCAATTATACAAACATCTCAAGGAAAGATTAAATCACGCTTTATTTTCACAAGGATCAAGATATGTATGTGAATCAATATCCTTGCAAGTAAAAAATCTTCCTTTTTCAAAATGGAAATTATAAGAGGGAATCATTTTATCAAATCCATTTCTCGAAAATATTTTTCACATTATAAGCCTTTGAAGGATGCATTTGCTAATTGATTACATATGTCAAAAATCAATGATATGAATCAAACTCGATATGACATATGCTTATGAGAGCTACATTAAGTTCGGAAGAGAATAAGGTATCAAGAAAATCCGAAAATAAAATTGAACACTTTCATGTATTCGGACAAGGTTTTGCTATAGATTTTCCAATACAATCATGAAGATAAAACATGCTCATTATCATGGAAATTTTTATATCCAAAACACATAATTTCTAACATATTATTAAGGCATGTAATCATGTAAAATCATTCAAGAAAGTCCGAAAAATAAATTTAATGAGTTCAAGCATTCGGACACATTAACATTCCTAATTCTCTTCTAATGAAATTAAATTGTTCTTCACTTAAAGGCTTTGTAAAAATATCAACTAGTTGATGTTTAATATCAATGAACTCTATAACTATATAATGATTAGTGACATGATCTCGTATAAAGTGATGTCTAATATCAATATGTTTTGTTCTTGAGTGTTGAATGGGATTCTTTGTTAAACATATAGCACTTGTGTTATCACATTTAATGGGAATATTTTTAAGATGAACTTTATAATCTTCTAAGGTGTTTTTCATCCACACAACTTGTGCACAGCATGCACTAGCTGCAATATACTCAGCTTTGGTTGTTGATAGTGCAACCGAGTTTTGTTTCTTAGATGACCAGGAAACAAGAGCATGTCCCAAAAATTGACATGTTCCTGATGTGTTTTTTCTATCTAATCTACATCCAGCAAAATCTGCATCAGCATAAGCAATTAACTCAAACTTCTCGGTTTTCGGATACCATAATCCTAGATTTGTGGTACCTTTAAGATATCTAAGTATTCTTTTAACCGCTTTGAGATGAGATATCTTAGGGTTCGATTGAAACCTAGCACAAAGTCCTACACTGAACATGATATCTGGTCTAGTTACAGTGAGGTAAAGTAAACTTCCTATCATACCCCTATAAGTTTTTTGATCGAAGCTTTCTCCACTTTCATCAACTTCTAACTTAGTGGATGTGCTCATAGGAGTGTTAATAGCTTTTGAGCTTTCCATATTAAATCTCTTTAGCAAATCTAAAGCATATTTAGTTTGACTAATAAAGATGTAATTTCTTAGTTGCTTAATTTGTAAGCCTAAGAAAAAGGTTAATTCTCCTATCAAACTCATTTCAAATTCTAAACTCATGATTTTAGCAAAGGATTCACAAAGAGATTCATTTGTAGAACCAAAGATAATATCATCAACATAAATCTGAACAATGAGAAAATTATTTTCAAAATTCTTGATAAACAATGTAGTATCAACCTTGCCTTTTGTAAAATTATTTTTAATAAGAAAAGAACTAAGTCTCTCATACCAAGCCCTTGGGGCTTGTTTTAAACCATAGAGAGCTTTAGTTAATTTAAACACATGATTAGTGAGGTTATTATTTTCAAATCCGGGAGGTTGTTCAACATAAACTTCTTCGGAAATAAAGCCATTAAGAAAAGTGCTTTTAACATCCATTTGAAATAACTTAAAATTATTATTACTAGCATAGGCAAGGAGTATCCTTATGGCTTCTAATCTAGCCACAGGAGCGAAGGTTTCTTCGTAATCGATACCTTCTTCTTGGTTGAAACCTTTGGCTACTAATCTAGCCTTGTTTCTAACCACGATACCAGATTCATTTTGCTTGTTTCTAAAGACCCATTTAGTACTAATAACTAAATGGTCATTTGACCTAGGAACAAGCTTCCACACCTCATTTCTCTCAAATTGATTTAACTCATCTTGCATTGCAATAATCCATGAATCATCTTTCATGGCTTCATCAATACATTTAGGTTCAATTTGGGAGAGAAAAGCGGCATTGGCACAAAATTCTTTAAGAGAAGAACGTGTTTGAACCCCCTTAGATGTGTCTCCTAGAATTAGCTCCTTAGGATGAGCATCTACATATTTCCAATCCTTGGGTAAGGATGTTTCGGAAGTGGATGCATCCAAGATGCTAGTTGGAGAAGGGGTTTCATTTAAATTCAAAGAATCAAAATTAACATCATCATCAAAATCATTTTTCTTGATTTCGGAAATCTCATTGAAAAAAACATGAATGGATTCTTCTATAATTAAAGTTCTTTTATTGAAGATACGAAAAGCTTTAGAAACCGAAGAATAACTAAGGAAAATTCCTTCCTAAGGCATCTTTTTCATTCAAGATAAAACACTTACACCCAAAAACTTTAAAATATGAAACATTGGGTTTTTTGTTGTTCCACAACTCATATGGAGTTTTGGTGAGTAAGGGTCTTACTAGAACTCTATTCAAAATATAGCATACAGTGTTTACAGCTTCAGCCCAAAAATATTTGGGTAGGCTATGTTCATTCAACATGGTTCTTGCCATTTCTTGTAAATTTCTATTTTTTCTTTCTACTACTCCATTTTGTTGAGGATTTCTTGGAGTAGAGAAGTTATGATTGTATCCATTAAATTCACAAAATTCTTGAAAATCACGGTTTTGAAATTCACCACCATGATCACTTCTAATTGACGAAATCATAGAACCCTTTTCATTTTGGGCAAGTTTGCAAAACTTGGTAAAATATCTAAAGCATTCATTTTTATGTTTTAAAAAATAAGTCCATGTGTATCTACTATAGTCATCTACAATGACGAAAGCGTATTTGCTACCACCTAGACTTGATGTAGAGATAGGTCCAAACAAGTCCATATGGATCAATTGTAAAGGCCTAGAGGTGCTTATTTGATTCTTAGATTTGAAACTACCCTTAATTTGTTTTCCTAATTGACAAGCATCACACACATTATATTTGATGAACTTGATATGAGGAATTCCTCTTACAAGTTCTTTGGATGATATTTGAGTGATTAGTTTCATGCTAGCATGACCTAATCTCCTATGCCAAAGCCAAGCATCCTCATTCAAAACCGAGAAACACATTTCATTACAAAGATCATTGATGTCAATAGTGTATATGTTATTTTGTTTTAATGCAATCATAGATGTGTTTTGTGTGGTTTTTCAATGATGCAAGCATTAGATTCGAATTTGACAACATATCCTTTATCACACAATTGACTAATGCTCAAGAGGTTATGTTTTAAACCATCAACTAACAAAACATCTTCAATAAAGAAGTTGGATTTGTTACCTATGGTTCCTTTGCCAATGATTTTACCCTTGTTGTTGTCTCCGAAGGTGACATAGCCTTCGTCTATGCTAGTGAGTTTAGAGAATTGAGATGGATCTCTGGTCATATGCCTTGAGCATCCACTATCAAGGTACCATCTCTTGCTCCTAGCTTGTGATGATGTATGTTTCTACAAGAAAGGATGATTTTTAGGTACCCATTTACTTTTGGGTGCCTCAAACATTGATCTAAATTGTTTATCATGTTGCATAGAATTTATCGTGGTTCCTTTAGGAACCCAAATCAATTTGTTTGGACTAACTTTCTTGAGTGGACAATGATAAGTTCTATGTCCATGTTTGTAACAAAAGTTGCATTTGCTTTGGTGCCGAACATATAAGATAGGGCCTTTAATGAAGTTGGTTGGATTTTGGTGAGGACTTCTCACAAATCCGATTCCACTTCTTTTAGGAACATGACCCTTATTTGTAAGGATCATATTCAAAGACTTGCTATCAACCTCGAATTTCTTCAAGGTGTCCTTAAGTAGCAAGTTCTCCTTTTGGAGAGTTTCTAGATCATGACATTTTTTACATGGAGCTAAACTATCATGATATTCAATTTTTAATTTATCAAAATTACAAGTAAGACTATCATGCTCCCCTTTTAGCAATTTGTATTTTCTACTAATAGTTTTGCATTCATCAAATAAGTCATGGAAGGCATTTAGTAATTCATCAAATGATAAATCTACAACAATTAAATTTGTTACCTCATCTCCGATGGCCATTAGGGTGTAATGAGCAACTTGCTCGGTGTTGGACTTCTCTTCTTCGGACGCGCTTGAGTCATCCCACGTTGCTTTGAGCGCCTTCTTCTTTGGTGTTCTCTTCTTGGCTTGGGGACAATCACTTTTGTAGTGTCCCGGCTTCTTGCATTCGTAGCAAATAACTTGGTCCTTTTTGGGTTCAAATTTATTTTTTGAGTCATTTTTAAATTTGTTTCTTTTAATGAATTTTTTGAATTTCCTTGTTAGAAGTGCCAAGTCATCGTCACAGTCTTCATCACTTGAGTTTTCTCTCAAGTGGTCTTCGAAAGTTCTAAGTGCCATATCCTTCCTGTTCTTTGGAAGGATGTCTTCTTGCTCTTCATGAGCTTTGCAAGTCATTTCGTAGGTCATTAATGACCCGATTAATTCTTCAAGAGGGAAGTTGTTTAGATCTTTAGCCTCTTGAATAGCAGTGACTTTAGGGTCCCAACTCTTAGGAAGGGATCTTAGAATCTTATTTACGAGCTCAAAATCCGAAAAACTTTTGCCGAGTCCTTTTAGACCATTGACGACATCTGTGAAATGGGTGTACATATCGCCAATAGTCTCGCTCAGTTTCATTCGGAAAAGTTCAAAAGAATGTATCAAAAGATTGATTTTTGACTCTTTCACTCTACTTGTGCCTTCGTGAGTCACTTCGAGTGTATGCCAAATATCAAATGCAGTTTCACAAACCGAAACACGATTGAACTCATTTTTATCAAGCGCACAAAATAAGGCATTCATAGCCTTTGCATTAAGAGCGAAAGTCTTCTTCTCCAATTCATTCCAATCGATCATTGGAAGAGAAGACTTCAAAAATCCATTTTCGACAAGATTCCAAAGTTCAAAATCCATTGAAATAAGGAAGATCCTCATTCGGGTCTTCCAATAGGTGTAGTCCGTCCCATTGAACATGGGTGGACGTGTAATAGAGTGGCCCTCTTGATTTCCGACGTATGCCATCTCTCTTAGGTTTTAATCCGATTGAGAGTTAACCCCGCTCTGATACCAATTGTTAGGATCAAGAGCACTAAGAGGGGGGGGGGTGAATTAGTGCAGCGGAAAACTTTCGACGATTTAAAACGGCGTTCGTATAATAAGAACGATTTCGGTATGAAAGTCGATTCGGAAATTGCTTTAACTTAAGATCAAGTAAAGTGTAGTTAAAGTAAAGCTATGGAAGTAGTTGCAGTTAAGATAGAGAACAAAATGTAAATGCAAACCGAGATTTAGAGTGGTTCGGTCAATCTTGACCTACATCCACTTTTGGCTTCCTCCTCCGATGAGGTCACCGACGTCCACTAGAGGCCTTCCTTCAATAGGCGAAGGCCAACCACCCTTTACATTTTCACTCCTTTTGACGGGCTTAGGAGACAACCCTTACAGATTTTTCACTCCTCTCTTGAATGATCAAAACTTCTAAGAAAAGAGGGAGAAGAACTTCTAGCCTTTTACAACACTTTTAAGCTCTCAAAATCTCAGAATAAATGCTAAGTTTCGGTGCCCTTTCATGCATGAAAGGGTGGGGTTTATATAGGCCCCAAACTGATTTGAATTTGGAGCTCAAAAATATCATTTCCCATGTTTTCGGGGTCCTGGCGGTACTACCGCCTGACAGAGCTCGGAGACCGAGCTCGGGCGGTACCACCTCCTGACAGGGGCCGTACTACCGCCTAGTCTCACTCGGAGACTGAGCCCAGGCGGTGCCACCGCCTGATAGGGGCGGTGCTACCGCCCAGTCTCACTCGGAGACTGAGCCCAGGCGGTGCCACCGCCTGATAGGGGCGGTGCTACCGCCCAGTCTCACTCGGAGACTGAGCCCAGGCGGTGCCACCGCCTGATAGGGGCGGTGCTACCGCCCAGTCTCACTCGGAGACTGAGCCCAGGCGGTGCCACCGCCTGATAGGGGCGGTGCTACCGCCCAGTCTCACTCGGAGACTGAGCCCAGGCGGTGCCACCGCCTGATAGGGGCGGTGCTACCGCCCAGTCTCACTCGGAGACTGAGCCCAGGCGGTGCCACCGCCTGATAGGGGCGGTGCTACCGCCCAGTCTCACTCGGAGACTGAGCCCAGGCGGTGCCACCGCCTGATAGGGGCGGTGCTACCGCCCAGTCTCACTCGGAGACTGAGCCCAGGCGGTGCCACCGCCTGATAGGGGCGGTGCTACCGCCCAGTCTCACTCGGAGACTGAGCCCAGGCGGTGAGCCCAAGCGGTCTGCCCACGCCTTGACAGGGGCGGTACCACCGCCCAGCCTCACTCTGAGACTCGGTTGCTGGGCGGTGCCACCGCCGACCCATGCGGTGCCACCGCCGGCCAGGGAATCTGGGTCCGAATGGGCTGATCCATTCGGCCCAATTGGGTCTGTCAAGGGCCCAATTGCCCCAAGATTAAGTTAATGGGATCACCTCCTATTTCTAACTTAATCATCATGCTAACTATGATATTTTTCAAGACATTTACTGCAACTTGCTCCGGTGCGTCAATCGCTTCTTCCGTCGAGCTTCCGGCGAACTTCCGGCGATCATCCGACGAACCTTCGGCGATGCTCCGGCGGACTTCCGGCAAACTCCTGGACTTACGACGATCCACTTGGTGAGTTCCGATGAGCTTCTTTGGCAAGCTCCTGGACTTCTCGGATTTGTTCCCGCAGAACCTCCGATGACCGTCCGGACTTCCGTCGAACTCTCGAACCCCCAACGTGATCATAGTCTTGACTTCGGTGCAACTCCTGCTGCATGTCTTACTTTCATCGTAGTTAATCCTGCACACTTATCTCAACATATGGATTAGATAACAAATGACAATTGACTTCATCATCAAAATCCGAGATTCAACAGTTTCGGGTAAAAGATAGTTTTGCTCCTTAGAATTTGAGAAATTCTTGTTTCTGTCCTTTGTTTAAATTATGAAAATGCCCCTCAAAACTTAAAAAATTTCTTGTATGTCCCTGATTTTAGAAAATATTAATTAATTAAAAATTTTAATTGATTATTATTTTTATTATTATCTAGTAGTCCAATAAAATAATATTTACATGTGATGTATGATGTGTGGACGGATGATCATGGACCGTTTGATGTGTGTACTTGTGATTATTATTATTGGGGCCTATGAGCCTCCATTATATTTCTCGTTTATTATCGGGTCTGCGTGCCTATGATTAAGTTATAACCACATGAGGAGGCGCAACAGAAGCGTGGATGGGATAGCGGGACCCACGAGACGAACGATCGCGATGCATGGAGATACGTCGAGATGTCGACGGAACCGATTGGAATTAGATGGACGATCACAGGGCATAGAGATGCACCACTGCACACATAGATCTTGATGTAAGTGATTAGGCCTACTGGCTCGCACCTGATCACATTAGGTTGTGATCCAAGATCATCTTATGTGATTGCTTATACACCTACTAGATATGTATATATATTTGCATACGATGTAGATATATATTAAATATGTATATGTGTGACATGTCATAATTAGGAGACCAAATCATAGAAACCCCTCGCTCGATAATATTAAGTTAGTAAATGTGAGGCAATTAGATTGACACACGTGGCCTTCCATCGTTATAGGTAGGGACCGATTCCCGATGTAGGTTGAGTTGGTCGAGTCCCTTGAGGCTTACCTATATCACGATTCGTTATCTTGCCTACGACATAGAGATGTCACTGGTGATCTGAGGACATGGTATGCTTGGTCAAGTCCCTCAGGGTATATCATCGAATCAGACTTATCTTATAACAATAGTGTTGACTTAATTGAGCATCATGATTGGTCGAGTCCCTCGAGACCATGGTGATTTGGAGGTCGAATAGGACAGGAATCACAAGGAGTTATAATCGACAAGAGATGCTTACCTTTTGGGCTTAGTGTGATTGGTCGAGTCCCTCGAGATTACACTAAGACGCTGAGTGGATCCTAATCTCCACTGGAAGTCTGCCGGAGACTTCCGTTTCACATGCTGAGGGTGTCGCGTGACTCGCAGGTAAAATAGTGAAAGCATACTAAGATAGAAGTTCATATCTTGATTATTTATTTTTTGTAAAATCTGCATATTATTCATTCCTACTACATCTTTATTTTTAGAAAATGTCGCTTTCAAATCCCTTACGTGGCATACTTGATATCAATCGTCTCACTGGTTCAAATTATACGGATTGGCTCTACAACTTGAGAATTATTCTCACAGCAGAGAAAATCACATGTGTCTATGATACAGTGATGCCTACGCCCGAGGAAGGGGCAAGCGAGGATGAGATCACTCGCTACGTGAAGTATATTGATGACTCCACTCTTGTTCAGTGTTACATGTTGGGCTCCATGACTCCTGAGTTACAGAGACAACATGAAAATATATATGCCAGATTCATTCTCCTACATGTCCGTAAACTATTTGAGGAATAGGGAAGGACTCAGCAATATGAGATATCCAAGAGCCTCTTGATCCATTCGACTATGAGTCATATGCAACTTGTGAGTCTTGCCTTCGTGAAAAACTAACCAACTCTCCATTTAGTGGAATTGGAGAAAGAGCCACTGAGCTGCTGGAACTCATACATAGTGATTGATGTATTGGGACCCATGTCAACTCATGTCATTGGTGGTTGCTCCTACTTCATTACCTTTACTGATGATTTCTCAAGGTATAGATATATGTACTTAATGAAGTACAAGTCTAAGGCCTTTGAGAAATTCAGAGAGTATAAGAAAGAAGTGGAGAACTAGACTAGAAAGAGTATTAAGACTCTTCGATCAGATCGAGGAGGTGAGTACTTGAGTATAGAGTTCACCTAGTTCCTCAAGGACCATGGGATTCTATCTCAATGGACACCTCCTTATGCACCTCAGCTCAATGGTATATTTGAAAGGAGGAATCGTATACTGTTAGACATTTTACAGTCTACAATGAGTTTCATTAACCGACCCATCTCATTCTAGGGATATGCCCTAGAGACCGTAGTTTACCTTCTGAACAGAGTTCTAACTAAGTCGGTAGTGTCTACATCATTTGAGATATGGAAATGGAAGAAGCTCAATCTTAAGGTTGTTAAGATTTGGGATTGTCCTACCCATGTTAAAAGACATAACTTTGATAAGTTGGAATTAAGGACGGAGCAGTACAAGTTTGTGGAATACCCCAAGGAAACTTGTGAGTATTATTTCTATCATCTCTAGGACCAAAAGGTCTTTGTAGCTAAAAGAGTGATGTTCCTTGAGAAGAAACACATTCTTGGCAGAGATAGTGGGAGCATGATAGAGTTGAGCGATGTTCGAGAACCTAGCTCAAGCACCACTCTACAGCTCAAGTTTGTTCAAGTACCTAATACACAAGTTCTAACTTTACGTAGGTCCGACAAAGTATCTCATTCTCTTGAGGGATATGTGGGACATATTATAGAAGATAATGTTGAGTATATTGATCCTCAAACCTACGAAGAGGCTATTATGAGTATATACTTCGGGAAGTGGCAAGAAGCCATGAATTCCAAGATGGATTCTATGTACTCCAACAAGGTTTGGAACCTAGTTGATGCACCCGAGGGTATTGTACCCATCGGTTGCAAGTGGATCTTTAAGAAAAAGATCGGAATAGATGGAAAGGTCTCCTATAAAGCAATGCTAGTGGCTAAGGGGTATCGTCAAAGGTAAGGTGTTGACTATGATGAAACCTTCTCACCCATAGCAATGTTAAAATCCATCTGAATTCTATTGGCTATTGCAGCACACTATGATTATAAGATCTGGCAGATGGATGTAAAAACAGCATTCCTCAATGGGAACCGTAAGGAGGAGGTGTATATAATACAACTCGAGGGATTCGTGTCCAAGGACTGCCCAAATAAGGTGTGTGGGTTGCTTAGATCCATTTATGGACTAAAGTAAGCTTCCCGAAGTTGGAACATAAGATTTGATGAGGAAATCAGATCTTATGACTTCGTTAAGAACGAAGATAAGTCTTGTGTGTACAGAAAGGTAAGTGGGAGTGCTATCACATTTTTGATGTTATATTTAGATAACATCCTAATCATTGAGAATGATGTAGAAATGCTATCCATAGTAAAGGCTTGGTTATCTAGACATTTTTCTATGAAGGACTTAGGGGAAGCACCCTATATCTTGGGGATTCAGATCTATAGAGATAGATCCAAGAGGATGCTTGGTTTATCCCAATCTAGGTACATAGACACTATTGTCAAAAGATTTGGCATAAAAAATTTCAAGAGATGTCTCATACCGATGAGACATAGGAGATCACTTTCTAGGAGTATGTCTCCAAAGACTCATGAAGAAACAGCGAACATGGATAGGATACCCTATGCCTCAGCAATAGGGTCTATCATGTATGTCATGTACTAGGCCTAATATAGCACATGCTTTGATTGTCACCAGCAGGTATCAGGCAGATCCAGGCTTAGAGAACTGAAAAGCAGTAAAGTGTATCCTTAAGTACTTGAGAAGGACTAAGGATCTTTTACTAGCATATGAAGATAGTAGCCTCAGGGTTGAAGGCTACATGGACTCGAGTTTTTAGTCCAATATCGATGATAGCAAGTCGAATTCAGAGTATGTTGATACCTTGAACGAAGGAGCAGTGTGTTAGAAGAGTTCTAAGCAAGATACTACTACTAACTCGACCACAAAGGCGGAGTATATTACTGCAGCAGAGGCAGCAAAAGAGAGAGTTTGGATGAAGAAGTTCATTACAGATCTAGGAGTTGTGCCAAGTAGCAAAAAGTTGATTTCTAATATTGTGACAACTATGGGGCGATTACTCAAATAAGAGAACCCGGGTCTCATTAGAAGTGTTATGAGGAGATTCCAACTTATTAGAGAGATCATGACTCGAGAAGATATAGTAGTGGAAAGAGTTCCATCCGAAGATAATATTACAAATCCACTAACAAAGTCGTTGTCTCATATTGTCTTTGAGAGTCATAGGAGTCTAATGGGGATCAGACACATAGGTGATTGACTTTAGGTCAAGTGGGAGATTGCTAATCATATATGCCCTATAAGCCAATCACGTGAGTGATGACACGTGTGACTTGACACGCAATCTTTTTGCTTATTATATTTTGGTATTTATCACGTGTGACTTGACACACATTATTATTATTATTATTATTATTATTATTATTATTATTATTATTATTATATATATATATATATATATATATATATTGTGATGTCCTTGGATCTGTGCAATGGGAATCGGATCGTGATAAGATCACGATAATCAGACTGATTCACCTTTAAACACAAAT
>CM017188.1:29189017-29214017 GCA_004837865.1 Musa balbisiana | reverse complement strand
TACCACTAGGCAGTACGACCACCCATTCTGGCGGTACCACTGCCTAGACCAATGGTACTACCGCCTGACACTACCACTAGGCAGTACGACCACCCATTCTGGCGGTACCACTGCCTAGACCAATGGTACTACCGCCTGACACTACCACTAGGCAGTACGACCACCCATTCTGGCGGTACCACTGCCTAGACCAATGGTACTACCGCCTGACACTACCACTAGGCAGTACGACCACCCATTCTGGCGGTACCACTGCCTAGACCAATGGTACTACCGCCTGACACTACCACTAGGCAGTACGACCACCCATTCTGGCGGTACCACTGCCTAGACCAATGGTACTACCGCCTGACACTACCACTAGGCAGTACGACCACCCATTCTGGCGGTACCACTGCCTAGACCAATGGTACTACCGCCTGACACTACCACTAGGCAGTACGACCACCCATTCTGGCGGTACCACTGCCTAGACCAATGGTACTACCGCCTGACACTACCACTAGGCAGTACGACCACCCATTCTGGCGGTACCACTGCCTAGACCAATGGTACTACCGCCTGACACTACCACTAGGCAGTACGACCACCCATTCTGGCGGTACCACCGCCTGACATAGCCTCGGAGACAGTGCCATAATGGTTTCACTTGTTAGGTCACTGTTTGGGCCTTACACTTGGCCCAACATAGTCCAAACTTGGGCCCAATTGATCCCTAATTAAGTTGGCCCAATTCCAACCCAATTATATACTAACTATGAATTTTAAGACATTTACTAAGCTAAATAAGTCTGTAAGTCTAGGTTTCTTCCAGTGAGCTTCCGACAATCTTTCGGCGAACTTCCGACGATCTCTCGGCAATATTCCAACAGACTCCCGACAAGCTCTTGGACTTCACGACAATCTTCTTGATGAGTTCCAATGAGCTTCTTTGGCAAGCTCCTGGACTTCTTGGTTAATTCCGACAGAACTTCCAATGAATGTCCAGATTTCCGACGAACTCTCGAACTCCCAACGAAATCTCGTTTTTGACTCCGGGACTTTATTTTGCTTTATGCCTTGATCGCTATCATAGTTAATCCTACACACTTAAAACCTACTTTGATTTAGACTATTATTACAAATTAAATCAAATATTGTTCGGCATGTCATTGGTTCATCGGTGCTTCGTCTGAATCTTCGTCGCATCATCCTTTCTTGCGGCCTATTGCCCAATTGGCCAATTGACCTCTATAACTCCAAATTACTTGGCGCAATTTTCATTCTTCTTGGCTCAATGCCCAAACCCATGGCCTAAAGCCTTCTGTCGATACATTGACCGATCTTGCGACTCGACATCCAATCTTCTGACATGTTTCTCTCCAGCCCAACATGATTCTTCCTGCTTTAATTGTCTCTCCCTGATCGAAGCTTCCTACGTCACTCAAAACATAAATCAAATCATAAACATTATCAATTGGTTTCATCATCAAAATCCGAGATTCAACAATCTCCCCCTTTTTGATGATGATAACTAATTGATGATAGAGTTAACCTTAACTCCCCCTATCAATGTGCCATATTGATAGAACTCTTGAATTCAAAAATCCAAGTAACATGTCATCATAAAATCATGCATAACATCATCATACTTCTCCCCCTTTGTCATCAACAAAAAGGAGAAGTGTAACTATCAAGTATTTGATATATGTAATTTCAAATCATTGTATTATAAACATAATCTCAAGTTTTACCATCATGCATGCTAGCAAATTTTTACATCATTTTAGAAAATGTAAGCTAGCAATTAATTTTGAGGTTTGCAAGTTTGTAAATTTTACACATATGAAAGGTAGCTAAATTTTATTTGAGATGCGCAAGATAGCCTATTTTTGTATCTTCTTAAAATGTGTAACTTAGCAAACATTGCTTCTCTTGAGATTTACAAGATAACACTTCTTGCTTCTATTTTGGGATGAACAAGCTAGTAAGTTTGCATCTTCTTGAATTGTGCAAGCTAGCAAATCTTTCTCTTTTGAGATGTGCACACTAGCAATTCTTTCTCCCCCTTTGTCATTGGCAAAACGAGGAGAATAATAAAATAGTTGTGTAATTTATTTTATTTTATATCAATTTTTAAATTATGACAAAGATAAAGTGTCATTCTTATTTCAATATACCATAATTGAGATAAACCTTGAATTTAAATTGAATTCAAGTCAGAGTAATTTTACTCATGATTCATATCATATGCAATATATCATATCATCATAATAAAATCATAGCATTTATGTGCATCAACATAATATCATGACTATTGCATAATTTCATAGCATCACATGAAGGATATCAAAAAAAACTTGGTGATTTGATATACTTCATGAATACAAATTTTGCATAATAAACTCAAGTCATAAACCTTAAAAGCTCAAGTGACATATCATGGTTAATTTGGGTAAATGTCCTCTTTAGTAAATAACAAAAGAGTTCTAGGAGAACAAATAAATGATATATGACTTGATTCATGCATAAGAATTTTCAAGTCATCAAAAACAATAATCATGATTTGTTTATATGAATGTTCTCTTAAAAGAGTGAATTATATGAGAATCATGAAAGATGTTTCATGTTGAATATATCATAAGTCGTAAATGCGATAAAATGATTTAGTTGGATATATCATCTCATTAGTCATATGAAAATATATCCTAAATCATCATCAAAATCACTTTTCAAAAAATTCAAAAAAGGCAATATAGATAGATTCACATGAGAACTTGATTCATACATAATGTCTCAATTAAAAAAAATAGTTACAATTACGAAAAATTCATGATTCATCTATAAAATTCTCCTCTTTAGTAAATGACAAGAAGAAGCATAGGAGATCAAATACAAGATCTTGATTCACAAAAAAAATCTCAAGTATTAAATATCGAGAAATCAATATCATGAATTGGATTATTTTCCTCTTTAGTAAATGGCAAAGAGAAACATAAGAAATCAAATAAGATATCTTGATTCATAAAAGATTTCATGTTATATGTCTCGAGAAATTATGATTTCAAGAAAACTTATTCAAATTCATCAAATCATTTTCATAGTCCAAGAGATTCACAAAAACATAATATACATGGATTCATTAATCTTTTATCGAGAAATAAATAAGATAGAGATGGAAAATGTATTCCCTTTTTTTTTATGTGTTTCATTTGAAGTTTGTTTCATACAAGCATGTCTTTGTTTTTTTATGCTAAATAAAAACATACATCAATGTTTAGGATCAAAAAATAAATTTCATCATAAAAACCATCAAGACCAAAAAAGTATAACACATTAAACATAAGGTTTCTTCACACAAGAGATTTGATTCATCATTTGAATTCCAATGATAATATATAAGTATGCTCAAGTTTTTCATATGAAAACTATCCATCATGTTTAAAATAGAAAAGCAATACAAAATCATTATGCATAATTAAATCATTAAATTATCAAACATGATTTCACTAAACATAAAGCATTTAATTTTAACATTTTGTTCCTTTATCATTAAACATGCAATTGTCATGATAAAATATATATACATATATATTTAAAATTAATCATGAAAAACACTAAGTAATTTCATGGTAAGGAAAAAGATATTCGATTGAGTCGCTTACCTTGTTGATGAAAACCGTCAAAGAGTAGTTCGCCACCTTGCCTTTGTTGGTTTTTTCTTCATCTTTGGATGAACTTGATTCATCCCAAAGTGCTTCCTTCTTCTTGTGTTCATAGCAAGTAGTTACGTTCTTTTTAAGTTTATTTTTGTGCTTTGATTCTTGTTTTAAGAACTTTTTAAGCTTTATTATGAGAAGTTCAAGTTCATCATCACTTGAGCTTTCGCTCAAGTGGTCTTTTTTTGTTCTAAGTGTAAAATCATTCCTTTTCTTTGGAAGGTAGTTATCATGTTCATCAAGTTCATCATGTGCCATTTCATATGTCATCAAAGACCCGATAAGTTCTTCAAGTGAAAATTTATTTAAATCCTTTATCTCTTGTATTGCAATTATTTTCAAATCCCAATTTTTAGAAAGAGATCGTAAAACTTTATTAATAAGTTAAAGATTTGAAAAACTTTTACCTAGTGCTTTTAAACCATTGACGACATCCGTAAAATGGGTGTATATATCTCCAACGGTTTTGCTTGGTTTCATACGAAATAATTCAAAATCATGCATCAAAATATTAGCTTTAGAATCTTAACCCTATTTGTGCCTTCGTGTGTGATTTCAAGAGTGTGTCAAATATCGAAAGTCATTTCGCAAGTAGAAACTCAATTAAATTCATTTTTATGTAAGGTGCAAAATAGAGCATTCATAGCTCTAGCATTTAAAGAAAAAGTTTTCTTCTCCAAATCATTCCATTCGTTCATTTGAGTAGAAGATTTTTGAAAACCAAATTCAACTATATTCCATAAATCGAGATTCAATGAAAGCAAGAAAATTCTCATACGAGTTTTCCAATAAGTGTAGTCTATCCCATTGAATATGAGAGGACGAATGATAGAAAAGCCCTCTTGAAATCCGAAAAGAGTCATTCTTTTGGGTGTTAAACCAAATAAGAAATAACGAGGCTTTGATACCAATTGTTAGGAACGAGTCGGCACTAAGAGGGGGGTGGGGGGGTGGTGAATTAGTGCAACGGATAAAATTATATTGGTTTAAAAATCTTTCGTACGATAAAAACCGAACTCGGAAGATAACTTGAAATTCAATGCTTGTTCGTAAGCTTAGTGAAAGCAAAGTAAGAAAGATAGTTTGCAGTAAAGGTAAATTGCTCAAAAAGAAATACAAATCGATTTATAGTGGTTTGGTCGTTGTAACCTACATCCACTTCTGATTCCTCCGTTGAGGTCACCGACTTTCACTACGGATCTTCCTTTAATGGGCGAAGATCAACTACCCTTACAACTCCTTTTGACAGGTTCAGGAGAGAACCTTTACAACCCCCACTTACTCCTTTCTTAAACTACACTAACACTTAGAGCTTTTAGAGGAGTTCACACCAGATTACAACAGCATTTTCTTTTCTTTTAGCTCTTAGTTGTGTGTATGTGAACTAGGGATGAGAGAGATATTTATAGGCCTCAAGTGGATTCAAACTTGGAGCCTAAAAATATCTCATCCCTAATTTTCAGGGTCCTAGCAGTACCACCGCATGTGTTGGACGGTACCACCCCCTACGGCACTGACATTGGGTGGTACCATTGCTTGGAAGACTGTGTCTAGGCAGTACCACTGCCTAGACTGGTGGTACCGCTGCCTAACACTACTATTAGGCGATACCACCGCCTGATATATTCTCGGAGATTGTGCCATGACGATGCCACCTATTGGGTCACTATTTGGGCCTTGCACTTGGGCCCAATTAACCTCTAATTGAGTTGGCCCAATTCCAACCTAATTATGTGCTAACTATGAATTTTAAGACATTCACTAAGCTAAATAAGTCCATAAGTCTAGGTTTCTTCTAGCGAGCTTTCAATGAACTTCCGACGATCTCTTGACAATATTCTAGTGGATTCCCAACAAGCTCTTGGATTTCACAACGATCTTCTTGGTAAGTTCCGACGAGCTTCTTTAGCAAGTTCTTAGACTTCTCGGTCAATTTCGGTAGAACTTCCGATGAACGTTCGGACTTCCGACGAACTCTCGAACTCCCAACGAAATCTCGTTCTTGACTCCGGGACTTCATTTTGCTTCATGCCTTAATCGCTATCATAGTTAATCCTGCACACTTAAAACCTACTTCGATCTAGATAATTATTACAAAGCAAATCAAATGTTGTCAGCATGTCATTGGTTCATCGGCGCTTCATCCGAATCTTTAGCGCATCATCCTTTCTTGCAGCCTATTGCCCAATCGGTCAGTTGACCTCCGCAACTCCGATTTACTTTGCACAATTTTCGCTCTTCTTAGCTTGATGCCCGAAGCCTTCTGCCGATATGTCGACCAATCTTTTGGCTCGATGTCCAATCTTCTAATATATTTCTCTCTAACCTAACATGATTCTTCCTGCTTTAATTGTCTTTTCCTAATCGAAGCTTCCTACATCACTCAAAATGCAAATCAAATCATAAACATTATCAATTGGTTTCATCATTAAAATCCGAGATTCAACATAAGGTACTATAAGTACACGGTAACTAAGAATAGATAGGTCTAAAGGATTCGATTCCCTTGTATTGTCGGGGGTTGCGACGTAGTGCCCTAGTATATCCACAATCAATAAGTCAAGTTAATTATTATAAAGATAATAATTTATCAAGCAAGAAGGAGTTCTAATAGGTATGTATCATGGCTAGCTCGATATTTGGCCTAGAGGGTCACACACATATGGTAGAGATTGCGACAAGTAGATGTTTATATATGAGATATTCATCGGAGCCCCTATCTTATTGGATATCCAATAAGCTCCTGAATTATTGGATCCTATGGATGATATCCAATAAGAGCCAATAAGAGATTATTGGATAGAGATCTACTAATCTAAGAGGCTTTGGTAGTTGAATGGAGATCCATTACCTAATAGGGCAAGATCTATTAAAGTTAAGTTGACAAGGGGCCTCTATAAATAGGACGGAATCAAAGACCCAGATGCTAGAGGCTTCTTGGTTGTCATCTCCTATTCTTCTCTTCCCTTCTCCTCCTAAGATAGCAAGTTTGGAGATTTAAGCAGCAATTTGAGGAGTGTCATCGTAACCCTATTGTGTGGATCACCGCTAAAGAGAAGAACGATTCACTTCCTTCATCCTCTCCTACAAATCTGTAGGGATTCAGGGATATATGATCTCCCTAGGTAACACAATTATCTCACGTGTGGTTTTTAAGTTTTGTGGGTTTTGTGCACCAATCTTCATACGATGATGAACACCTTTTTCGAAAATTTGAGTTTTTTATTTTCTGTTCTTTTGCTGCGCATGTGATGTTGCTCCTAGATTTCCTTACAAGAAGTAGCCTCAGGGTTGAGGGCTACATGGACTCGAGTTTCCAATCTAATGTTAATGAAAGCAAGTCTAACTTAGGGTATGTGTTTACCCTAAATAAAGGAGCAGTATGTTGGAAGATTTCTAAGTAAGATACTATTGCTAACTAGATCACAAAAGCAGAGTATATTACTGCGGTAGAAGTAGCAAAAGAGAAAGTCTGGATGAAGAAGTTCATCATAGATCTAGGAGTCATGTTAGGTAGTGAGGAGCTGATTCCCTTATATTATGACAATAACAAGGCAATTATGCTAATCATAGGTGCCCTATAAGCCAATCACGTGAGTGATAGCATGTGTAATACAATATACACTCTTTTTACTTATTATTATTTACTGGTATTTTTTCTCACTTTATGTTGTCTGTTGCATATATTGTGATGTCCATGGATCTGTGCAATGGGAATCGGATCATGATAAGATCATGATAATGAGACCAACTCACCTTTAAACATAGACCCTAAAAATCTCAATCGTAGGTTACTCGAGAGGGACATCGAGATAACCGGACAGACTAGTGTACTATATACCCATCCATATGATAGAGGAGGCTGGTCTTATAGCTACTTATGTAAGGACACTAGGGATATAATGCAAGTGCTTATTGGAGAATAAGTTCACTGATTGATCTGCTCATGAAATGTCAGATGGTTAATGACACCTCATTATCAAATAGCAATTTCATTATCCTAGTTATGTATCTGGTCCTTTGACTTAAGATAATAAGGATGTCCTATATGAGTACTCAACTCTTTGATACCAGACTTATAGGTCAGGGAGTTCTAAATCCAATATAGTTGGTCATTGGGAGTGGTAGCCAATCTTACAAGTGCAATTGAGTATCGATATAGGATCATCTGCTTTCGGTGTCATAAGAGGAATATTCTATATGTTCTTGCTCAGGCAAATCCCTAGCTACGATCATTCAGATTGAGAGAGAAAGAGTTCTTTAGGAGAATCCAATTAGAGCGAGACTCGAGTAGATTCTCTATGGGCCTAACAACATCATGCTTGGTATACGGTCTCTGGGATATTAGATAGATGAGAAGATATATGGTAATTGAGGATCCAATGGATTGAATTCCCTTATATCATTTGGGAACTGCGACGTAGAGGCCTAGTACATACGTAGTCGATGAGTCGAGTGAATTATTATGAAAATAAGAATTCATTGAGTCAAAAGGAGTTATGATATGTATGACTCACGGCCAGCTCGATATTGAGCCCAGAGAACCACACACATATGGTAGGTGTTGCGACGAGCAAAGATTCGAATATGAGATATCCGCTAGAGCCCCTATCTTATTGGATATTCAATAAGCCCCTGAATTATTGGATCTTATTGATAAGATTCAATAAGAGCCAATGAGAGATTATTGGATAGAAATTCACTAATAGAGGTTTGAGTAGTTGGATGGAGATCTAATACCAAATAGGGTAGGATCCATTATGGTTAAGTTGATATGGACCTCTATAATAAGAGGGAACTAAAGGAGGCATGGCTAGATTTCTTTTAGCTGCCACCTCCTATACTCATCCCTCTCTTCCTCAGTCGATAGCCCCAATTTGGGACGTGTGGATAACAAGAAGGAGCAGCCCCTTTTTTTATCACATGGTATGAGTGGAGAGGAAGATCATGTAGCAATTTAAGGAGCATCTTCGACGTATATGTTGTGTGGATCACCACTAGAGAGGAGGACATCTGACCTCCTTCATCCTCTCCAACAGATCTGTAAGTTTTCAAGGATATATAATCTACCTACGTAACGCATCTTTTATATACGCGGAGTTTTTGGTCTTGTGGGTTTTTGCATACCAATCTTCGTATGACGATGATAAATCTTTTTTCTATGGGGAATTTAGGATTTTTATTTTCTATTCTTTCGTTACGCATATGATGATGCTCTAGATTTTCCAACAAACCTTTCATGAAAATTTCGAAGCATTTTGACCTGTCCTTGTATGTGACATATTATTTTTTATTTGACCTCAAAAATACTATATCATATAATAGAATTTGCATTTTCTAGACCAAATTTTTACCATAGATTATCTATCTATTTAGAAGATCAAATGATAAAAAATATTACATGGATCCATCCTATTTTGGAGAAAATAGAAAAAATATGGAGAAAATAGAAAAATGATAAACTGTTCAAATATTGAATAAATTTAAAAAATATCAAAAAAATTCTCTAAATTAAAAAAGTATGCTAGATGTCCATCTGGGTATAATGCAAAGCTTTTAGTAAAATTTTATATTATTTTGATTAGTCCTTATACGTGATACATTATTTTTTATTTAACCTCAAAAATATAATCTTTGTCTTTACTTTTTTTGCCCATGCCTATGTCGAGAAATAATATCCCACTCCGTCTCCTTGTCCTTGTCCTCTAATTTCTTTTTTTACAAGTGTTCACAACAGCTACCTTTAGTTATCTTTTTCATCGTCTCCTTTTCACAGCACAGCAGCTCCCCTTCTCTCTCCTTCCTATGACTCCTCATTTGATAAGGGCTATGTATATAAGGTTAGTAGACCAAATATTTGTATAGTTCGTGCACAAGGCCTGTAATATGCTTGTATACTATTTTACTAACTACATGACCCTAGTTATGTTCCTACACAAAGATCACCAAAGCTCGAATCGTCTCAATATATCTATCGCAAGATTTAAATTATGACGGTTAGAGTTCACATGACTTGGGTTACTCTTCTAAAACATTATTCATAGGTTTCAAGAGTTTATTTATGTATAATAAGAAAATAATTATCTACTTATATAAAAAAAACTATAATTTGTATGATTGATGGAAGAAACATACCTCAATAGGTGATCTCTCAATATGTGATGATGCCTCAACAACTGATACCTCATCAGTTAGTACCTTAATAGTTGATGAATCGTATGACTTTTACTGTGACTCACGTTGCATGTAACTCTTTAATGATCTACAAATAACAAAAAGTGATCATTAAGATATTTTTTTTCAAAACAAGCTATAATTATAAATTTGAATTTGGAAAATTTTACTTGTTCAAATGATATTTTTGATATTATTTTATTAATTATTTTTCAATACAATATGAGAAATTTGCACAATCTTGGAGATTTAATTTATAAAATACGGCACATGCGCGTAAAACCACCTCTATCAAAGATCAAATACTTGTTAAGATCAAATCATAGTATACAAAATTAATAATGCAGTCATTTGCAAACCAAATATGTGTACGTAACTAACATGCAATCCGATCCGAGTATACAGCCTCTCAAATAGCCGACAAAATAACTCTCGTTTTGCTTAAATCTCTAAAGTCTCTCCCCGACTACTAGAATCTTCTTAAAAGTAATACAATGAACTGTTGCTACCCAATTAAACTTATCCAAACTTTTCAGATTATCAATTATTGGTACTAATGACCACGGTAACTTATAGTTACTATGATAAAATTAATATACATGTAAATATTTATAGCCACATACATCTAACAAAAATCTGATACAACCTCTTCACATGGATACAATTGTATCATCAGCTTTTTCAATTTCCCATGAGTTTGATCCATCAAATGTAAAATACTTCTTCGTATGATACCCTCCATATTATATGCTTTCATATGAATTGTTTCTCTAGTATTTGATACATTAAGAAGAAGAGAAACACCTGACATCGAAAATGATATTTCGAACTCTATTCCCTAAAAACTTATTGTTTTCATCCTATTGTTCTACAATTGCTGATAATAATTCATAAGATATGACTATATCAAAGATATATAAGAAATTATCAATTGTCGTACTTCTTGTAATATCCAAATGATATTATCTCGCTGATGTTGAGATCAAATTTTCTTGACTACTCTTAGTCGGTGCTCTAAATGATAAAAATATTCAATAAAGCTACATCCTATAACCATCCAACTATAAGGGCTTTCGAATCTCATCAGATTGAGCTAATTTAGGTTTACCAACATATGAAACTACAAAGATGAAATTAAAAAATTATCAATGATAATTTAAGCCAAACAAATTATAAAAGAATATAAACAAAAATATGCATATGCTTAAATCAACATTCTTGTAGCCAGCTTTGGCATTTCTACAAGTATAATAATGGCTTGATGACATGATTAATTATTATATAAAGCAAAAAGATATTAGAATTGATAATTCACTAAACATGAATACAAATGTGAGAATGATAAATAAAAGGAATTAGTATATGAAATATCTAAAACTTGATTAAAGAATTAGTATGTGGAAAGAGATATGAAATGGGTTAAGATAATAGCTTAGCTTAGAACTGGTTACATGATCATTAAAAATTTTGAATGCTAGTTACTGATAGTAAGTTATTTTGTTGTATCTGCAACAAGATAAACCTTACATGACTATTTGATACCAGGTTTGAGAGTACTTTGCATAGTGAAACCAGTGTATCCGTAGAATGAGAAAATCATAACTAAATTATATACGACTATTTGATAATAATTAGTTATGGAGATTGGGTGAGAAAATCATATCAAATAGATGATGTTGACAAAACCCCACACAAAAGAACTCTTATTGTCGAGAGGAGTGCCCTAACGATAGTATGCTGCAACTTAGAAATCTCTTTATTGGAATATGAGAGCAATAGTGTTAGGATCAAGAGCACCAAGAGGGAGGAGTGAATTAGTGCAACGGAAAATTTTCGTCGATTAAAAAGATTTTCGTACGATAAAATCTGATTTCGATGAAAATCGTTTCGGAAAGATCTTTAAGTTGAGAGCATGCAGAAGTATAGTTGATGTAAAACAATGAAGGCAGTTTACAGTTAAGATAAAGAGCAGAAAGTAAATACAAACTGAGATTTAGAGTGGTTCGGTCAATCATGACCTACATCCACTTTTGGCTTCCTCCTTCGACGAGATCACCAACATCTACTAGAGGCCTTCCTTCAATAGGCGAATGCCAATCACTTTTTACAACTCAATTCTCCTTTTGTCGGGTTTAGGAGATAACTCTTACACCCCCACTCACTCCTCTCTTAATCTATTCTAACACTTAGAATATTGAGAGGAGCTCACACAAGATTGCAGTAGTGTTTCTATACTTTTTTTCTCTCAATACTTGTGTATTTTACCTAGAGATGAGAGGGGTATTTATAGGCTTTAAGTTGATTCAAACTTGGATCCTAAAAACATCTCATCCTGGGTTCCCCGGGCACGGGCGGTACCACCACCCAGTGTTAGTTTGACTGACACTATCCTAGGCAGTACCATCACCCAGGACTAGCGGTACCATCGCCTGGGGGCCAGTGCTAGGTGGTACCATCGCCTGACATAGTCTCGAAGATTGTGCCATGACGATGAGACTTCTTGGGGCATTGTTTGGGCTTCTTATTGGACCCAACACAGTTCTTACATGGGCCTAGCTGGCCCCTAATTGGGTTGGCCCAAATCCAAGCCCAATTACATGCTAACTATGAAATCCTAAGACATTTGCTAAGCTAAACAAGTCTCTATGTCTATTCTTCCGGTGAGCTTCCGGCGAATAGTCGACGAACCCTCGACGATGCTCTGGCGGACTCCCGGCAAGCTCCTGGACTTCACGACGATCTTTTTAGCGAGTTCTAATGAGCTTCTCTGGCAAGCTCCGAGACTTCTCGGCTGGTTCCTCCAGAACTTCCGACGGACGTCCAAACTTTTGACAAACTCTCGAACTCCCAATGTAATCGCGTCCTTGACTCCGGGACTTCATTTTGCTTCATGCCTTGCTATCGTAGTTAATCCTGCACATGTAAAACAAACTTCGATCTAAACAATTAATACTAAGCATTAATCAATTTGGTTGGCATGTAATGTCTCTCGACACTTTGTCCGATTTTTTGGCACATCGTCCTCTCTTGCGACCTATTGCCCAATCGGCAAGTTGACTCCGCAACTCCGATATTCTTAGCGCAATGTCCGCTCTTCTTGGCCCGATGCCTAAATCCATGGCCCGAAGCCTTCTATCGATACGTCGACCGATCTACCGGCCCGACGTCCAATCTTCTGACATGTTCCTCTAGCCCAATATGATTTTTCCTACTTTAATTGTCTCATCCTGATCGAAGCATCCTGCGTCACTCAAAATGCAGATTAAAATATAAACACATTTTAATTGGTTTCATCATCAAAATTCGAGATTCAACAATCTCCTCCTTTTTTATAATGACAACCAATTGACGACAAAGTTAACCTTAACTCCCGGAGTTTAAACAAACTCCCTCTATCAATATGTCATATTGATAGAAACTCTTGGATTCAAAAATCCAAACAACATGTCATGATCAAATCATGCATGACATCAACATACTTCTCCCCCTTTGTCATCAACAAAAAGGAGAAGTTCCAACTATCAAGGGTTTAAGATATAAATTCAAATCATTGCATATAAAACATAATATCAAGTTTTATCATCATGCAATTTGTAAGCTAGAAAATTTAGCAAGTATTACATCATGCTTAGAACATTCAAACTATCAAGTTGTAGATATGCAAGGTAGTAAGATAGCATGTTCTTAATGATGTGCAAGTTGGCATATTTGCTTCTTCTTGAGATTTCAAGCTAGCAATTCTTAATGATGTTCAAGATAGCAATTTCTTCTCTTTTGAGAAGTGCGATTATTTTTGCTTCCTTTGTAAAATCCCAAGCTAACAAAATGTTATATTATTTTACAATATAGAAGCTAACAATTTGAGATGTTCAAGAAGCAAGTTCTTTCTTCTCTTTTGATAAGTGCAATTTTTGCTTTCTTCTTGAATTATGTAAGCTAGCAAATTTGCTTTCTAACAAGTTTTGCTCCTCCTTTATCATTGTAAAAAAAGAAAGGAAGAATACAATTTTATATCTCTTTATCCCTTTATATCAATTTCTAAATCATGACAAAGGTAAGTATCAATCTCATTTGTGCATCATTATATTTTCAAATTAAAACATGCACAATTTCAAAACCATACATTTCATTTTTCATGCACGATAACGAAAAATAAATCAATCATCATTATGAGCATATCATACATGATACAAAAATATTAAAATTTTTAAGCATTTATCAACATTTTGATCATGATGTCAAACGTTCATCATTTAAAGCATTTATGATATGTCATTTTGGTAACAAATCATAGCATTTTAAATCATGATGGTATTAATTTTGTCAAGTTACATCCTACATCAAAACTTCTCCCCATTTTATCATTATAAACAAGAAAGAAGAAGGGAAGAACATGATGGTATAAAATATTTCAATCATTTCAAGGCATACAAGCCATAAATACAAGGAAATCATGTTATGAAGGATAAAATCACTTGAATACCAAAAGACATGATTCATATAGTAAATCTCTTCTTTAGTTAAAATATCAAGAAAAATCATAAGAGTACAAAGAAGAGATCTTGTTTTAAAAGAAAATCAAGTAATAAATCCAAGAACTCACAAGGAAAAATCATGATTCATTTAGAAAATCTCCTCTTCAGAAAATATCAAGTAGAATCATAGGAGAACGATTAATGAAAAATCTTGATTCATAATAATCTTAATTTATAAGTATCAAGGAATCAAGATCATGATTTGGATAAAAATTTATGTAATTTTAAATCATCAATTCAAAATCATTTTCAAGAGATTCACAAAAGTGATACAAATAGATTCATTAATCTCCTTGAAAAATCAATAAAATAAAGAATTTTTTTAAGGAAAAAGGTTTCCTCTTTTTAGTTTGTTTCATATAAGCATGCCTTTATCTTTTTTTATGCCAAATCAAAATAAATATATCATCATTTAAAATGAAAGTGCAAGATTTATCATCATAAAAATCATCAAGATCAATAAGGCATAAATCACTCAAAAAAACATCATTACTTCAAATCATCATGCATAATTTTGAAAAATAAATTTATTAAGCATAATATCATCAAACATGATTTCATAAGGTATTTTTAATCAAAATTATTTTGTTTATCATAAACATGTAATTTTCATGATTATTTTCAAAATTACTAGCATGATTCCTAATTTTTGTATTTTCATTATAAAACATGTAATTTTAAAGAAAATTAATTCTAAACTAAATAAAAAAGAAAATGCATCATGAAAAGTATTATGTAATTTCAAAATAAACTAAAGGCTTTTTTATTACCTCAACGTCGAAAGTCGTTAAGGCATAGTTTGTCATCTCGCCTTTGTTGATTTTCTCTTCGTATTCGGAGGAGCTCGATTCATCCCAATTTGTGTTCTTTTTCTTGCGTTCATAGCAAGTAGTTCCATTCTTTTTATTTTTTAATTTTTGTTTCCTGAACTTTTTAAATTTCTCAGTGAGTAGTTCATATTCATCATCACTTGAGCTTATGCTCGAGTGGTCTTCAAATTTTTTAAGTTTGAAATCCTTCTTGTCCTTTGGAAGGTTGTTCTTGAGTTCTTTACGTGATTTGCATATCATTTCATAGGTCATTAAGGACCCTATTAGTTCTTCGAGAGGAAATTGGTTCAAGTTTTTTGATTCTTGAATAGCTGTTATTTTTGAATCCCAACTCTTATTAAGAGAATGCAAAATCTTGTTTACAAGCTCAAAATCCGAAAAACATTTGCCAAAAGCTTTTAAACCATTGACGACATCCGTAAAATGGGTGTACATGTCAACAATGGTTTTGCTCGGCTTCATTCGAAAAAACTCGAAATCATGCATTAAAAAATTAATTTTTGAATCTTTAACTTTGCTAGTCCCTTTATGTGTGATTTTAAGAGTGCGCCAAATATCGAAAGCTGTTTCGCAAGTAGAAACACGATTAAACTCATTTCTATCTAAGGTGCAAAATAAGGCATTCATAGCCTTTGCATTTAGAGAAAACGTCTTCTTCTCCAAAAATTATTCCAATGGTTTATTGGAAGAGAAGACATTTGAAAATCAGATTTGACAATATGCCATAAATCGAGATTCAATGAAAGCAAGAAAACTCTCATTCGAGTTTTCCAATAAATGTAGTATGTCCCATTAAAAAAGGGAGGACGAACGAGAGAGTGACCCTCATGAAAGCTGAAAAGAGTCATTTCTATTTGGGTGTTAAACCAAAATAAAAAATCGTAGCTCTGATACCAATTGTTAGGATCAAGAGCACTAGGGGGGGGGGATGGTGGTGAATTAGTGTAGCGGAAAACTTTCGTCGGTTAAAAAGACTTTCGTACGATAAAATCTGATTTCGATAAAAATCATTTCGAAAATATCTTTAAGTTGAGAGCATGCATAAGTATAGTTGATGTAAAGCAATGAAGCCAGTTTGCAGTTAAGATAAAGAGCAGAAAGTAAATGCAAACCGAGATTTAGAGTGGTTCGGTCAATCTTGACCTACATCCACTTTTGGCTTCCTCCTTCGACGAGGTCACCGACGTCCTAGAGACATTCCTTCAACAAGCGAAGGCCAATTACCTTTTACAACTCAATTGTCCTTTTACCAGGTTTACAAGATAACCCTTACACCCCCACTCACTCATCTCTCAATATATTCTAACATTTAGAACTTTGAGAGGAGCTCACACTAGATTGCAGCAGCGTTTCTATACTTTTTTTCTCTCAATACTTGTGTGTTTTACCCAGGGATGAGAGGGGTATTTATAAGCTTCAAGTTGATTCAAACTTGAAGGCTAAAAACATCTCATCTCGGGTTCCCCGGGCACGGGTGGTACCACCACCCAGTGTCAGTTTGACTAACACTGTCCTGGGCAGTACCACCACCTGACACAGTCTCAAAGACTGTGCCACGACGATGAGACTTCTTGGGGCACTGTTTGGGCTTCTTATTAGGCCCAACACAGTTCTTATATGGGCCTAGTTGGCCCCTAATTAGGTTGGCCCAAATCCAAGTCCAATTACGTGCTAACTACGAAATACTAAGACATTTGCTAAGCTAAACAAGTCCATATGTCTATTCTTCTGGCGAACTTCCGGCGAACATCCGACGAACCCTCGGCGATGCTCCGACGGACTCCCGGCAAGCTCCTGGACTTCATGATGATCTTCTTGGTGAGTTCCAATGAGCTTCTCTGGCAAGCTCCGAGACTTCTCGGTTGGTTCCTCTAGAACTTCCGACGAACGTCCGAACTTCCGACGAACTCTCAAACTCCCAATGTGATCACGTCCTTGACTCTGGGACTTCATTTTGCTTCATGCCTTGCTATCGTAGTTAATCCTGCATATATAAAATAAACTTCGATCTAGACAATTAATACTAAACATTAATCAATTTGTCTAGCATGTCATTGGTCTCTCGACGCTTCGTCCGATTCTTCGGCACATCGTCCTCTCTTGCGTCCTATTGCTCAAACTCTACAACTCCGATATTCTTGGTGTAATGTCCGCTCTTCTTAGCTCAATGCCCGAATCCATGACCCGAAGCCTTCTATCAATACGTCGACCGATCCACCGGACCGACGTCCAATCTTCTGACATGTTCTTCCGGCCCAACATGATTTTTCCTACTTTAATTGTCTCATCCTAATCGAAACATCCTACGTCACTCAAAACACAGATTAAAATATAAACACATATCAATTGGTTTCATCATCAAAATCTGAAATTCAACAATCTCCCCCTTTTTTATGATGACAACCAATTGACGACGAAGTTAACCTCAACTCTCAGAGTTTAAACAAACTCCCCCTATCAATATGCCATATTGATAGAAACTCTTGGATTCAAAAATCTAAGCAACATGTCATGATCAAATCATGCATGACATCAACATACTTCTCCCCCTTTGTCATCAACAAAAAGGAGAAGTTCCAATTATCAAGGGTTTAAGATATAAATTCAAATCATTGTATATCGGCCAGTTGACTCCATAATTCCGATATTCTTAGTGCAATGTCTACTCTTTTTGGCCCGATGCCCGAATCTATGGCCCGAAGCCTTCTATCGATACGTCGACCGATCCACCGGACCGACGTCCAATCTTCTGACATGTTCTTCCGGCCCAACATGATTTTTCCTACTTTAATTGTCTCATCCTAATCGAAACATCCTACGTCACTCAAAACACAGATTAAAATATAAACACATATCAATTGGTTTCATCATCAAAATCTGAAATTCAACAATCTCCCCCTTTTTTATGATGACAACCAATTGACGACGAAGTTAACCTCAACTCTCAGAGTTTAAACAAACTCCCCCTATCAATATGCCATATTGATAGAAACTCTTGGATTCAAAAATCTAAGCAACATGTCATGATCAAATCATGCATGACATCAACATACTTCTCCCCCTTTGTCATCAACAAAAAGGAGAAGTTCCAATTATCAAGGGTTTAAGATATAAATTCAAATCATTGTATAAAAAACATAATATCAAGTTGTCTGGCATGTCATTGGTCTCTTGACGCTTTGTTTGATTCTTCGACACATTGTCCTCTCTTGTGGCCTATTGTCCAATCGGCCAATTGACTCTACAACTCCGATATTCTTGGTGTAATGTCCGCTCTTCTTAGCTCAATGCCCGAATCCATGACCCGAAGCCTTCTATCAATACGTCGACCGATCCATCGGCCCGACATCTAATCTTTTGACATGTTCCTCCGGTCCAACATAATTTTTCTTACTTTAATTGTCTCATCCTAATCGAAGCATCCTGCGTCACTTAAAACGCAGATTAAAACATAAATACATATCAATTAGTTTCATGATTCAACAAATAGTATGCTAGAACCTAGAGCAAGAATAGAGAACTCGATGACGATGCTAGAACTCGACGATGCTAGAACTCGACGCTCCTTAGAAGCAAATCTTTTGGTGTTGGAACTCAACACTCCTTGCGATCAAATAGGAAAATTGTTTGGCCTTAGAACTTGGACACTCCTTAGAGGCTCTAGAATAAGAAAAAAAGTTAGTGATGACAATAGAATAGGAAAAAAGATCGAAAAGGAGATGGAATAGACTATCGTACACCACCAATCGTGTCGATTGGCATGGTTGAAGAAACATTGAAAGTGGAACCACTTAAAGTAAAACTGATTTTTTCTTCTGTTTAACCCTATGTAAACCCGATCAATTTTACGAAGATAATTTTATCTTTTAGAAAAGTAAAAGCACTTTATGAAAATTTTAAAATAGGAGCACTATGTGAAAGATTCCCAAAAGTATGAGTTTTTTCTAAAAATTTATGTATATATATAATTAATTAATTAATTTTGTGGATACTGAATTATATATATCTAATTTAAGATTTGCAGAAAAATTCCATATAAAAGGCTTCATAATTATGATAAAATCTACATAAAAAGAACAACCTCAATGCATAAATAACTCACCTCACATGAATAAATAATTCAATACTTACTACTACAGCTACTGAGGATATGGATCACACACAAAATATTATTTTTTATGATTTAAACTTTAACTTTACTGAGGTGGATCACAAGCGTTTGATCCTAAACACAATGAAAGCAAACGGTGCGGATCGAATTGTTGCCGATTAGAGACGGTGGCGGTCCCGCATCTCGGGGCCCTTGGTGGGCCCTGAGAGTTTATTCTGTCCAGATAGCGGGTAGGACGACGGGGTACTGTTTAACGGGCACCAAAAGTATTAATTGCACGTCATAACTAGGGTTTGTTACTCTGTTATAAAAGACCCCCTCGCTTGGCGACGCTTCCCTCTTCCTCGTTAGCCGTCGTTACATAGCAGTTTGGAGTTAGGGTTTGTCGTGGACTGCGATTCTAGCGAAGTGAGAGGGATGGGGCACTCTAACGTCTGGAACTCGCATCCGAAGAACTATGGCCCTGGATCTCGGGTTTGGTAAGCGATTTCAGATTGACCGTCTCGTATCATCTCCAAATCTGATACTTTTGTTGGTTGAAATGCATGAATCTTTTGTTGTTACTCAAACTAGATACGGCTCCTTCTTTTGATCGTTTTCAATTTAAAGATAAAAGACTTTTCAATCGTTTCGTGGCAAATTCATTGTGGACCCTTCGGGTTATTTATCGATATGTCATCTGCTGGATTAATTAATATAAAAATCCGGATATGCGATGAAAAACGTTTTGATTCATCGAGGTTTCAAGAGAACTCTTCACGCGATAGGCGTGTTTTAACGTCTTCATTGTATTGTTATTCATGTATTGAAACTTATTTTGTTTCTACAGTGGGTAAAGGGATTGATCGAGAAAGATTTCTTATTTTTATTATAAGATCATGATTTGATCCGTATATTTTTTATAAAAAGAATAATCTTTCCCTTTGATCATAAATGGAAAGTGTTCAATTGGAACATGAAAACGTTATTTAATTTGTCTTAGTTACTCTTGGGACGGAGTGGAATAAGGGAGGAGATTCTCAAACGAAGAAAAGGATCCAATTACTTCAAAAGAATTGAACGAGGATCTGTCTTAGCGTAAAATCTCATGGTTCTGTAGGGTGACTGTAAGAGTGACTTATCTGTCAACTTTTCCACTATCACACCCCAAAAATCAAACTCTGCATATGGAAAAGTGTCAAAGTATGATTAATCTCTGGATTTGAAATCATTGCTTATATACTTGGTATTGACCATAATTTACAAGAACATTCTGTAGTATTAGTAAGTAGAGGATGGTTCAAGGATTTACCCGGTGTAGATATCACATTGTTCACCCTAGATGCTATCAGAGTAAAGGATCGTCAACAAGGGTGTTCTAATGCATTGTAGATTCTTATCCAAGACCTGTATCATCTCTGATGTTTTATTGTTTTTTTTTTTGTTGCAGCCGGGTGTGTGGGAACCCCCATGGACTAATCAGGAAGTATGGTCTAATGTGTTGCAGACAGTGTTTCCGCAGCAATGCTAAGGAAATTGGCTTTATTAAGGTACATGTACAGTTTTTTTCCATTCTGATAATATCTTTTGGATTCTAGTTTTCTTTAACAAAGAAGTTTGTTTGGATGATGTCTGTCTTATTGGAACATATGATGGTTTACTAGAGAATCAGTCATGATTATCAGTCTTAAATTGAGATGTTGCTGTCCTATTGAGTCCATCATGGATATGTAATTATAGAAGTTTCTATGTTCGATCCCAACATTTTCATTCATTCTTGGCTATGATGGAAGAGGATTACAGCCAAGTTTATTGTCAAGCTTTTTACTCTTTTGCTCTAAGAGGCCTTGGATGTGAAATACTTAAGAGTTTAGGGCCCTTTTCTATGGTTTTCCCCACTACCATCACCATCATCCATTCCTGATCTTTGCAATAAACTTACCTGCATGCACTTACATAAGCATGTAAGTTCCACTCTTCACTGTTACCTTCCGCTAACTGCAAATGAAAATCCCTGGTTTGGGCTGTAACCCCTTAACAATCTATGGAAGGAACATTTTTTTAAAATCTTCCCTTCATGTTGCTTTTTACCTACATATTCATCTTGTGTTTTTCTTTACTTTTTTTTTGTACTCATCTTGATCTGAGATCATTTTTTTATCTATGGCACACTCTGCTCTGGGGCTTTCTTGAAGTATATAACTTTAATGATACCCAAAAGGTTTTGGAATACTTTTCTTATCCACTGGTACAATAAAGTTATATAAAAACAGCTTACTGAATATTAAGATGAGCATTTTTATGATGATCCCTTAAGATGTTGGATTTTGTGTTAATTGAGTTGTTTTCTATTGTAGATGTACAATTTTGGGTTTGTGTTAATTCGTCTGTTTTTTATAGTTAACTGTTTTCTGTGTCAATTATGTGTTGACATAAGAAACAATAATACAATTAGTTTTAATTGATTGAATTAAATCCATCAATATTTGGCCTTGGACATGTTGGGGCATTTTGACTGGTCCCTGGTCCTAGTTGGGTCTAGGTTTCCACGTTCAAAATCTGCCTTCCATCCTTGTTCTATATGTTGTAGTATCCATTGAACAATTAAAATAGATATATCTCCACAAATAATAGTAGGGCAGTCATTGTATATATCAAGGATGACTTACTGTCTGGTTCCATTTGTTTGTTTGCCACATGTTAGTGTATTTATTGTAGTATCATAGGATCCTAATTGAACATGTGGTTCTATGTGCTTGCCTTTTATGTGAAAGACAATTTTTAGGCAATGCCATTTGACTTGTCATAATATAAGTGATACATCAAGGATGCAAGCTTCTGTTCCTGTTCAGCCTTTTAATGGCTGTCTGCAATTCATGTTTTTCTTGTGCTGTTGATATCATGGCTGTCTAAAACTTCCAGAGGCTATTTTAATTTTGTTAAAATTGGTCAAGTACTTGGTTCCCTTGTCATCCAATCTAAGTTTAAAACAAAAGTAGAAGCCTTATGTCCAGTGGAATGAAGAAATATTTAATTATTTGTTTCAGATTTGCTTTTTTCTTTTTAAAGTCTGATCTTACATTCACAAGGGAAATTAAATTCTCGAAGTGTGATTTCACTGCAAAATGGAGCATTGTTCTAAAGAAATGTTGTTTTTATTGGCACTGTGATTGGAAACTGAAGTTCTATCAAATTAAATAAGCACTGGAGTTTATATGATTATATTTTTTTTGTTCTTAGGGAACTGAATACAATAAGATATGCTTGTGATGCACATTGCTAATCTCTATATTTTTGTTAAGGATGTGGACCTTTATTTCATGAGTATTCCTATTGTTTTTGCAGTATCGTTGAAAATATTGGGTTCACCCGAGGCAGACTGCTGAATGAACTACCACGCACCAGAAAGTGGAGTCGGACCTCTATGCTTTGCTTTTAACATTTTTCACGTATTAAATCTTGTGATTTTGTTTGACCCATATACTTAAGTAGTATTTTTTAAGGTCTTCCTTTCCAACCCATATTCTCCACTACCGGCAAGATGCAATCACTAGTTTGTACTGGGGTAGTTGGTGTCTGATAAGTGTGCCTAATTCATTAGAGATCATTGTGTGATTGCAGTCCCTACTGCTGCCGAAAGATTTTGATGCCCCAGCTGGTCTGGACAAAATTGAACCATTCTTATGGCATTAAATATCAGCAAGGATTATAATCAGCGAGGTTATTGCTCTATGGAACACTAGCAGCTATAGGTTAACTCTTTGAGGTATGGAACACTCATGTGACTGCATAGGCGAAAATATTTCTATGAATAGGTTTGCACCGATCAGAATCAATGAATGCAATGAACGATAAATGGGTTGATATTGAGTTGAAATGGTGTGTGTGCCCATTCTAAGCATAAATTATTGATACTTCAGTCAACGATAAACGTGTGTGATCAGAATCAATGATTGATATTAACGATAAATGTGTTGCTATGGGAATCAACGATCAGTAGTGATTGCTTAGAATGGACTCATTATAAATGCTTTTAAAATTGTGCTAATCATCTCGTGCCCTCCCCCTCTCGAATCATGTAATGTGATCCAAAATGATGTAAATTTGGGCTTGACATTTTGATTGCAATAAATGTGTTGATATTGAGTCGAGATGGTGAGTGTGTGCTGATTTAGAACATGTAAAAATTACTTTTAATAATTGTGCTAATAATGGTATGGTCCATCTAGTCATCAATGTGACTCAAAATGATCTAAATTTGGGCCTGATAACAATCAGTAAGAGGAATTAATGAGATGTAGCAATGAAGAAAAAGATGGCACCGGTCAAGCCTATGCTACAGAAGAGGACGATCAACACCTGTGTAGCATACTAAATGCACTTTCCAAAATCAAATAAAACTCATTAAGCTGTCGATCTCAGCATGACATGTCTAACACGCCATCACGTCCTCAAAACGTTTAAGGCATCCTTTCATGTCAATCGCGTCCCGATACCCTTTCTAAACGCGACCGCTAATCCAATCCTTCAACCATCTTTTCGTGTGTAAGTTTGTATCTGGGTGACCCCTTTTATAACTCGCATTAAGGTGGGAGATGATATATACATCATCTCATATGTAAGGAGGATCCCAAAAACAAAATTTACCATGTCACCAACCACATTGAGCAGCTTCATCATGTTGGATTCTGTCCTGCTACGAACAAACGAGTCCTTGGTGTGGATCTACCGCATTGAAACCAAGGAGCCAAAGACCATGGGGTCTCTCCACCTTCACCGAGGACGACCTCGAGCCCACCCCTCTCTTGTGACCACATGGGGAGGCCAAGAAGAAGGGAAGCAGCCATTTGTTTGCTCTCTCTCTCTCTCTCTCTCAAGATTAGCGAGTACACAGTGTACATGTGGATCGCTGCTGCGGCCTCGTACTTGTCGTCCTGCATGCCCGCTCTGAGTCGAGTTGAGTCGAGTGGGGTGTTCTGTCTTGTGTCGCATGAAATGGGCGCAATTATTGTGGCCGTGACGATAACCTGCAGCCATTGTCGTGTTGGTACGACACCTTGTACCTCTTGTGCCATCTTTAATTTCTCTCATTTATCTCCTCTCAAAGGATGATGACGGATCCTCCGTGGCTGCAAAGGTCGAAGGATGGCGAGAAAGACAAACACGGTGCATTCCTGGATCTGACATCTGTGCACGAAACATGAAACATGGTGAAAGTAATTTTGAGTTCTACTGCATCATCATTCCACTTCTTGGGAGACGAGATGAGAGAGAGAGAGAGAGAGCGAGCGAGCATCTTTATTACGTATCCATCACCGACTTATCAACTTTTGCATGCCTTTGTACTCCACCGTTTTGTCGTCGCTCTCGGCGTCCGTAAAATGACGGGGCGGAGTACAATTACAGCGATGCGAGAGATCATGTGGGGCGCTGTGTGCGTGCATCATGTCGCTACCATTACCAAAGAGAGAACAAAACAAGTTTGTGTTCTTTTGCAGCGACTCCTCCCCCTCTCGAAATAAAATCACAAACCGCACTTGAAATAAAATCACAGACCAGATTATGAGTTTTGATTGAAAAAAAAAAAGTTCGACCTTAGAATTTCATTTATATAATTTCTCAAAAGCAGATCTCTAAAATTTAGACTAATTACCGACTCATCTTCTCGCATTT
>CM017188.1:29149017-29186517 GCA_004837865.1 Musa balbisiana | reverse complement strand
AAGTGTTTTGTTATCCTGTGAACTTGACAGGCAGTTCTTTCTTGCATGGAGAACCAGACAAGATGAATGCACATGAACATGTAAAGAAGCAAGAAAGGCTTGAGAACCTCATTGTTAATGAAGTCTCAATGCTCTGAACTTCCTCAGGAAGAACTTTAGTCAGCCATGGTTGGCTGGAACTTATTTTGCCCAATAACAAGTACAATTAATAGGTGGGGAATTTAAATAAGGAGGATGGAGTTCTCAACCTTCCCTCTTAAATGTTAGGGTCAACTCCTCCCAGCCAAGCTAACTTCCTTCCTCAGTCCACCCTGATTAAAAACCATGATTATTATATGGTTTTTGTTGTAGCAAGCCTGGCCAGAATTGTACCAGCATCATTCTCTTTCTCCATTTATCTCACAGTGTCTTTGTTGGTAAGGGATGAAGCCTGGCTTCCGCTCAGCCTCTCCTTTTTGGTCCTTGGGGAAATAATAAACACAACTTTGTTTAGTTTATGGATTAGAGAAGATTGGTGTACTGTTTGAATATTAAGATGAGAAGTTGAACTAATTTAGGAGGTTTAATAAGATTAGGTCACCTTTTTGTGGCTTAATGTCAAATATAATCTATAATTTTCTTCAAAGATGAAGAGTTTCCTTGCAATAGTTCAAACTCGAAAACATGCTTTCAAAGTTCTCCCTCCATGTTTCCAATTTGATCCATCAAGCTGCAAGACACAACTGAATTCGTCGGAATGCATGCTATTAAGACTCATCTAATTCGTACATATTAGGTTCTCTACCCAATCCCCATCCTCAACTCTCAGACCCATGCAGTTGTCGTGATCCTAAACCTAATCCCAACACCAATCTCTTCCAATTTAAGGTCACTATTTTGGCTTTTTCCCAACAATGAGATTTTATTTGTAATTAGGGAGGACATGATAGATTCTAGAGAGAGAACAAGACAACGAAGATATGCATATATCCGCGCGCGCACACACACACCCTTTCCCTTCACACAATTGAAGCCCACTCATAAACTCACCTCCTACCAACTTAACAAATAGGAGGATCACAAGAAAGGAAGGGAGATCTGTTTCATTTCTCTTTCACTACTGCTCCTTTCCTCTCCCTCGTGCTTTACTGCTTGCCTCACACATGATTCAGGAGATTTCAAGTGGAGTGATGATAGGGTAGGAGATCAGTAATAATCCAAACAGGTTTCAAATGAAAAGGCTGTGATTTTTGTCACATTCTCCCCTTTAGAAGTACTCTTCCTTTTTCTCTCATACATCATTACAGTAGCGGTGCCGTACAGCGCAACGTATTCTGCCAATGTAATATATTTGTTGATATATTTGTTGATAACAGCTTAACGACAATGAAAATTTTTCCAACTACATAAGAAAATTTATAAATTTGTTAAAGAAAATTTTTCTCTATTAGAGAAAGTTCTTCCTCCTAACATGTATAAATAGGGAGTGTATCAAACTCTAATAACATCTTCTTCTTCGTATTTTATTATTAACATGGTATCAGACCTTAAGTCATTTTCTCTTCGGCTAAAGCACACCTTTAATCCCACAGCTATCGTTGTTGCTGTGGCACCCTTCCTATTCCATTGAGTCAAGACATGTTCGCTAACAATGCCCGGACCGAGTTCACATTCCGGCTTAATAGAGAGCAGTTCATCACCGCTGCCATAGCCTTGTCACTGTTTCCCCATCCCTCGGTCGCTTCCTTCCGATGCCACCTATGCTTCTCAGCACGTCGGCTTCGTACACTGGCATCAAGTTGTGTATGCCGGCTTTCTGGCGCGAGACCTGGCGACGGACTCCCTGTTCTTGATCATCCTCCTCTATCGTCGCTCCGACTTGGTGAATCCCCCGAATACCTGGTTGAAGTTGAAGAGATCGGCGTCAAGGTCGCCTTCCTTCATCCTCCTCTATCGCCGCTCCGACTTGGTGAATCCCCCAAACACCTGGTCGAAGTTGGAGAGATCGGCGTCGAGGTTGCCTTCCTTCCAGACTCGAGAAATAGTTGATCTGTGCCCTCCCCGTCGCCAGAGACAACGCTCCCACCGCAGGTTCCCGGTCGCCGGAGACAACGCTCCCACCGCGGGTTCCCCTTCTCCACCACTACCATTACTTCCTAAAAAGGACTCTAAAAGCAGTTGACCTGCACCCTCCCCATCGCCGGAGACAATGCTCCCACTGTGGGTTCCCCTTCTCCATCACCACACTTCTTCATGGAAAGAGCAACTGATCGATTCCCCTCCCCTGCCCTGATTTCCTTGTGGCAGCGCCTCTAGCGATGTGCTTACCGATGTTGCTCTCTATTTGCTTCTTCTCCTCCGGCGATATTCCCTACCCTAGATCTCATCACACTCCACCGCAGCGTTCTCTCTCCCTCGAACTCCTTATTCTCTCACAGCATTGTGCCACTATGCCCCAGTCCTTCAACAAGTAGCCTTCCCCTATTTCAAACTGTTGCTCCTCTACTGAGGGCTCCTCTCCCGTAGACTCCGCCACCAAACTTGACTGCAAGCTGTGACTTGCACCGATCGCAACCCACATCACCTATTGCGAACTGTTGCCTCACTATCAACTACCACAATTACTCAAGCCCACAAATCTTCATACCGGTGTAAAACCATGTATGAAGAATATGATACCTTCCTCCATAATTTTGCATGGACCATTATATCCTCTCATCCCATAAAAAATATCATCGGGTATAAATGGATCTTTCGAATTAAACGGAATCTAAATGGATCCATTGCCAAATATAAAACGCGTCTAGTGGCCAAAGGGTTTCATCAACCTCCTGGTGTTGACTTCACAGAAACAATTAGTCTCGTTATTAAACCCACAATAATCTAACTTATTCTGAGTTTGACCATCTCATAAAGTTAGCATTTATGACAACTCGATGTTAACAATGCCTTTTTATAGGGGACTCTAACTGATGATATCTTCATGCAGCAACCTTTTGGCTTCATCCACCCATAGTATTCAAGACATATTTGTAAACTACAAAAAGTTATTTATGGACTTCATCAAGCTTTAAGAGCTTGGTACACCAAACTTGGCTCGTTTTTTTCATCAATTCCAAGTCTAATACCTCACTATTTCTTCATCACCAAAGTAGTAATATAATATATCTTCTAGTGTATGTGGATGATATTATTGTCACAAGCAACAATCCTATGGAAATCAAAGCATTCCTGAAGCATTTAGCAGATCGATTCTCCCTTAAAGATCTAGGAACCTTGAGCTATTTTTTAGGAGCCGAAGCAACATACACATCTTCAGGACTCTTCTTATCACAAAGACTTATATTCAAGATCTATTATCAAAAACGAATATGTCAAATGCAAAAGCGGTTACAACGCCTCTATCTATTAGCGAGTCGCTCAAACTATATGATAGAAGCCCTACTACAGACCCAACTCAATATCGCCAAGTCCTTGGCTCCTTACAATACTTATCTCTCACTCATCCAGAGATCTCATTTGTAGTCAATAAATTATCTTAATTCATGCATCGATCATCTACTATGCATTGGTCTAAGAAGCAAAAGACAATTACACACTCTACAACTGAAGCTGAACACCGTGTCATAGCAACTGTTGTTGCAAAACTCAATTGGGTCACGAATCTACTTAAGGAACTTAGCATTAATATCACCTCTACTCCTGTAATATATTGTGATAATGTCGGAGTCACTTACCTATGCGTCAATATTCCACTCACGCATAAAACATATAGCTATTGACTTTCATTTCATGCAAGAATAAGTTGTCAGACATCGGGTTCAAGATCGACATCCTTAACAGAAGCATCGTATTGCGAGGGTATGATAACAGCTAAAATCTCTCTTGATAACAACCTTAACAATAGCAAAGTTTTTCCCAACTAAATGAAAAAGTCTTGTAATTCTGTTGAGGAAAATCCTCAAAATTCTCCCAAAACATGTATATATAAACAGGGAGCGTATCAAACTTTAATAACATCTTCTTTGTATTTTATCCAGATAGTAGAGGTAGAAGGGAATGGAGACGGAGGCGTCCGTCATCGTGGTTAGAGAGTACAATGCAGCGAACGATCGGGCAGCGGCGGAGGAGGTCGAACGGAAGTGCGAGCTCGGTTCGAGCGGCAAGATGTCGCTCCACGCTGACCACCTGGGCGACCCCGCTTCCCGCATCCGCCACTCTCCCACCTATCTCATGCTCGTACTCTTTCTTCTTCTTCGTCTTGTTTCACGTTCCTTGTTTCTTGTTTCCGTCGTCGAGCTTCGGGTGATGAGTGGGCGGCTCAGGTGGCGGAGACGTGTGGTGGAGTGAAGGAGATCGTCGGGCTGGTGCGCGGCTGCGTGAAGGTGGTCACATGCGGCAAGAAGCTCCCACGACAAGGAGGAAGCACCAAGAACACTTGTCAGGTGGCGACTCCCACTTACACCAAGGTTGGCTATCTCCTTGGTCTTCGAGTGTCTCCTTCTCATCGGTAAACTCCTTATATCATCTCTACCAGTTACTGCTCTCTCTCTCTCTCTCTCTCTCTCTCTCTCTCTCTCTCTCTCTTGTATTGATGATAACAATGACAGGAGGAAGGGAATAGGGTTGAGGCTGGTGAGGCAAATGGAGGGATGGTTCAGGGAGAAGGGGGCGGAGTACGCTTACATGGCCACGGGAAAGGACAACGAGGCATCGATGCGTCTCTTCACAGAGCGATGCGACTACACTAAGTTCCGATCGCCGACCATCCTGGTCCACCCGGTGTTCGCGCACCGTCTCCCGGTTCCCCGCTCCGTCACCGTCCTCCGGCTCGGCCACGCTGATGCAGAGGCCATCTATCGCCGCTGCTTCGCCACCACCGAGTTCTTTCCACGCGACATCGACGCGGTGCTCCGCAACCCGCTCACCGTCGCGACCTTCCTCGCGGTCCCGGCGGGTTGCGCCACCGCGCGGCAGTGGCCAGGGGCGGAGGCGTTCCTGGAGGCTCCACCGGGATCGTGGGCGGTGGCGAGCGCGTGGGACTGCGGCGGAGTGCTCCGGATGGAGGTGCGGGGGGCGTCGCGGCTGCGGCGGGGGGCGGCGGCAGCGACGCGGGCGGCGGACCGGGCGATGCCGTGGCTGCGGATCCCGGCGGTGCCGGATCTGTTCCGACCGTTCGTGGCGTGGTTCCTGTACGGGGTGGGAGGGGAGGGGCCCGGCGCGGCGGAGATGGCCGCGGCGGCGTGGAGGGAGGCGCACAACGTGGCGCGGGGGTCGGCGACGGTGTTGGCCGCAGAGGTGGCGACGGGAGACCCGGTACTGCGGGGCATACCGCGCTGGCGGTGGCTGTCGTGCGCGGAGGACGTGTGGTGCGTGAAGCGGCTGGGTGAGGAGTACAGCGACGGCGGGGTCGGCGACTGGACCAAGTCGGCGCCGGGCGCGTCCATATTCGTTGACCCCCGGGAGCTGTAACGCGATCGATCCGCTTCCATGTCACGTTTGTTATCTTTACTGTCCAATGGGGTGAGCAGCTTTTGGTTGGAGGGAGAAACCAGTAACGGTCTCAGTCTTAAATAACGGGAATCCCGGGGAAGACAGTTGTCACAGCAACGGTAGCTTTAAACATATAGACCAAATCTTTGCCCCTCCCATCGCTGTCTCCATCTGATCTCGAGACTAAGAAAATATTTGGATTCTAATCTTACTTCCTCTGATCTCAATCTGATTGCAAATTTTCGTCTTCAGTTTCTGTCACTGAAATTATATATATATATATATATATATATATATATATATATATATATATATATATATATATATAGATAAAAAAATACAATAAAAAATAATATAGATAAAAAATAAATATATAGAAATAATATTTTACTAAATTCTCGTAGTTAGTAATATATTCCCATAACTATTTCTTGAGTTGAAGGTGTTGGGAAGTTTAGGTGGTAAAGATTTTGACTATTTATTGTAAGATTTTAGATTTGAATTATTGAGTATATAAAAAATCTTACAATTATTTTATGTTTAATTAAATCTGTAAATCAAATTGTTTTTGCCTGATTATTATTATTATTTTTTGCATAGTAATAAAGTAGATTTTCCCCAGAGGAGGGGTTTCATAATGGATATGATTTTAATCTGAGAAGAGCCTTCAAAATGAACTGTCAAGTGTAGCATACTTTCTCATCCTTCTTTCTCTTTATTTTTTTTTTCTTTGTTTTTGAGTGAGATGTATTGTTCTTATTATGGTAGAATTTCCATTCATGCATAATGTTCTATTTGATGGCAATCCCTGGATTTCCTAAAGATCCTAAAACAATTGAATTGTGTGTCTTGAGACAAGACAAAAGAAATGTATGCTGACCGCCATTGATCTTTCTGATATTGAACATAATTTTTTTAGCATTTCACTACATTGGAAGTAACACTAAGATGATGCAAATTATCCCAATTCTTAACCTTGTTAATATTTTCCTCCCAATTTTGCCTTGCAAACACATAATAATATCATTATTTCTTTAAATACCTAAAACCATCTACTGTCTTAACTTTGTCTTTACTTCTCATTTTTCACTCAGGCCTTTAACCTTACAAATTTAGCATTATCAAACGTTGTGCAAAACTTCACATGACAATAAAAGTTATGGTGATGAACTATTCAATAAAAGGATAAGTCTCTTTAAAGATGTTGAAAAGAGAATGATGCAGCAGATAATTTTGACCACGTCAATTTTGACTACTGGTCCTTGAGTTGGTGGTCCATTCTACCGGTGGTGTGAGTAATTTAGACACATGAAGAAGCTCGTAGAAGTGCTGACGGGCTTCAGGCTAGTTGAGAATAATACAAATGTCATGATCAAATTTGAGGAGGAAAAGCTGCTGCTACCTCCTGAGCAAGAAGAGCTTGCCACATACAATGGTGGTGGACTAGTTTAGCTATTGAATCACTGCAATGTGGCTTCCGTGAGCAACTAAATACACATTGCAGTGAAGACGGGGCTTTTTAAGCCTCGGCGTTGTACCATCGATTTTCACCTTCACATGGAAAAACATCTAACATTTAGACTGATTTATAAGACTTTAACTTAAATATTTTAGATCAATAATTTAAATTTAATATAATTAATAAATAAGTTATTTTATTAGATATTAAAGTATTAATATTGGAGTCGACTTAGTGATACGATGCGTAGTGTGCATTTATTGTTTTGGATTTTGTTATCTTGAAACTTAGGAACATTCAATACTCATTATGCATTTTGTTTTTCTCATAGAAAAAATTCGTCCACAAGTTATCATAATTATTGTCATGATAAACTGATAAATCATGAATATTAAATGTGGAGTACAAATATTAAGAGGAAGTCCAATCTTATAAGTATTGTTAATTCTCTCAAGGACTCAGCATGGACCAATTTTCTTCTCTTTGAACTTATTGTAAGTTTCTACTGGAAAATATTTTTTTTTCAAAAATATCCAAACAAGATCTCCTTCTTCAAAGATCATCACATAATGCTGCTTTTTGGCCTTTTTTTTTTAACTTGGTTGCTAGCTTTAATCTTCTTCTTTACTTCATGTTTTGTTATGGTAATAGCAATATCTAGATAATAAGGTGAAATACGATCATAAATAATATGAAATGAGATCCCATTATTTTGGTCTTTTTGTAGCAAAGCATCATAGCAGATTATCCAAGGTTCTATTAACAATCTCAATTTGTCCATCTGTCTAAGGATGATAAGCACTATTATATAATAAGTTTGTGTCAAATTTCTTCTATAAACTTCTCTAAAAATGATCAAAAAATTTAATAACTCTTGATAGATTTAGGAATTCTATGAAGTTTGATCAATTCATTGAAATAAAAGTTAGTAATATTATAAGCATCCATGGCCTTTTTGTAAGGAATAAAATGTATCAATTTAGAAAATCGATCAACAACAATAAAAATAAATCTCTTTGAGTTTTCAATAGATCAATCATGAAATCCATATTAATATGATCTCAAGGAGCATTAGGATTAGTAAAAGAGTATATGCCCCTTTGAAGTTTAGCATATTCTACATATTTCCACATGATGTATAACATCTTAGTAGATTACTGGCCAAAAATATTTTGTTTTCACGAGAAGTACTATTTTGTCTATTTAAAAATGATCTCCTAATCTATCATAGTAAAGTTCTTAGATAATTGCTCTCTTAGAGAATATTTAGAAATATAAAATAGAGTTCCACACGAAAGAGAAATAATCTTCAACAGTATAAACTTTATGATGACTCTTCGTGCATAACTCTTATGTTTCTATAAAATTTTCATCATTAAAATAAGTATTTTTTATTTCATCAAATCCTTTGGTTGGGTTCACATAGTATTAAGAAGTGTTAATCGTCAATTGAGTTCATATGCAACATTACAAATACTATCCTTATGCTTCAAGACAAAAGTATACTCCTGTAAAAATGTCACTCATCTTACATGTCACATATTGAGATTTGTTTGAGAATTTATATGTTTAAGAACTTCATGATCATAATTTAAGATAAATTCTCTTTAGATCAAATAAGATCTCCAATGTCATAGTGCTTGAACAATAGCATAAAATTCAATATCATAGGTTGAATAGTTCTTTCTTATATTGTTAAACTTTTCATTAAAAAATATAAGTGGATCCTTCTTGGCTAGGTACTCCATCAATACTTGTATAAGAGACATCATAATCAACTTCAAATATTTTAGAAAAATATGATAATACAAGAGAAGGAGTAGTAATAATTTTGCCTTTAGTAATTCAAAACTGTTTTTTACCATTAAAAAACTTCTTTCTTTATGCAATCAAAATTTTAAATAAATCAAAAATAAAAGGATGTCAAACTTTGAATATCTTATAGGAATGTTAGTGTTGGCCAAGTCTGGATAGCTTTAAATTTTCTTAGGATGAACTTGAATACTTGTACTAGTTAAAATAAAGTCTAGAAAAGTAAGGCTAGAGGTCAGGAAGGAATAATTTTTAAGATTTACATATAGCTTTTTTTGCCTTCAATGTTGATAGGATAGTTATCAAATATTCAATATGATCAAGTTTATTGTGATTATAAATAAGAATATCATCAAAGTAAATAATAATAAACTTCCCAGTATAAGGGCTTAGAATTTGATTCATTACCCGCATGATGGTGCTTGAAGTATTTGAAAGTTCAAATGATATAATTACCTATTTATATAAACCTTCTCAAGTCTTGAAAGTAGTTTTGTATTCATCTTTTGGTTTAATATGGATTTGATAATAATCGCTTTGAAGATCAATCTTAGAAAAAATTTGAGCACTAGCAAGCATATCAAACATAGAATTCACACGTGGAATAGAAAATCTGTACTTGATGATAATTCAATTGATAGCTTTATCATCAATACACATCTATCATGTTTCATCCTTTCTTAGAGTCAATAGAGCTGAAATGACACACAGGTTTAATTTTTTTTAATATAATCTTTGTGAAATATATCTATAACTTATTTACTCAACTCTTCATATTCTTTTGGACTTATTTTATAGTAAGATTTGTTTAGAAAGATTACTTCTAGAATTAGATCGATTCGATATTGAATGTCTCGAAAAGAAGGTATACTACTAGGAAGTTCTTCAGAGCAAATGTCTTTGAATTCCTCCAAAATACTTTATATTGTACTTAAAATTTCTATTGGCTACTACTAGTCATAGGTGCTCTACAAGCCAATCATTTGAGTGATTGTACGTGTGATATGACACACACTTTTTTTACTTATTATTTATTTGATATTTTTTATTTTATATTTCCACTTGTATATATTATGATATACATGGATCTATATAATAGAAATCATATTGTAATAAGATTATGATAATGAGATTGATTCGCCTTTAAACATAGACCCAAATAATCTCGATCATAGGTTATTCGAGAGGGACATCGAGATAACATGATAGACTAATATGTTGTATACACATCCATATGATGGAGGTGGCTGGTCTTATAATTGCTCGTGTGGGGATACTAGGAATGCAATACAGGTTGCTATTTGGAGAATGAGTTCATTGATCGATTCACTCACAAAATGTTAGATGGTTAATAATAGCTCATTGTTAAACAATGATTTTATCATCCCAATGGTATATCTAATCATTAGTCTTGAGATATCAATGATATCCTATATGAGTACTTAATTCTTTGATATCAGACTTATAAGTTTGAAAGTTTCAATTCTAGCATAGTCGGTCATTGGGAGTAGCAACAAACCTTACGAGGGTTATTGAGTGTCAATGGAGAATCATATGCTCTTAGTGTCATGAGAGCAATATCCTATATATCCTTGCTCAAGCAAATCCCTAGCTATGATCATTCAGATTGAGAGAAAAAGAGTTCTCCGAGAGAATATGATTAGAGTGATACTCGAGTAGACTCCATATGGGTCTGACAGTACCATACACGGTATACGATCTCTATAATATTAGATAGATGAGAGACTATATATATATATGATAATTGAGAATAGACAAGTCCAATAGATTGTATTCCCTTATATCATCTGAGGACTACGACGTAGTGGCTTAGTACGTCCGTAGTCGATGAGTCAAGTGAATTATCATGGACATAATAATTTATTGAGTCAGAAAAAGTCCTGACAAATATGACTCACAGTTAGCTCAATATTTGACCTAAAGGGTTACACACATATGGTAGGTGTTCCAACAAATAGATATTCAAATATGAGATATCCGTTGGAGCTCCTATCTTATTATATATCCAATAAGCTTCTGAATTATTAAATCTTATAGATAATATCTAATAAGAGCCAATAAAAGATTATTAGATAGAGATCTACTAATCCAAAAGGCTTGGGCAGTTGGATGGAGATCCAATACCTAATAGGGTAAAATCCATCAGGGTTAAGTTGATAAGGATCCTCTATAAATAGAAGGGAACCAAAGGGTCATATGCTAAATCCATTATTATATATCCAATAGCACCAATTTGATGTGTGTAGATAGTAAGAAGTGTCGACCCTTCTTGATCACATGGTGCACGTGGAAATGAGGATTATGCAGCAATTTGAAGAGCATCTTCGCAGCTCTTATCATGTGGATCATTACTAGAGAATAAGATAATTAATCTCCTTCATCTTTTCCCAAAGATCTGTAGGATTTCAGAAATATATGATCTCCCTAAGTAACACATCTTTCATATATGCATAGTTTTTTGATTTTATGGTTTTTGCACATCAGTATTTGCACGATAATGAAACCTTTTTTTTACAGGAAATTATGTGATTTTATTTTCTATTCTTTCGCTATATATGTTATCGTAGATTTTCCAACGACTATATGTATTCTTTAGCAACAAATATAAATACAACTCTATTTTCTTTACTTTTTCTTGTAAACTCATTTAAAGTGAGGAAGTTATTTGCCTGCCTTTAGGTTAAAAGGTTTAGGAGCAAACTCTTTGCAAAAGTATAATTCTAACTCTATTGAATTTAAAAATATATGTATTCTTTCTATCATCATGGATAGCACATCTATCATGTTATCATGGTCTTCACAAAAGTATATGGTTAATATCTATTAATACTATATCACATCATACATTATCTATATATTTTTTTCATCAAAAAAGAAACTAGTCATTGATTAATAACTCGTACCTTATTGCCTTTCTTGAACCATGCAACTTGATATGGTTTAAGATGTGATTCTCTCTTGAGCTTGAGCTTATCTACCATATTTTAAAGACAATATTCTCATAACTACTATTATCAATAACAATTGAATAAACTTTGTCTTGAGACTTCTAATATGTCTTAAAAATATTATTTCATAATCATTTTTCATTAGAATTACCTCTTAGAATAGCAAGTACTATATGGATTTCCAAACGTTCACCATCTTTAGGTATAATTTCTTCCAAACATTCACCATCTTTAGGTATAATTTCTTCATAAGCCTCCTCTTAGTATTCATCATGTATTAGTTTTTCAATATCTTCAAGTTGTTCATTAGCATCTTCTTCCTCGGTAAAGTTGACTCGTGCATTAACTTATCAATTTGGGCACTTATTCATACTTATTTATATTTAAAGTAAGTAGAAAGATGACTAGTGCGATTAGATTATCCTCTATGATCGGTAAGAATTAGTTTAGATGTATTTTTTATTATTTCACTAACTTTTAATCTACTAGCATTAAAACAAATAGAATCAGCTTTAGAAGGAATGTAAAAGAATATTATAATACATCTTTACTCCACTTCTTATAAGTTTCAACTTTTAACAGTAATTGATAAGCATTATATAACCTCTATAGTCTTTACATTTTTACTTCATCTTAAATTATAATTTGTAGGTTACGGATGTATTTTACAATAAGTTATTCTTCCATCTTTTGAGTATTACTATGGGCCATCTGATAGTAGATGAGATTTCACTCGCTCTAAGAGTGGTATTTTTAAACTATGTCAAGTATTTAACCTACATGCTATCATGGATTCCTCATCCCCCAACGTTAAACCCACCACCTTCACTCAAGCCCAAAAATGTTCGCATTGGCGTACTGCCATGAGTGAGGAATATAATGCCCTTCTCCATAACTCAACGTGGGATCTCATACCCTTCCATCCTTCACAGAACATCATCGGGTGTAAATGGGTATTTAGAATTAAGCGGAACCCAGATGGCTCTATTGCCATATATAAGGCACGTCTCGTCGCCAAAGGGTTTCATCAACGACTTGGAGTTGATTTCACTGAGACGTTTAGTCCTGTTGTTAAACCCACTACAATCAGGCTTATCTTGAGTCTGGCTACCACTAAAGGCTGGCAATTACGACAATTGGATGTTAATAATGCATTTTTATAGGGATCTCTAACCGAAGATGTTTTTATGCAACAACCTCCAGGCTTTACTCATCCTCAGTTTCCACAGCATGTTTGCAAACTTCGGAAAGCCATTTATGGACTTCGTCAGGCTTCAAGAGCTTAGTACACTGAACTTAGCTCATTTTTGACTTCTGTCGGCTTTCTTAACTCCAAATCTGACACTTCGTTGGTCCAAGGCCCGAATAAAGACAACATTTACGAATGACCGTCAGCTTCTCGAATAACCCAGCCCACTGTTCATTCTTCTGTTGCAGCTCCAGTTGATGTGTGGCATCGTCAGCTTGGTCATCCTTCGAACTTTATTCAGCAAAAATTATTTTCTCATCACTCTCTTCATCTTTTTAAGTCCACTGATTCTCGGATGCATTGTGATGCATGTCTTAGTAATAAGAGTCATCGGCAGCCTTTTGGCTCCTCTTCCATTTCCTCCTCCAAACCTTTTGAAATTATATATACTGATGTTTGGGGTCCTGCTCCAATTTTATCTTTTGATAAGTTTCGATTTTATGTTATTTTTGTAGATCACTTCTCTAAATACACATGGATATATCCTCTTCACCATAAGTCTGATGTTTCTCGTATTTTTTCCGCTTTCCAGAAATTGGTCAAAAACTATTTTCAGTCTACCATCAAAACGGTCTACTCTGATGGTGGCGGTGAATATCAAGCCCTGGCATCCCATCTCTCAGCTTGTAGCATTCAACACCTCAAGTCTCCCCCCCATACTCCTCAACTGGTTGGTTCCGCCGAACGTAAACATCGGCATATAGTAGAAACTGGACTCACACTTCTCCATCAGGCTTCCATGCCTTCGACTTTTTGGACAGCAGCCTTTCAAACTGCTGTCTACCTTATTAATCGTATGCCTACACCAGTCCTACAATACCAGTCATCCTTTGACACACTATTTCACAAACCCCCTAACCTTCGTAAACTCCGAGTGTTCGGCTGTTTATGTTATCCTTGGTTATGTCCCTATGCCTCTCATAAGTTAACATCTCGATCTACTCCTTGCATCTTTATTGGTTATTCACTTGAACATAATACTTTCCGCTGCTATAATCTTCACACTCACAAAATCTTCATCTTACGTCACGTTGTTTTTGTTGAGTCTCACTTTCCTTTCCAACACCTTCCATATCCTGCCATAAGGACCACTTCACTATCTCACTGGAGTATACCTTCGGACCAATCGTACGAGCCGCCTATGACTTCATCTACTTCTTCTCCTCCTGATCCGCACTATATCACTCCAGTTCAACACTTGCCCGTTTCCTCTGTTTCTACTCCACTCCACTCTTCCCGAATTGATGAGGCAATGTGTTCCGAAACTCAACCATCTACTCTACACTGGTCTGCGGTCAAGAGACTTCTGCGATATCTTAAAGGGACCCTCAATCATGGACTCTTTCTTCGTAAACACTCTCCACTTCATCTTCATGCCTTTGCTGATGCTGATTGGGCAGGCAACCTTGATGATCGAACATCCACATCGGGGTACATTATCTTCCTTGGTGCTCATCCAATCAGTTGGAGTTCTAAGAAGTAAAAGGCAGTCGCCCGGTCTACAACTGAAGCTGAATACCGTGCCATTGCCGCTACCACTGCAGAACTCAATTGGATCACGAATCTACTCCAGGAACTCAACATCACTTCCACTCCTACAATATATTGTGATAATGTTGGAGCTACCTATCTCTGCGCTAATCCGGTATTTCACTCCCGCATGAAACATATTGCTATCGACTTCCACTTTGTACGCGATCAAGTTGTCCGCCGTCGACTTCGTGTTTCTCATGTTCATACGGCTGATCAATTGGCCGACTCACTCACAAAGCCTCTAGCTCGTAAACTTTTTGCATTACATCAGTCCAAGATTGGCCTCCTTGATAGGAGCACCATCTTGCGGGGGCATGATAGTAGATGAGATTTCCCTAACTGTTTGAGGAAATCTCTCTACTCTATTGAGGGAAATCCTCTAAACTGTTGAGGATAATTCTCCCTTCTAACCTGTATAAATAGGAGAGGAATGTGTTAATAAGATCAACAATTTCTATAATCTATTTATCTATTTATTTTCTAACACCATCAACTTATAGAATTCTTCAGTGTAGTTGATGATGATTTTACTACCTTGCTGAAAATTGTTAAATTATGAAAAAAGAGTTTGAACATAATTAAATGGAAAAAAATTCTCACAATGTCAAGATTTCATCTTCGATCTTCTCTCAAGATGAAATCTTCATCTTTCCTTTTCGAATATGCGATCTCTGGCACCTTGTAATACCAAATTGAAGTATAATCTCAAAGTTTTGTAATAATTAATTATACTTTTTGGTCTTTACGTATTTCATTATACTCAAAAAAATTTTCAATGGTACTAAGCTAATCAAAAAAACTCTTCATGTTAAAGTCGATCATAAAACCTTAACAAGTCAATCTTGATGTTATCATTTGCATGAAAAAATTTCTCCATCGATGAATCTCCTACAACTTTTTTGGATGCAAAGATATTCATATTTTTAAATCTATCACTTTGCATAACAAGTTGGCACAGCTCTTCAACTTATCTCCTTGGTGCTTTAATTTTTACATTTCTTTTATCTTTATATGGTTGCATAATTCTTTAGTCCTGTCGCCCTTTACCCCTTTTAACTGTCATAAGAAAGAAGTACTCTAAGAGCATAGCAAAGTTCTGATACCAAATAGTGTGAAACAAGATGAAGAGCAAAGAGGAAGGTGAGAAAAAGAAGTGAGATATGAGAGACAAAAAGAGAACTTTTTCTTTTTCAAAAAGATAACTATGAGCTAATAGCTCAAAATACAAAAATTTGATAGGGTTTCAAAAACAAAAATGCCTCATTAATTTTCCATTGTACATTGAATCCCTCAACATAGTTAATAGGTCATAATTTACTAAAAATCAAACACAAATTATGATTATATTAAATTTATGATGCATTGTATTTAGTATTTTGAATCTCCATAATTATCTCAACTATTTACTTGTCTTGATACTCAAGAGCATTCAATGCTCATTATATACTTCATCATTTAGTTATGGGTCTAGACGATATATTATAATATGGAGTTAGTATTGAATTATGTCTCACATATATTGTGACATTTTTTATTTAGTTTCGAATCACATATGGATCAGGATCTAGATTGATTTATAAATATATAATAAATATTTTAGATTAGTAGTTTAGATTGCAACTGGATATAGATAAGTGCATGAGCCATTGGCCGTAATTTTCTTCTATTTTTATGCTTCAAATATAAAAATAAAAAATTAAGAAAGAATAAAATAATATCGGAAACTCAAGACATATCAATTACAACAACTTTCATAAATATTTTCATATTTGATTTGAAGAATGATTTTTATTTTTTATCAAAAAAATTTGTTGATGAACTTTCATCTTTGTAGGACAAATTATCGAAATAGGAATAATTAAGATGGTCAGGCATCACCCATACTCATCCAATTTCTGACACAGATCAAATAAGGTTTGGTTAAATGGACCTGAGCTTCTCCACTTGGCTCTATTTAGCTGCCATCATTTTGTTTGGGGGGTTGGTTTTAAAGTGTCCAGAGCAAGCAAGCACTGCCACACCAACCAGCAGATAAAATCGTATTGTTAGGCACTGCACCACCATTCAAGATAAAAAAGAATTCAGTCATGGCGCCCCCCACTGCCGAAGAAGAAAACCAAGCATGTGTGTGCAAGATGGCCACCTGATGATCCAGCATTTGACCCACAAACACTGTCACAAGTAAGTCGATACTCTCTCTCTCTCTCTCTCTCTCTCTCTCTCTCTCTCTCTCAGATCCCAGACCCACTGCGTGGGAGCATTACATCCCTCTGCACTGTCCTAACAAAGAAACAAAGCAGGCCAGAGTTGGAGTAAGAAGAGTGTGTGGCCCTCTTGTGCTCAGGGTAATCAGAGCTCATGTGGATTCCCCAAGCCATAGCTTCCATATGGATGGCAACGCAGCAGAACGATGGAGGAGCAAGGTACCCACTTTGGCAGCACCAATTGTCCATCTCCACCTCCCGAAGACGGCCCCAGCAGAATGTCACACTTGAGCCTGTGTACACTCAGATGCTTCAGTTGGCTGCAAAGTATACACAACTTTATATGTACTCCATTCAATTGATTGCAATAATTGCCGAAACAAGAATTCCTTCAGATTTCTGCATAAAGAACTCAAACAACTCACTTTCGGTCTCATAGATCACTGCAGCATACGTTCATAATGTTTCTTTTTTGTTCATTGTGTTTGTGTAAAATAACATAAACATCAGCAGTTAGTTTTAGATGAAAAGAAGATAATCTCATCATAAGCATGATTATTTAACTATGGTAGTGTACTTAGGAAATTAGCACCTAAAGAAAAGAGTGCAACTAAGCATGAGTGTCTGCATATCTATCTATCTCACTCCATATTTATATGTCAAAATCTGCCAGATGATGTTTGCATCAGCAGATGAACCCACAGAAAATAATTTATCTCATTGTAATATTTATTGACCAGTAAATGATTTTTACTAACGAGAAACAAAACTCACCAAAAAATCATTTCACAACCTGAATCATAATCACACTGAAGAAGCACAACAGCAATCCATATGAACTATGTGAGAAGCCCAAGCGTTTGCATCAGTAATTGCAACCTTGAACTGTTGATGATCTTGTGCGAATTGCACAGAGTTCCAGTTTTTTATAAAGCAGAATTTTTGAAGACCAAACTGAATCAAATTGTCACACATTGATTGTTCGGCTCTTACTGGGTGTGTGAACTGCACAGTGACATACGCATGCTAAAGAAAGCAACAGCAAGGTCTCCTTCAAGGATTGGACTTGGAATAAGTCATAGAGATGACCAGGAATATGACAACAGCTGGCAAGTAAAGCATACAGAAATATACATCTTAGTTATTTGTGTGAAGACAAGTTTGTAGATGTCAACATGAAGAGATGAACGTTTCACAAAAGAAGCACGCTCATCCAGTTCAGAAGCAGTCAAATGAGGAAGGCAAACAAAGGTGATAACTGGCATGAGTTCATCTAACATGCAGCACTTTCTAGGATCAAAGATGAGCATCCACTTCCAATTGCCTCTTCATTCCACCTATTATGATGTATATATAATTACTCCACAAATGTTTCTCTCCTTTTTACAGCCTTGACCATTATGAGAGCCAACAAATATCAGCAAAGACCACAAGTTTGACCTTCGCAACTGTTGTATGCCATCATGACAATACCTTCACGATTGATCCGAAGCATATATTAAAACCTATGTAGTCATTTATGAATATTCATGCGCTAAGATAATGCTTTTTTTTTTTAACAATTAACAAGCGAATATATATATATAACTTTTGTATATTCTATTCTATGCAATAACTTATATTATAATTTTTGCCATATAAGAACAGAATAAATTTTGTTTTTTGTTTTTTTTTTTTTTGTGATTTTCCGTAAGCAAATGTTGAATGCCAAAATTTATGTACAAGTAGTAGCTATTGACTCGCTGTCATTATTTCTTTTAATCATTTCATATTTCAAGCAGCTTATGTACAAGTAGCAGATATTGACTTCCTCCTGCCCCTTTACATGTTCATAGGGTAACTTATGACCATCATATTACTCTTATTTTTTTTCAACTATATGTATATTCTTAGAATGTTTCCTACGGAATTCGATTATCCATCCCAACAATAATACTAAGCTGTCTTCTTCCTAACTTAAATTTGTCGAAAACCCGGTCCACACGGATCGTTCTTGCAAGACCCGGTCCACACGCAAACCGATACTAACCCGATAGACTCCGATGATGGCGGCTAATGAGAGGCTTGACACGGGTGCATGACGTGCACGCTCACACCACTCGGATGTTGTCTATCACAAGCAACATGGCATATCAAATCTCATCCTTTGCTTCAGTAGACTAAAATAAATCGAAGAGTGAGCAGAAAGATAATTATTACATATAAACAAACAAAAGAATAAAATTGAACACATCCATCATATGAAACTAATTAAGGTCGGTAGCGGTGGTTCCATGTCGGCTTTTACCGCCGCCGCCAACAGACGTGGCTTCTTTGGGACAAGCAACAGAGGGCTCAACACCTCCTCCCCCTCCTCTTTCCTTGCTGCACTCAACCTGCCGACGAGACCCGTCTCTGGAAGCTGCGGCTGCGGTGGCCGGTTCAGGTCGAACCCCCGGTCCCTCCCCGAGCTCGCCGCACCTGAAGATGACGCCGCCGTCGCTGTGATCGTGGTTCCAGCAGTGGCACGGCCGCCGATGACGCCGTCGTAGTGGCATCTCATGTGCCCGCCCAGCGCCTGCCCCGTCGGGAACGACTTGTGGCACACCGAGCACTCGTGAAGCTTCCCCAGTGATCCTGCGACCACGACAGGAGCTCCGCCACCGTTCGACCCCGAGGCGGCGTCATCACCTCCCGCCGCCGCTTTCGTGGCTGCGGGCTTCCGGTGGCTGGTCTTGTGCCCCCCGAGAGCCTGGTAGGACGGGAACGCCTTCCCGCACACGGAGCACTCAAAGGACTGTACTTTCGGAGGCGGCGGCGGCGGCGGCGGCGGTGGCACATGTTCGTGTTCGAACGCTGTTCCGCCACCGACGCCGCGGGAGAGCATCACGAGGCAAAGGGCGTAGAACTCCTCCTCGGTGTTGAGGCGGCGGCGGCAGAGACGGTCAGCGTCCTCATCGGGAACTTCCGGAGAAGAAGAGGGGGAGGGGCGGGGGCGCTTCGACCGCTTCCCCTTCGTCGTCGACCCCACCTGGTAGGGCGGTGGCGGCGACGACGATGGCGACGGCGAGGACGTCTCTTCTACGGCATCTACGGCCATCAGATCCTTGCCCTCTTTCTCGCTCGGACAGACGATTCAAGCAGCCAACGAGACGAATAGCGACGAGACGTCTCAAGCTATATATATAGAGAGAGAGAGAGAGATGGGATGGCAGAGTGGAGTGGCGTTGCGGTTGGCACGCTTGAGGCGGCTGAGAGACATCAAGCCAAACTTGGATGGGATCAATTCACGGGTTATTGTTGTCGCTTGCCCGCTTCTTTTACCTGCTTTGTGATTGAATTAAGGCGTGGACCCACAGGCATACGTAAGTCGTCGTCACTAGCGTCGTTTCCGAGTGAGTTCTCGGGTCGCGAAATAACGTCTCGCCCACGAAAGAAAAATCAAAGAACGACTTGAGACGCAAAGCATGACTGATTGGGCATGCGGTGACGAACAACGCGGTGCGGTGAACGTCGAGCGTTGGCCGCACAAGATAACAAAAGAGGACACATGGTGCTATGCGTGGTCGAGCCACGACTTTTAGTGGGATAGACGGCACGAAGATACTGACCGAGTTAGCCCCACGTGCTTCTCACTCTTGATGGCTAACAGGCGCGGACGTGGTAAGCGTCAAACGGTGCGATTATGAAGAAGTCAACGGGTTCTTTTTGACTTTGGATTTCAAGCCAATATCTTTCCTTAAGATTGGATAATTCTAGAGATTAAACTCTTCCTGCTTAGAAATGCAATAGATAAGCATGATGTACGTATGTATGTTGCTGCGTATGACCTTGTTACAAGTCAGACCTTTTGTCTTATTGTCACCAAGATGAGTTTGATAGTACATGTGTGTGTGGCTCAAGCTTACTCTGTTGACTATGATCACTTCTTCCTCAAGGGCGAAATCAATAGATTGATTGCTATGTCCAATCCTTACACAATGCAAAGATTACATGAGAGAGAACTGCCTCATCATCATCATCATCATATCATCAACATTAGGAGAGCGAGAGAAGAGACATGTCACCAAACCTTCCTTTCCCCCACAAGTCCCAAGACCTCCTCCCACAGCCCAAGACTCCCCACACTGGCCACCCCTGCCACGCTTGGGCTGCAGGCCACCACCCTCCAAAACCCCGCCCTGATCTCGTCCCTCAGCTGCTCCCTCTCCCACCCACAGTAGCCATCGAAGAACCTGAAGTCCCCCGCCCCCACCACGTCCCTCTTCACCATCTCCGCCGCGCACCCTACGCACTCCTTGGTGCCGTAGTACAGCCCCTCCATCACCTCCTCGAACACCCCGTCCTCCCCTCCTCGGGGGCCGACCAGGAACAGCGCCTCCTCCAGCGGCCCGCCGAAGAACAGCGGCCGGTCCGAGAACACCCCCGCCACGTCCAGGTCCACCGAGGGCGTCTCCTTGATGGACATGAGCGATGGCCGATTGAGGATGACGCCGGTCGGCCCCAGCGGGCCGGCCGAGAGGAGGAGGATCACGGTGCGCTCGAAGATGTGCACGCCGTCCAGCTTCTCGGTGGCGATGAGGAGGCAGCCCCGCTCCGGCTCGTGCAGCAGGTGCGCCCATTTGTCGCCCACCGGCTCCGGAGGCGTTGGGCTTCGGTCCATGCCGCCTAAAGCAAGCGATGCGGCAGGACTGGATGCTTGCTCGCCGGCGACCAGCCTTGCCCTGAAGGATCTCCAGTCTGATCTGATCACTAGCTCGCCGTCCTCGTCCCGTGGCTGAGGCCTGAGATTGCAGCCTGGTAGCTTGGAATTAGCTAACACCATGACACTCTCCACCCATCAATATCAAAGACCTTGCCGTGGAGAAGGAAGAACAGCACTTACAAGTTACAGTTGAAGATGAGGTGCCACCGCTTCCATGGAAACCTTGACTGGACCTCTTCTTGTGGAGGAATGGCGATTTCGGCTTGAAGGATTTGCAGGTTAGGAAACAGGATGCCTCCATTGATGCTTATGGCCTAAAACTCCTTGGCTTTCCAAGCTTATATATGCCAAAGCAGACAAAACAACGAAGGGGGTGCAGATGATGAAGAAGCTCCACCACCAAAAAGAAAAGAGCAAGAAAAAGAAGAAGAAAAAGCTTTCACCACAGGTTTTGGAGCCCAATCCAACTTGGATATAATACATCACTTTTGCTCTCAGCAGCCAATGTCTACAAAACGTATGTCATGATCGTAGACTTCCACATAGGCTGGTCATCTCTTGTGGTTCCTGCATTTTGGGTGCTGCGTCATTACTTTGGATTTTCTTGGCCATGGTTTAGTTTGAGAAGCCTTGCGAGTGGTGATGTGGAATTGATGTAGCCATGAAATATGGACAGTGGATCTCTTTCTTGCTGCATTCTCTACTCAATCTGGAGCTTCCATTACCGAGCAGCAGATTGCATTTCCACCATCGAATCCATGAGCTGGAAGATGACAGTGATAGCCCTTCTGCATGTAACACATTCCAAATGAGGCGATTCAAGAAGCAAAGAACTGTGGAATATGCACATTTGAAACATATATAACACTAATCTCTCTCTCTCTCTCTCTCACACACACACACACACACGAAAATGTAGATTACAGTACAAACTTGTGGTGACACTCAACAATGTCATGAAGAAGGGTTTATAGTTATATCATATGATAGACTACTTAAAAATAATGATTTACATATGCCATTTAAAGGAAATGAACACCATAAGTTATTTACTTTCCTAGTTTGCCATATTTATTTATGAAAGATAAATTCCATCTGGTTGAAGCATAAGAGAATTGTGAAATAAGAATGGTAAAATTAAGCTGGACTTGTTTTGAGAAAGTATATAGTCTTTTATACACATAAGATTGCATATAAAATAAATAATACCAAAATTGCATCAAATTATAACATGTAATTAATATGATTATTGCAATCGATATATGACTATTGCTTTTTTTTTCCTTTATATTTTGGTAATGGAACTGATAATCTACTAGCAATAGGCAAAATCTAGTTTCAATTTTTAACCAAATATTTCTTTTGGAGGAAACGAATTCCAACAAAATCATGGTCAGTTTTCTTTGCAATTTGTATTATCTATTCATGTTAATACAATTCTAAACATCATAAGCTCAATTTTGTAAAAAAAGAAAAAGATCTTTTACTTGTGAAGTCATTGAGAATTGTGAATGCTGTAAATATTGAAAATAAAAAGGTGCTCGATTTATATTTTAAAAATAAAATTTTTAATATAAAGCAAATACAATATCGACAACATAACATATTGTACTCAATTATGATTTGTAATTCAATTTATTCAAAATAGACAAAAAAAAAAAAGACCATGCTGAATCGTTAATCATATTTCATAAATTTTCCTAACCTAAAAATTTAGTCAAACAATGATCAACACCCTTAGCACCATAAAATTATGGAGCTTTTTGTGGGTTTAATCAGGTATAAATCATATTTTATTATTAGTATTTTATAAAAAAAATATTTTCTCCTTTTCTTTCTTTAGTACGGGAAGAAAAGAAATAAAGGATTTTAACCTCCTCCTCGGGGCTAAGAAAAAGAAAGAAAGCTTTTGCCACTTATCCAAAGTGATTGGTAGGCTTAATTGATTAACTAAATCATACATCAATATGTTTTGAAAAATATAAAAAAGTAACAAACAACTTAGATTCTTTAGCTTGCAATTATTTACTGAATCAAGATCTTAAATAATAGATGGAGCATCATGACTTAGCTTGCAACATTGGTGAGCTTAATTCTTTAGCTTGCTTTTGGATTAAGTGTCTTTACGCCATGTTTTCTGTTTTATTAATATAAAATCGAAGATAAGCAAATAATAATAATATATTCCCCATAGTTAGAGAGCCTTCAAGAAATATGTTGATGGTTTTAATTTAAAATATAAAATTAGTACAAAATAAAATATTTAATATATGATAATTATTAGATTATGTAATCATATCTAATTATATAAGATATATCATGGATATGATTAGATTCTGATTATCGTTATTGATTGATAAAAAATAAGTTTAATTATGATAAGATTTCTTAGGAGATGATCTTGATGGGAGGGAGTCTCTTATAAAATGATAAAACTAGAGATTCAGTACTAATAATTAGATACGCATATACACATGACATTATTGAGAGATTACAAATCTTCTCACATCTTCTTCTAATCAAGTGAATCAATCAATGAGATATTATAAATATTTTTTTATCTCTCATTTATCTCTAAATTTATGATTGCTTATAACAATTTTATAAATGATAGAAAGAAAAGAGAATGTAAGTCTAGTTTTTCTTGTAAATCGATATAAATTTTATATTCGATGATTGTACATTTACAAATCAAATAAAGATTTTTTAAGTAGTATCAAAAGGTACGTATTATAAATTTAGATTATTACTATTTATTTTATATTAAAAATGTTCATATAATAATATATTATAATTTTTATATTTGTAATTGTATCCATCCAAATTTAGAATGAATGAATGCCATCCTCTAAGGTTTGAAATTTCAACACAATCAAGCACAATAAGCACTTTTATTCTCTCACTTAATTAGCAAAGAATTTATGTGATAGTCATATGAAATTTCTACATTTATAGTATTTAAAGTAAATAGTAGTAACCACTGGAATTATTGTTTCTTCATATGTAATTCTCTTAAACATTTACAAGTTTTGGGTTTTTGTGAAGGAAATATTAAAAAATAAAACAACAATAGTGAATCTGTATTACCAAAATGAATCCATAACCTTTGACTGTTTGATAACGAGATCAAAAGGTCAAAACTCGTCCTCACTGTTTATCATTTATAAAAAATAATCATGAAAGGAAGTAATTATAAAATAACTAATAAAAATAATATATAGAAATGCAAAATGAATGCAGAATGACAATGTAAAACAAGACTTCAGTGAGTCCAGCTTTGCAATGAAAAATGCTCATAGACAACCGAAGAGGAGAAAGAATGATTAACACCTCGATTCTTCATCAAATTCAAAACATGTTGCAAAAATAAAAGATAACTACAATCAATCACGAATCAGATCCATGTTAGAATATGTATGTCAAATTATACATGCTGCATGGGGAGTGTAAAAATCAATCGAGAGAAGAAAGTCCATATTATTATTAATTGAAGTTAAATAAAATTGACAGATCATTTAACTTATTAGGCATGGGGCATGACATATTTATACAACTAAGAAACATCATGCAATATAGTATTTAATACATCCGTGAAACATATATCATCATTTCTTATTTGATAGATAAAAAAATAAAAATATCAAAAAAGCAGATATTGCATCAAATCAATCACGGTAATTATGCTTACTTATAACTCATGTTTCTCGTATTAACTAATTTTTTTTAAAAGATTTATGGAAAAACAATTCATAGAATCACTTAATTTTACATGATAAATTTATTTATTTTATATGATAAAGTTTAACAATACTGATTTCTCTTTTAATAAAGACAATGAGTTAGATTCAATAGAATTTAATCACATATTGTCTTAACCATTTTAATTTCATATGTAAAAATAATATAATCAAGTATTTTAAATTATAAATTTTTTTTTTTAATTTCTGTTAAGATATTCAATTTGATTAGTGTATTAGTGCATAATTCTTAAATCTCAATTTCGAATCCACATATCCGTCATTTAATATAATAAATATTTTTTTTTAAAAAAATATATTTTTTGATTTGGAAGAACTAAAATTAATTATGTGCCCTAACTCCTAAATTAATAGATCAAAACTTACTCTCTCGTTCTATTTTTTATGACTTTGAGGACTATCATCCATGGTCATTGGCCAGTAGGCGTAGGCCCTAGCGAGAACACGGGACCGGGAGGACTCTCTCTCTCTCTCTCTCTCTCTCTATATAAATAAATAAATAAATAAATAAAAATAAATAAATAAATAAATAAATAAATAAATAAATAAATAAATATAATATATCTATATATATAAATAAACAAGTGTAGATGTTGGCTGCCTCTAACCCTTACATGCCCTAAGGCTCCCCGCTCTCTATAACACATACATTCCATCTCTTTGCTCATCCGAAGCTCGCAATTTTCTACTTTTGATTCACCCGTCGATTGGTAATCTGTGGAATCCACTGAATCCCCACCGCCTACAGGTGGGGCTCGCCTGTAGTTTGATTAGGCGCATCTCCCCACTTTGCTCTCCTTGTGGAGGTCCGTCCGGGGCGTGGATCGTTTGGTGTCTGCTTGAATCGGAGAGCGTGGTAACAAAGGCGTCGGCTTTACCTTATTTGGCTTGTATTTCCGCTGCCCTATCCCCTTGTGTAGGTTTGAGAAAAGAGGCCTTTTCTTCCCGATTGGATCGGTGAACTTGACCTAACGTTTCTGGATTACCCGGTGAAGAGTTTTGAGGAGATCCACCTGATCACCAGAGTGAAGGATACTCCATCTTTGCTCTCGAGTGCTAGGTTGCTGGTATTTAGGAAATACAAAGATTTGATCTTTGTTGATACTATCTGTTGTCGTTGTGGCTGAAGATCTTCACAGAAAGCCTTTTTTGGGTTGGGTTTTCTTGGAAGATTTGTCAGCCCGTGTACAGTGGATTGAGTTGATATTGCGTAAAGGAGAGTGTTCTTTGTGGTGTGTGGAGGCATCCAATATAGCATAGAGCAATTATTGTACAATAGCCTTCTATGGGTGAGCATGCAGTACTGGGGCAACCTAATGGGCTATTGCCCAACGGTCTTTTGCCCAATCAAGTGTCTAATGTGACCCAAGCCCTTGATATGGAGAGATGGTCAAAGGCTGAAAAGAGAACAGCAGAGTTGATAGCATGTATTCAGCCCAATCAACCATCTGAAGAACACCGGAATGCTGTAGCCAGCTATGTCTGCCGGCTAATCATGAAGTGTTTCTCCTGTCGGGTCGGTTGGTCTCCTTATGATTTTTGATCCTTTAGCCATATGTTAATTCAAAGAATATAAATAGTATTGTTTCAGTACTCTCTTTTTACATATTTTAGTGCAGAGAAAGTCAGGCTCTTTCAATTTCTTTTCCATTTTTAGATATTAGACATACATTATATGTGCATAAAGAGGTATAACAGAGTGTACCTTCTATGTTGTACATTTTATGTTATATAGGTTCCTTCTTTTTATCAGTTACTTTTTGTTGTCATTTGCATATGTTGACATATCATTTGACCATTTGCATTTTATGTTGACATATCATTTGCATTTGTTGTCATTTGCATATGTTGACATATGTTGACATATCATTTAAATTTTGATATATAATGAGTGTAGTTTGGAAGTTGACATTTTTTGAGGAATTCAATAAACCCTGGTATGAAGTTGACAAGCTATTGCTTGCCTATTAAAAAGGCTAGATCTAAATGGTGAGGCCTTTGCCTTTGTGAATATGCAAGAATTTAAATTCTTGTCGCATACATATTATTACACTGGTTCAAATCATCAAAGATACATGAGAAGTAGTGATACAGAGTTTTTCGAGGAGTTGTAACAAGGTTGACGTAAATTAATCACTTCTTTAAGAGTTACCTTAACTTTGTGGGATGTGGTTATTTTAAATTTTGTTACTTGGGACAATGTGTTTGATTGCATTTGTATGTTGGAGTTGAGAAGCACTGAGATAAGTTGTTTTACAGCCAGGTTAGAGTATTTAATGAATAAGTTTCATAAAGGAATAACCATGCATCAGTTCAATCATTTGTAGAATCTCAGATATAAAAAGCTTTGACATGTTATTAGAGTAGCAACCTTTGATGTAGGATAACAAGGTAGTGACCTTTCCATCTTGCAGCATAATATAGGAGCTGTGTGTTTGTTGATCACTGAAGTTATGTTATCTTAGGTGCATGCTTAGACATTTTGTGCACTTTATTTTGGACAAATTCTCTTGTTATGTTATAATTTGTTGGAATGTGGAGTGTGTGGGGTATGTATGCTGCTTCAGGGATAATATATTCGCTTAATGTTGTTTTTTTTTTGTTTAGTAAATTTCAATTGGGTGTCATTATTGTTCTATTGATGTCAATTTTTGGTTAGCTTCACAGTTATCTGATAGTGTTAATGCATATAAGTTATATTTTAAGTGGAAATTGGACTTCAGGTGGTTAATAAGCCATCAATTTCCATGTTTGGGAAGACCTGCTGTCTTTTGATTTAGAACTTTGCTGGATTTTCATTATTCTAGGTTCTGTCCCTTTGTTTTCTTTGTTTTTTTTTTAGAGATTGTGGTCATTTTGAAGATTATGCATGAATCTTGGTGAAGTTTTCATAAGCTGCTGTCAGTTATATCTCTTCATAATCATTTAAATATTTTTCCTATGTTAAAACTTCTCTATTCTCTTTAAATTTGTTTTATCTCTTGATATTTTCCGTCAAATCTTTTTCAACCTGTCAAATGAATCCTGAAATGAGCTTAACTTGAGCCTCCCAGTGGTGTACCCACACAATTGCATAACTGCAATAAGATGGTGGTGTTGGATGAAGAATTTTTTTTGCAGAGTTCTTGACATGGATACTGCTACTTGCTAATGGATTACAAATGATAGCTGTAAATTCGATCAACTTGCAAGAGTATTGAATTACTTTTTCCATTTGACATATATTGAGTAAAAAGTTCAAGGAAACAATGTCTAAGGGTCCATAAATGAAGACATTGGTGATAATCATAAAGCTGAAGCCTTGGAAAAGCTAACTGTTGATCTATTTTGCATAGCAATTACTGTATGAGAAATTTGCTCATTTTTGAGCCATTATAGGTTGAACCTGTTGAGCCAGAAACATTCCTTTGTTTAATAAATGCCTTCAAGATTTAGAACAAAGGGCTAGATATTGTAGAAGTTTTGGTGTTGGTGGTAGAATAAAGATCTGAAGTCTGGGGAGCCTTGAAATTGGTTTTTATCTATTACATCTGTAGTTGACCTAAGGGCTCATTTAGTTGCAAGGAAGTGTCAGCATTTTGTGTTCCCCACTTTGGCTTTTGAAAAAGAGATCTACAAATTGCAAAGTGAAGCTTTCTTGAAAATGTGACTACCATTTTTCAAGTCCTTTAAGAAATAGAAAAATGTTGAATTTGTTGCTTTCTCTCCTTTAGCTTTTTTACTTTTGCTTCCAACTTCGATAAGGAAGGCTGTTTTATATTCTTTTGCTCTCTCTAGGGTATGGTGGCTTGGTGTTGGAACCTCAAATTCTATCCAATTTCATGGATTTCACGATCATCATAATCTTGTTGTGTGCCCTTAACTTCATCCATGTCCAATGGATAAGCCTTGTCAAAGGGGCCTTAATCTAATTTACTAGGAAATTTGTTTTATTGATTTTATTCTACTACTAGAGACATAAAAAAATGGTGGCCTATTGTACAACAAGGCTTTTGCCAATGCATGAGTTTCAGAGTTAACATGTGTTGCCTTTGCTTGCGAGCAGGATATTGTTTCTGCAACTCTGCTTAGTCACCTTGCTTAATACCAGGTGCCCAACCTCTATAGTGATATAACAACTGATCAAAAAATAACTATAAAGTTATAAAGGGAAACACCAGGAGATTATGATACGAAATAAGGTATGCTTTGAAAGCAATATTTAAGATGATAGCTTTTAAATTTTCAAAGGACATGGCCCCTTGATGGATCTGAATTGCTATGAACACCCCAGAAAACCGAATTCATTGTCATATTCACTGTTATATATGAAAAATCTTCAGACTGTTACTGTGCACCAGGGAGTTTAAAACTTATGAGAACATATCATGAACTGGATGATTTCACATTTGAAATTTACTTGCATCTGGAAGAAGAAGAGGTATTTGGATGTGAATTTTCTAATAGGTTGCAGGAAGCACTTCAAATTTAATTACAAATGTAATATGGTGGGTTTCTTCTTCTGGTAATATTAGGTCAATTGATTTAATTTGCATTGTTTTTATGCATACTTTCTCTTGTTTTCTTACCATGCTGATGTATTCAAACATGACACTGATACATTATTTCATGTTTCTTGTGATCTCAGGTTTTCACATTTGAAATTTACGTGCATCTGGAAGAAGAAGAGGTAATTTGGATGTGAATTTTCTAATAGGTTGCAGGAAGCACTTCAAATTTTAATTACAAATGTAAAATATGGTGGGTTCTTCTTCTGGTTAATTTATTAGGTCAATTGATGTGTGCCTTTCTGTTGATGTCCTTTCTTTTGGTTATTTGCAGTTTCAGTTTAATTTGCATTGTTTTTATGCATACTTTCTCTTGTTTTCTTACCATGCTGATGTATTCAAACATGACACTGATACATTATTTCATGTTTCTTGTGATCTCAGGTTTTCACATTTGAAATTTACGTGCATCTGGAAGAAGAAGAGGTAATTTGGATGTGAATTTTCTAATAGGTTGCAGGAAGCACTTCAAATTTTCTCAGGTTTTCACATTTGGGTCTGTACCTCTCAAAACCTATTTACCTGATGGCGACATTGATTTGACTGCATGCAGTAATAATGAAGATTTGAAGGATTCATGGGCTAATACGGTTCGTGAAGTGCTGGAAAATGAAGAAAAGAGCGAGAATGCTGAATTTTGTGTAAAAGAAGTCCAATACATTCAAGCAGAGGTATATCTCAATTTAAGGCATTCAATGGGTGGACATAAATCATAATAAATATAAACTCTGGCATGTATCATTTGCTTGCACAAGTATGCTTTCTAGTGAATATACTTCACCATGAATATACTATTTTCTTTTGATCTTTTAACTTCCATTCAGTTTATAGTACTTGATGTTAGTATTCTTTTGCAATCATTTTATAGTGTTCTTTACCTGAACATACGGTGTTCGCTTTGAGTATCTTTATTGTTCCAAGAGACAAAAGTGTTATGATTTAATTGCTCAACTGGAAGCTATCTATCATGCAACTTAGACATGATAATGGTACATTACTGACAAACAGCATGCAATATTGACTAAAAAGCAACAAGTCAACTGCCTTGTAATCATCACACTTTATGAACAATTGCATACTAAATGTTGTTTCTCTGTATGTTTTGACTTATGGAGTGACTGATAGGATTCTGTTTTTTGTTTTGGCTATCAAGTCAGAGCCTTTCTTATTATTTGGGTTATTCCCATGCTTCTGTATGTGTGCAATGAATATGGCATATAAACTAGCTCTTTTATTAGAGTTGGTATCTCTTAGAAAACTATTTTATTCTTATTTTGGAAATGTTGGTCCAATGCACAAGCCTCCCGAACCAATGTGGGTGCTTGGAAGGGCAAATTTATGCAGCCTTGCCCTAATAAGCAAAGAGTTTGTTTCCATGAACTGAACCTGTCACAAATGAGCAACCTTTTGGTGGTGCCGAGGCTCACCATCATTTTATTTTTCTTTTGTGGTTGTGAAATGCTAGAATGAATGAGTCAGTCTGTGGAAAGATGGGGGCGATGAGAATTAAATAAATAAGGAGTTCATCGGTTGTATACATCAGTAATGTACGAACTATGATGACTGGGTCAGTACTTGTCCATTGTGGCATTATAAGTGTTGACTAGGTCGATCTGCCTGTATCGGTTGTGTTAAATGGACTTTGAAATCTCATGTCAAGTCCTGTAAATATTTAGATTGGCCTAAAGGCTTCAAACTTCTCAGAAGTAAAACTGTTAAAAATAAATACAAATAGATTCTAGGCCGGGTCAAACTTGTAGCTTTTTTGCACTTGAAAATATTTAGATAAAGTAAGTTTGTAGCCAGGGATGCCAGTTTCTAATGGGTTTTGATGGTTGGACACTTTGGGTCTGGGAACTGTTATCATTTATCTGGTGTTGTTCTTCTTTCTTTGCCCTTGTTCTCTATTGTTAAATTTCATTATAAATTTTTTAGTCTTCTGAGCACTTGTATGCTAAAGATTTCGAATACTGAGGTGGTACCTGTACCAGAATATTACTGGATTGGTGCATATTAATTGATTAGATATGGTTTGCTTCAGTATTTCAATAAAAAACTCAAAAGGATTGTCTAGTATGTTGATACTAACAAGTATTGTCAAGGTACAGTATTGAACCAATACAATAAGGTTAGTGTGGTCAGTATTACCATAGTATTTGAAACCATCATTATGATATTGTTGATCTTGAGTTAAATGTATTACTTTGTGCAGAATCTGATATGCAATCAATAGGACGTAATATCTTGGACTTCCAATCAATGATGGTTAATTGCTATCTGCGTTAATCTAATATGTCAAGATGTACGCCCTTTCGTGCTGCAACCTACATTTTTTTTATATCTAGATATTTTAAGCTACTTTGCAGTTTTCATTTGAATAACTTGGCTTTCATATGCGATAGCATCTATATGATTCCTTTGGAACATTGTTTCATGTCTCATTTTTAGCCCTGTGCAGGTAAAACTCATAAAGTGCCTTGTAGACAACATTGTTGTCGACGTATCCTTTAATCAAGTTGGTGGATTATGCACACTTTGTTATCTAGAAGAGGTTGGTATGGATTTTGATTCTGATGTAGAATTTGGTGAACTGATTCTAAAAACATCTGTTTGTACAAGCAGCATATTTTCTTAAGCTAACAAATATGATTGTCTTATAGGTTGATGACTTGATAAATCAAAATCATCTACTCAAGCGGAGTATTATACTAATTAAGTCTTGGTGTTACTATGAAAGTCGTATATTAGGTGCTCATCATGGGCTTATATCCACATATGCTTTGGAGACCTTAGTTCTTTACATGTTTCATGTGTACAACTCCTCCTTTGCTGGTCCACTTGAGGTAACCTAGTTTTTAAAGTTTTATTATACTACTCACCAGCAAAATCTAATTATCACTATTTTATTTGCAATTATAGGTATTATACCGTTTTCTAGAATTTTTTAGCAACTTTGATTGGGATAATTTCTGTGTTAGCCTATGGGGTCCTATTCCTATCAGTTCACTTCCAGATATGTTCGGTAAGTTTGTCTCACACTTCAATACTAGTTCTGTAGAGAATGTGCTTTCTTGATCCACTATTTGTCACGTCATGTAGCTGAACAGCCTAGAAAGGATAGTGGCAAGGTATTCTTTAGTGAAGACTTTCTCCATGGCTGCAATAAAAAATATGGTGTTATCATCCCTCGTGATCAAGAAAATCAAGCCCAACCTTTTGTTTCAAAGCATTTCAATGTAGTTGATCCTTTACGTGCTAACAACAACCTTGGACGCAGTGTGAGTAAAGGTATGATTTATGCTAGTTATCTGGAGTTATATGAACCAGTTTATACTGATGCTACTGTCACTGACAATGCCTAATCTACTGATTTAAATCACAACCTTGATGTAGAAGATTAACCTTGATTGAGAACAATTACTTGTGTTCCTTCCAACAATTTTGGAAGCAATAGGAGTTTAAAATTTCTTTTTTGGTTTTGCATGGTGTTGAAGTTGGATATATTAGAAAATCTTGGCTTCATTGTAAATTTACTCTTTTGTTATCTTGAGATGGACTCAGATTATGTGTATAAAAGGGAATGAGGAATTTGCATGATTTGGTTTCTGTAAATGGACATTTCTTTTGAAAATTGATCCTATTGAATATTAACAGTGGTGGAGAAAATTTGAACGTTATTAACCTGAAGTTGTTCCAATCTTTAAGACATTTTATGGACCTCTTGGTAGTTATCAGTGTTCTGTTGGTGATCATGGTTTCTTTCATAATTATATCTGGTTTTATGATGTTGAGGACAGGACCATGTCAGAAGCTCTTAGCTGCTGACAATGGTGGTCACTACTATGTCATCTTTGACTCCAGTATTTATATTTGCTTTGTCAACTGATGAATTGAAAGCAATTATTTTGTCATGTTATGCCTTTGTTGCTAGCATGCACCTTATGGGGGAATATTTCTTATGTTATTTGCTTATTCTTGTTAAAAAGGCCATGTGTTGGAATTAACTGTAATTGGGTTGCAAGTACTGAACTATCTATGTGATCATATAATGCTGGAAACGTGGAAGTGACTGGGTTCCTATTATCAGCAATTTTGTATTTGATACCACTATCTATGCAGTTTTTGTGAGAAGTTATAGGTTTAGTAATGATTATCATTTCTTTGTCGGAGTAAAATGCTATTTTGACTTTGGCTATTGATGTTTCTGAATCGACATGCATAGAGCAATGCTAATATTGTCTTTTTTAATTTTATTAGGTAATTTCTTTAGAATACGTACTGCTTTTGCATTTGGGGCCAAAAGGTTGGCCAGGTTACTTAAGTGTCCAATGGAAGACATAATCGCTGAAGTGAATCAATTCTTCATGAACACATGGCAAAGACATGGGAATGCTCCTTGTGCCAATGTTCCTGTCCTAGATTTGCGACATTTGCAAGTTCTGAAAAATGTTCCAAAAGAAACAAACAATTCAAAAAACACCACAAATGCCAAAAAGAAAATTGAAAATGTTGGAATGCATGCTGGTCATGAAAGTGATCTTGGCGCTGGTGGTGATTCTCGAGAGTTCTTACCTGGAATCAACAGTACTATTGACCAAAACTGTAAAAGGATTAATGGGATAAGTAACTACAATAAATCCTTGGTTTCTCGTTGTCGGGGTCAGAAATATTATGGTGGGCAAAACAATTCAAGGGTCTCTGATCAGTTTGAAAGGAACAATAGCTATAGTGGTTCTGTTCACACTGACAAAAGCCAGAAAATGTTTAAATCTAATTACTCTCTTGAGGAAGAAAGGCAAGGGAGATTGCAGTTTACAAGGGTGAGATCCAGTCCTGAATTGGTGGAGGCAGCACTTGATTTGTCTAGAGGGAGGCATGACAGCAAAATGGAGACCAGAAAAACTCAGGATGCTTCTGCAGATACTGGATATAATATCAGAAGTAGCTCAGGTTCTGAAGCTACAGGGAGTCAAATATCAAATGTCGATCCTTTGCCAATGAGGCAAAGCTCGTCTGACAAAAACCTTGAAGTTGTTTGTGATTCAAATAGTGCTTCTAATAACTTTCATGGTGATTTTAACTTTGGGACTTTGGGTGAGGAGCTTGCTTCTGTCTCTGAGAGAATGGAAATGCAACAGGAAGAGCAGGACTTGATCAATATGATGGAATCATCCGACATCCACAGTTTCAATGGACAGGTTCAGTTGCCATTGTATCTTTCTTCTCATTTTCCTTTGACATTATCTCCTGTGCCAAGTTCATTTGATATTTCCCAGAGAAATTGGGCAGGAGTTTTTCCTGCTAATCCACCCTTGATTGGTCCTTCCTGGGGTTCCAGTATGCAGTTCCATACAGGTAGTGTTGCAGCGCCTCTTTCCCATTATTTTCGTGATGCCACCTTTGGGTCAAATGGGAATGATGCAGTGGAGTTCAATAATGAGGGTCCTCTTATTACAGAACTGAACTCAGAGGATGGTGACTTCCTCTGCCAGGAGAGTGATGCTGGGGCATCCAGAAGGTTCAACTCTGATGACAGTAGCCATCATATGTTTCATTCTGATAGCAAGCAACGGAAACCTCATTATGGTTTAAACCCAATACGTACATCGCGAAACATAAATTCTGGTGCTTTATCAATAGAAAAGAGTAAATTCACTAGAGAAGTGAGAGGTTTGGTTAGAGAAGATGAAAATGATACATTTCAAAATTCCAAACCAAAAAGTAAAGCAAGTGATCATAACTCCAATTCCAGGGATGGAAACAAGAGATTTGAAAATTTTAGTAATGGCTTTATGGAGAAAGTTCCCAGGTCAGCAAGTGATAAATGGGAAAGAAAACCAATCTTTTCTCCAACATTCTCTTCTTTGTCTGGAAAAGCTATAAGTGGTTCACAGTCTGAGAGTTCATCCAATCATGTTCAGCCAGTTGTTGATGGTGGGATTTCAAATTGGACTTCTATGTCCCCTGAGGCAACTGATGTGTCCGAAAGAATCACAGGATCTGCCATGTTGTCTTCTGGAAACACGAGAAACCAACTGTTAAATGGATTTGAACCAGCACGGGTAACTGGATCAGATCAACTGCTTCAATTTGCACCAGTGCTTGTAGATACTTCCCAGCAGAGCAGAGGGGACAATGCAAAGGGTCTGCCTCTAGCATTTGTTCCTACTGGTCCACCATTTCCATTTGTGATGGTACCAGTGCCAGTTTATAAATCCATAAGCCAATCAGAAAGAGATGATGAAGTAAGTCATTGTGGAGCAAAATCTGACTTGAACATTGACTTGGTGGAGAGTTCTGATCATTCTGAAGATTTCTTGAACTCAGCTGCTTCAAGAGTGCCTGGACCTGAATCCTTTGATGAGCTGCACAGACCCGACATTCTGAACAGTGATCGTAACAGCCATTGGCAAAATCTTGAGTATGGACGTTTGTGCCAGAATTCTCACTATCATGCACCATTAGTTTATTCTTCTTCCCCTATTATGGTGCCACAACAGTATTTGCAGTGTCCATATCCCTGGGATGGTCCTGCCAGGTCCATTTCAGCCAATCTGAACTTTTTGCAAGTAATGGGGTATGGTCCTTATGGTGACTTCCTCTGCCAGGAGAGTGATGCTGGGGCATCCAGAAGGTTCAACTCTGATGACAGTAGCCATCATATGTTTCATTCTGATAGCAAGCAACGGAAACCTCATTATGGTTTAAACCCAATACGTACATCGCGAAACATAAATTCTGGTGCTTTATCAATAGAAAAGAGTAAATTCACTAGAGAAGTGAGAGGTTTGGTTAGAGAAGATGAAAATGATACATTTCAAAATTCCAAACCAAAAAGTAAAGCAAGTGATCATAACTCCAATTCCAGGGATGGAAACAAGAGATTTGAAAATTTTAGTAATGGCTTTATGGAGAAAGTTCCCAGGTCAGCAAGTGATAAATGGGAAAGAAAACCAATCTTTTCTCCAACATTCTCTTCTTTGTCTGGAAAAGCTATAAGTGGTTCACAGTCTGAGAGTTCATCCAATCATGTTCAGCCAGTTGTTGATGGTGGGATTTCAAATTGGACTTCTATGTCCCCTGAGGCATCTGGTGCCCATGATACCTCTGCACCCTGGACCTGATAGGGCTTCTGGTAGTTTCCAGCATTCTGGAGATGAGGCACCACGATATCGTGGTGGTACAGGAACATACCTGCCAAATCCTGTAAGAAAATTAATATCTCAATCTCTCTTCTTTCTGGAATAAAAATGCCTTATCTTAGTTATCAAATTAGAAACGTGGACTTGCAAAATTATCAATATTGGCCCAACTGAGTTGTTTGTTCACCAGAAACATGTACACATTTATTTTTTAAATGTATGAGGGCTTGTTTAGCTTTTGACTTGCTTTTAAGTTTTATTACTACTGCAAATATCTACCCAGTTATCAATATTCTCCTTGGCTTCTGGTTATGATGGATTTCATGTTAGAGTAAGCTACTGAAAGTGTACACAGATTCTTACATAAATAGTTACCATTCCAATTTTAGTGTTTTATCCAAACAAGTTTATCTCTTCATACTTCTGACTTCTGTTTGTCTTAATATGTGATTGGGTCTTTGCATTTTATGATTTCTTTACATGATGAGAAGATTGGAAGAAACAAGCAGAAATTTTGTTACCACTTGGGTAAGAGATAATGGTAACAAATTTCAGCTTGAATTTGTTAGGTTTTTACCAGGATAAATGAACTTGGAAAAGTTTTTCCTCTTTTTCTTTTTACTCATATTAAATTCTTTCTTGAATGTGCTTTGTTGTTATATTAGTAAATA